>CM065380.1:8620000-8950000 GCA_033060915.1 Euryodendron excelsum | reverse complement strand
CATAATAGGCAGTGATCGTTCCATTCTGTATTTATCTTCCATGCCGTATTGGGTCGACGTTGCTTCGGACCTACTAGTACCATATATTTATATTTGCTGCTATCGTGGAAATCTTAACAAATAATTAATTAAATAAAGAGTATTTCAGTTTTGTGATACTTTGATTTGCTTAATCTAATTTGCTTACTTTGTATTTGTATGCGTGATGCCACAGGTATTCTGTATGCAACGTGATGAATTTTATTCAATATTTGCTAAATTTATCTTGTGCAGTAACCACAATTTATGTAAATTTATTTTTATTTCAGACAAAGAATTAACTTATCCAAATGGTTTAGTGGCATCTAGTAGGCTATTCTAATATTTCAACTGTTAAGATTTTGAATTCTACTTATAGTGATTTATATTTGTTAAGATTTTGAATTCTACTTATAGTGATTTATATTTATACCACGGTGCTGCAATTTTGGTGTGGTTCTTCAGCACCGGGAATTCGCCTATCATTCTTTGAATTCGTGTGTTTATAGCTAGGCTTATTAATGGATCAGGTTTGGCCCGAATTTGATCCGGATTTGATCCGATAGATCTAAATCCGAAAAACTAGATCCAATCTGATAATCCGATAGATCCGGATCCGAGTGATCCGATTGTTGTCAGATCGGATTTGAACTGATCTGTCAGGCCCGATTATGGATCCGATCCAATCCGATTTAATTTGGACAAGTCATAATTTTATTTTTAAAATATTAATTTTTTTATAAATAAATTATTCTCTCCTCAAAAATTTAATTGTCGGGTCAGATCGGATCCTCAAATCCGGATTCAACTACTTATAGATTGGGTCTGGGAATACTTATCGAATCTAACGCTTATTGGATTTGAATCGAATCTAAATCTTATTGGATCTGGATCGAATTCGAATTTAACGAATCTGGTCTAGACCCGGCCCATTGACAGGCTTGTTTATAGCTAGCCAGCTGCGACGGTCCATATTTTGTGTTGGTACCATGCTGTTGTGCGGGTGCACGGTGGTCACTACTGGTTTGCTCTTAATTTCCAATTCTTGTTAGCTAGTTTCGTGTTTGGAAAATGCGTGCATCAGTCGTGGCCAGCAGGCGCGGCAGATGCATGTCACAATAATCGGGCCCCACCAACTAAATGTAAATCCCAACTTATGTGGTACGCATTAAGCCACACAAAATAAGATTAGGTGCGTGAAAATGTCAATTTTAAAATTTTATAGGGTCAAAAATGTCTCGAATGTGTCTATATTATATTATTTGTTATATTTTAATATAATTAAAAATTATGATATGAAATACTTTTACAAGTTAATATAACAAACTATTTCTACTATTATATACTATTAAATATAATTAAAAATTATGATATGAAATACTTTTTCAACTATTTCTACTATTATATAATGTTATGCTACAAGCATTTGTATTATATGTTTTTATAACAAATAAGTATATTTAATATCTAATTTTTAACAAACGAAGCAACATGGCCCTAGAAGGGATGAGCCATCTTGTTGGTCACTAAGTTTTTTTTTTTTTTTTTTCCAACAACTCAAGTATAACCCACAAAAGTTCAAGACCCGCAGCAAAGAATAATACGTGTGTTGAATTTGAAATAGACTTGGTTAATTGGGGATAATCCCATGTGCTTGCAACTCTATCTTACTAAAATTGGAATTCGTCATAAATCTACGATCTGACTAAATTGAATCTGCGAATTTAGGGCAAATTCACACCGAATTACGAAATTCATGCTCTAGTGCACAATCTGCTACCCCTATGTGGCAGATTAAATGACCTACAGTGCATATCACTTGACTTCTATCTAACAAGCACGACTGATGTAAGCAGTGCTCTTTGTATTTTTGGGTAACTTTCATACCCTTTCGTGTTTTTGGGCCTAGCCTCTTGAGTTGTTATTGTATTTTTTTTTTTTTTTAGTCAGGATAGGTTAGGTTTGGTTTTTTTCTTTTTTCCTCGTATTTTTTCAATGTTGAGAGTTGTATTCACTTTGTGGGTTGCATCCTGAACCTCGTTATACTATTTTATTTTTAATAATTTAAATGTTTATTTCATTAAAAAATTTTGAAATAATATATGTTTTATTGCCTTATCCCTCACTTGTTGAGGAAAAATACTTATCCCTTGTTGAGGAAAAGGAAAAAGAGATTGGTTAAAGTAATTTGATGCCTCACATCAACCCCAAAGGAAAGGATAGAACCACAAAAAAAAAAAAACAAAAAAAAAAAGAGAAGGCCTTATCCCTTATTTCTTGTTGAGGAAAATGAGAGAAAGATTCCCAAAGAACTTCTGATGGATGCCTCAAAACAACCACAATGAAAAGAGAGAGAAAAAAAAATTTTCATGTGATCAGGCATGCATGCCATAGGTACACATGCGTACACATGCACGCATGTAATTTCTAACCCGGCCACGCTTGAGTTTTACTTCGCTTAGCGGTGAATTATATAGTGATTTATTTGTGATTGTGAGATTTGTTATGATTACATTTTTTGTTAGACTTTCTTAAAAAAAAAAAAAGTGTCCAGTGTAATCTTTGAGCTTGGGCCCATTGGGCTCGACCAGGAAGTAGATGGCCCATGAACCACGGGCCGAATTTATACCACGGTGCTGCAATGCATCGGAAATTTGCCTGTCATTCTTGGAATTCGTGTGTTTACAGTTAGTCGGCTGCCACGGCCCATATTTTGGGCCCGTTTAATACAACTTTTTTTCTTTACTTTTTTGGCTTATAAGTAAAAAAAAATTTAATTTTTTTTATTTTTTTTACTTTTTAAGTTAAAAATAAGCAAAAAAAAATTAAAAAATCTTGACTTTTTTACTTATAAGCTAAAAAAAATTAAGCGAAAAAATTATACCAAACGGACCCTTTGTGTTGGTGCCTTTGTATGTGCTGATGTGCGGGTGCAGACAGTCCCTACTAGCTTTGCTCTTAATTTTTAATTCTTTGTTAGCAAATTTCGTGTTTGGAAAATGCGTGCATCTGTCATGGCCAACAAGCACAACTGATTGGCCGTGGACAAGCCAACTCTAGGGCTAGGCGAGTGTATTGCTCGCCTTAGGCCTCTAATTTTTAGAGGCCTCTAATTTTTAAAATCTCTATAGATTATAGTATCGGTCTTATGTAATTTTTTTCATCTCGTTTTACAAAGAGCTCTGTTTTGGATGAGAAAAAAATGCTTGTTAGAAAAAGAAGACCTAAAATCAACTACACTAGTAAACTTAAGGGAGAAAAAACACTATTTTAACCAATAATAAATTGAATGCCTTAATTTTTTTCTAAACCTTACATGCTATAATCAAAACCCTATATAATTTCTATAAATTTTTTCTTAATGCTTTGTTTAGAACCCCGACTTTTAGTGAAAAAAAAGTAAAGGACAAAGAAAACGTGAAGGAAAAGAGAACAAAAATATTATTTCATTTTGTTCTCTTTTTTCTCACTTTTTCTGATAAAAGTGATCTCGAAATTGACTACTCTAATTAAAACATATATATGTCTTCCAATTGAAAAAGACTCATTAGAAGAAGACCCAAAATTATCATACCGATACATTTAAAAAAAATACGTATTTTTTCAAAAAAATTATTTTATAAATTAAAAATATAAAAAGTCTCATTTAAAATTATTTAAAGTTGAATTTGTCTTGAGCCGGCCACGGATGATGCAGGCCACAATAGCCAGGCCTCACCAGCTAAACGTGGATCTCAACTTATGCGGTGCGTATCAGTTGATTTCTATCCAACAGGTGTGATTAATGCAAGTAGTGTTTTTCGTTTTTTTGCGTTGCTGTCATACACTTCCGTGTCTCCGGGCCCAGCCTTTTTGGCTGTCATTGTATTTTTTTCTTAGTCAGGTTAGGTTAGGTTTGGTTTGGTTTTTTTCTTTTTCTCTTTTTTCCTGGTATTTTCTCTATTTTGAGAGCTGTGTTCCCTTTATGGGTTGCGTCCTGAACTTTGTTATAATATTTTATTTTTATATAAATGTTTATTTCAAAAAAGTAAAAAAACTTGAAATTAAAAATTATGTGAAATAATATATATGTATACATATATTATTGTCTTATCCCTCACTTGTTGAGGAAAAGTACTTATCCCTTACTTGTTGAGGAAAAGAAAAAAGAGATTGGTTAAAGTAATTCTGATGCCTAGAACAACTCCAAAGGAAAGGATAGAATAAAAAAAAAAAAAAAGCCCTTATCCCTTACTTCTTGTTGAGGAAAATGAAAGAGAGATTCCCAAAGTACTACTTCTTGTTGAGGAAAATGAAAGAGAGATTCCCAAAGTACTTCTGATCGATGCTGAAAACAACTACAATGAAAAGAGAGAGGAAAACAAAAACAAAAAAAACAAAAAAAAAACATCATGTGATCAGGCATGCATGCCATACGTACACATGCACGCATGCAATTTCTAACCCGGCCATGCTCGCACACAAGTTCCAACCTTTCGATTAGAGTTTGTGGGGAAATACGAAAGCGACAAAACAGACCAGCATGTACAGAGTCATTTATATGGAACAATTTCTATAAGTATAGTTCCAGTGTTGAAGCTCAGAGGTCAGAGGAGATGGAAAATTAAGCCTCGAAATGCAATACGAGATTATACTAGTTTATTCCTCTAATGCAACGGCTGATGAAGTGTTAAATAACTTTTATATAATATGAGGAATCAAGAAGAAAAAAAAAAAAAAACAGAGCTCATCTAATTATATTTCTAGATTGCTTTATTGACCACATAAAACGTTATTTTGTCTTTCATCTAATATCTCTAAATTGTTTTTGTTAGAGAACTTCGAAGTTCTCTATCCTACATCGGTCGGGATGGAAATTTAGACTCTTTTCTCATTCTATAAATAGAAACTTAACCTATGTAACTTAATACACCTCTTCACTTACTACTTCAATTTTTTCTCTTGTAATTTTTTTTTGTTTTATAATACATTGTGATTACATATGAGTCTTGTCATTTCTAACATGGTATCAGAGCTAGGGGATAGTATGCTCTGTGGTTACCCTTTGAGGGATCTTCTACGTCAGAACTCCTAAGGTTCTCTTCCTTCCCTAGGCCGACCTCCGGCGTCCCTCCGGCCGTCCTTCAGCGTCTTTCCAACCAATATCTGGTGATTTTCCGACCAACTCCCGGCAACCTCCATCCAACTTCCAGCAACCTCCGATCAACTTTCGGTAACTTTCTGACCAACTTCCAACCAACTTTCGGTGACTTTTGGCCAATCTCCAACTAGCCTCCGACAGTTTGTCTTGTTCACGACTAATTCGTGCCTTTTGAGTTTGATTCTGGCATCTGTTTTTGCTACTTTTGCCCTGTTTCTATTTTTTCTCTGCCATCTTCTTCCATTGTGCTTCTTATTACCGTCTATTTTGAGGAGTCCATGATTGGTATTCTTGCTTCCATTTCTATTGTTACTACTGATGCTCGTCTTTTCTTTTTACTGTGAAAGTTGCCCCGTCTTCTCCTTCTACTGTGACTGTTATCCCTCCGACCATCCTGCAATCGACCTCTGACATCCCTCTAGCCATCCTCTAGTGTCCTTCTGGCCATCCTCCAGCCGACCTCTGTAGTCACTTTAGTCATCCTCCGACCGACCTGATCTAGCTTCTCTTTGGTCATTTTTTGGCCGACCTCTAGCGTCCTTCTGGCCATCTTCCAGCTGATCTCTGGCTACCATTTATCTTAACTTATTGTAGAAAATGTCTACAAATAAGAGGAAGCAATAACTAGGCTTACCTCTTGAAGCATGTTCAAAAGTAAACCTGAAAGAGCTTATTCTTGAACCAAAAATCCTCCACGTGTTCCTGTAGATTTACCCATGATGGAGAACAATCAAACATTCCTTAGAAAGCCAAAAATACTCTTACATTTCACAACTCAAGAGTTTATCTCACTGTCAATGTAATTAAGAGAGAAAGAGAGATAGAAAGTTTTCTCCAGAGAGAAAAACAGAGAACCCAAATAGTATCATAGGTATTCTTAGACTCCAAGTCTCAGAATATACGTATATACATGTCTGGGAGTTATAACTTCCCAAGAAAGTTACAACTTTCCATTTAGTGGACATCATGGCAAGTGGGGCTAACCACCCACTAGTCATAGGTTGGGGCATACCCATGGGTGCCCAAATCAACTCAAAACGGTCCATACACCAACATCTCCCACTTGCACATGGGTATGCATCAAAACAACATCAATCTCTCAACCAACCAAACATCATAATTAAAAATCATATAACAAATGAGTTGTGCGACCACTAAGTACACTAATGTTTTGGGAGCTTTGCACTAAACTTTATAAAAGCCAGCATAAAGACATCAACCACATTTGAAAATGAAAAAACAAGTGTCTTAAGTATCCCGAATCCATCTAAAATACATTGGTGTAGGTATCTCCATCCCTTCTAGAAGCATACCTAACCCTTCGAGGTCAATAATATACTCATACTTACATCGTAATACCGAAAGCGAATGTAAGTTGCACGCTATGAATTTATGCCTGATTTACAAGATAATCCTTCATTTGCCTTCATGCCACTTGGATCAAGACTAACTGTTTTCCCAATGATGTCTGGAAGGTTAAATTAATCATAATCATGAGGTTTCATTCCAAAGTAGCTGCATTAACCATTTCACCTCTTGGCATAGTCAAAAGTCATAAGGAGGGTACAGTAACATTTGATCACTAAAATGGATCGATAAAGTGTCACGACCCGACTCCACTCTCACTAGGCCGCGACAATGATGGGGTCTAAGGTTGGGTTTACCGTTAGGTGATGGGGTTTATAATTTTAACAGATCAACATAAGCATGAACATAATATAGATGGTCCAGAAATATTACATCGAGGCCGTAAAACCAGAGTAAGTCTTATAACATTTCAGTCCAGTATAAACTAACTCAAGAGTTTAAAAGAAATAAGATAGTAAGGGGACTGGATCTCGTATGCCCACTCCTTTGGAAATTAGTTTGGTGCCTCTATTCTTGAAAATGTGCCATAAGATAGGAATGAGTGGCAAAGCCTAGTAGGAGATCTAAGATTTCTATAAGGTGCAGGGTAAAAGATAATATAGTAAAAAAATATCATGGCATGCATATGACCCTTATAATTTCGTTTTCGCGTCATTAATGTCAGGATCCTTGCAGGTATGTCCTATCCGGGCTAATTCAAGCCTGTGGGACCCACCCATGATTCATCCTCCATTATCAAGTCCAGTGGGGCCCACCCATGATCATCTAGCCCGATATCAAGCCAGTGATACAGACCCATGATAGCCCCAAGTATCGAGCCAGTCAGGTACACCCATAATAAAAACCTGGGGTCTTTTCCTTTCTGGTTGTACCACCCTTATACCTCCTCAGTGATGCAATCATGCAAGCAATACTTGTATATTTTCAAGTTAAGTATAGAAAGACATTTAGAATAGAAAGATAATTTGGCAGGAAAGCATAAAGCATAACAATATACAAATCATTTAATAGAGAAAAGATGTGAGCATGAATCTTAAGGAAATGCATAGATTCCTACCCTTAGGGTCTGTCTGGATCAAGATTGTTCTTAACTCAATCTTTCTGTAAAAGAAGAGAATATTCCGACTTTAGTTTCTTTGTTACCTTTTATTACAGAGAGAATGCTGTTAAAACACGGTTAGGTGGGGAGGGGTAAGTTAAGTTAGTGAACACTCAATTTAGACAAGTTGGAAGGTTCGAGGCTCTCCTTTTGGGGCGATATACATTGCCAGGTGAGGAACAAAGTTGCATGTGGCTTATAGTAGAGGTATTCCGGAAGTTTTCATTCGTTTGGGGAGGGATAATGCCACTCACCCATTTTCGGGTTCCCTGCAGTTTTAGGGTGTAAGCACCCCATTTTTGCCCGCTCGACAATTTCCGAGCTGACCAAGCTCACTTTCACACATCACATGCATATTTAGACTCTAAACCCGCCTTTTAAACTTGAATTTAGTCCACTAGTCGCTTCTCGGGCCCGTAGGGCCCACTTGAGGCTAAATGACCGTTTTGTCCCTAGGCATTCGAACACCCCAGGAACCACACCGGCTCTGGGTATCAAACCGGTAACTTCCTGAGAATACTTTTTACAGTGTTCTAAACCTTTCTTTACCTTTTCGGATCATTCCGAGTCAGTTTTGGCAAACCCAGTACAAAATGACTGTTTTGTCCCTGGTGGGCCGGTCTCCTTTTCCGACCACGCCGGTTCTGAGAATCAAACCGGAAACCTATGGGAACATTCTGAATAATGTTTCCAAATCCCAAGTCTTCTTCCGGGATAGTCCGAGTCCATCCCGGCAGCTTTCCAATCCGATTGACCGTTTTGCCCCTAAAGGCCCGGTCAACCCTTCTGACACATCCTATACTCACTTTTCAAGTCAAATACCTCCAGGACACTATTTTAAGTGTTCCTGCACTTTTCCAGCCTTCCGGGTCATTCCCGGCTTCTTTAAATCATTCTCGGACTTTCCGGAGTTACTCCTAGTGGAGTTAGGCCAAAAATTGCACGGTAGTCACTAGGACAGGCGCCCAAATCTAGTCAAAGATATGTTGTTTGCCGACCTTAATAGTTTCCTAATTGGCTAGTGCCACTAGTAGTGGTGCCAAGCCAATATTTGGAGTGGCGCTACTCCTAGTGGCGCCAAAAGGAATTTGGGCCTGGCGCCACTGCAACAGGCGTCGGTATTGTCCAACCTCTATAAATACAGGGCCTCCTCCAACGTAAAAAGGGTCCGCAAATTCAACCTAAAAATCATATATTTCGGTATACAGAGCTCGAGCACCTCCAAAACCCTAGCTTTCTTAGATTTTCCAAACCCTAGCCACTATACACTAAACCCTAGCCTCCTATACACTTCTATACACCCCCATACACTCATACCCTAGCCTTCAACCCTCCATTGAAGAATTGAAGAGCTACAATCTAAAGCTTGAAGACAACTCTTGAAGATTGAAGACGAAGATCAAGACGAAGACCGAAGACCGAAGACAAGCAAGGCGCGCAAAATAACAAGACATACGGTAAGCTCCCTATTTAAATTTCCGCACTTCCCCCTGTTGAGTCAATACCTTGATTTTGATGATAACAAAACATGGTTAAATGATCTAATAATTCTACTTAGTGTGCAGAGGAATTATTAATTAGATCTTGACTTGAAGCTTATCATAATAGAGGATTTATAATGAAAAGCATGATGAAGTGATGTATTCTACAAAAGGTGATATTATAAGAAGAAAAAGAAATCTCAAGTTGATGAAAATCCTAGATTGAAGATTGATAAGCATGAAAGAATAGCATATTCAACAATGGTGATTTTATAAGGGAATGAAGATGATGGATATCAAAGAAGAAGAATGAAAATGATCAAAGTCTTGATTTAAAAGATTGAAGACTTTGAGTACTTGAAGACATCTTACAAGAATGGAAAAAGAAGAGACCAACTCAAAAACATAAAAGCTTTCTTGATAGATGTAAAGATGTCTTGAAGACATGGAAGGAATCACAAGATTTGGAAAGCTTTCTTGAGTTGTTGAAGTCCATGGAGAAGCCATGTTGATTGAAGAAATGAAGATTCTAAGTCGTGGAAGCTCTCTTGAAGATATTGAAGAAGACTTGAATCAATGGATGAAGCTATGATAATGGAAGAGCTCTACAAGTGATGAAAATGAAGAAAACTCACCTTGAATGGATTGAAGATGTTCTTGGAGTCATCTAATCTTGAAGAAGTGTTTGCAAGCTTTAAAAAGCCTATTTAGATGATCCTTGAAGAGATTGAAAGCTTTGAAAAAGAATGAAGAAAAGTTGCAAAAATATGGGTTTTTGGAAAAAGGGTCGACTCCTCAAGTTAAAAGAGCCGACTCATTGCAACAGAGAACAAACAATTCTGCAGACTGCTGAAAAGAGTCGACTCCTGGGACAAAAGAGTCGACTCATTTGGACAGAAACTTGAAATATCTGCTGAAATGCAAAAAGAGTCGACTCATTGTGAAAAAAGTCGACTCCTAGACCGTAACGGCTAGTTTTCTGACAGACGGTATGGGCACAAACACAACCAAATCTTCTCCCATACTTCTCCAACGGCTAGAATCGATCCATACCTATATATATGAGATACATACAGCTTCAAACAAATGAGAAGAGCAATCATACCATTCATATCAAGTGCTTCAAAGCTGAAAATCACCTGTACCTCACTGCCATATATTTTTGCTGAGTGTTTAAAGTTATCCATTAAGTTGTATTCATTTGTATACTCACTAGAAGAGTCACTCTCTGTATAATCTTCATTCATTCTTGTTTGGGTGGGTTTGTAACCTTGTAAGTTTAAGTGTTCTTGGGAAAAACACTTGTAAGTTTAAGAGAAGCTTGGACAAAATCTCTTGGGTTTTGAAAGCTTGGGAAGAAACTTTTGTAAAGAGTGAGCTGGGCACTCGTGGCACAACCAGCGGCTGTGTAAGGTGTATTGCATAGTGGAATTCCTTCGAAAGGATCGAAGAAGAGAGGACGTAGGCAAGGTTGGCCGAACCTCTATAAATCTGGTGCATATTTCTTCTGCCTCTGTTTTGCTTACTTGCTCATTATGCATGCTTGCAAATACTTGTTCTAATGTACACTTCATTTGCTTGATACTTATACTATGATTATTTGTTACTAAAATACATAAACGATTTTTTAATTCAAATTCTTGTTAAAAATTCTATAAAACCCAATTCACCCCCCCTCTTGGGTTGCCTACTTGGGCCAACACCCCCCTCTCTCTTCCCTCTCCTAACCCACTTGAGTTTTCTCTATTTTAATCCCCCATCTCTTTCTCCACTTTCTTTGCATGCTTGAAACAAGGGAATTCCCGGTCCATGTGTAGGATTACACTGTTGGAGAGTCACCGTGTCGGGGCTTTCTTCTAATCTAACCAGAGGCCACGTGGGTCCGGCCCCCTTAATTATGTGGTGAAGCCTTAGCCTTGTATGTTCACGACCCCAAAATTGCATTGTGCATATCATGATCTTGCATCTTTCAAAAACCGTTTTCAAAGTTGTTTTTCAAATCGTTTTTAAACTTGTTTTCAAAATTGCATCAAAATTTCTTTTTCAAAATATGTTTTCAAAATCACAATCCTAGGGTGATTCTAACTTTTCCATGGTTAAGATTGCTTTAGGAAAGTGTTACATTTAAAGTGACCAATACGGTTCATATTTTCAAATCTTGTTGTTTTCAAAACCGCTTTCCTAAAGTGGTTCTAGCCCTTTATGGTTAGAGTTGCTTTAGGAAAGTGAGATGTTTTTATACCTTCTAAAAACTCTCTTTTCAAAAAGTCTTTCTTCCTAAAAATCTCTTTTTCAACATACTTTCCTAAAATTCTCCTCTCCAAATTTGTTTTCAAAACTCCCTCCAAAATCTATTTTTCAAAACTCCCTTCTTCAACTCCTTTCCAAAACTCTTTCCCCTCAAAATTCACTTTCTAAAAACACTCCCTAAATTCACTTTCCTAAAAAACTCTCTCCAACAATCTCCTTCCAAGAATCTTTGTAAAAAACTCTCTTTCCAAAATCTTCCTTCTAGAAACTCTCCTCTCTAGGATTTCCTTCCAAAATCTATGTTTTTAAAAACACACTTTTCGAAAACTCCTTCTCTCTAAAAATCTTTCCAAAAACTCTCTTTCCAAATTCACTTTCCAAAAACTCCTCCCTAGGATTCCCTTCTAGAAAACCTTCTTTTTCAAAAACGCACTTTCTAAAAACCCTTTCCTTGGAACCCAAGTCAAGCCCTAGAATCCACGATTAGGAAACCCTAATTTTCTTTCCAAAAACATGATTTTCAAACTTTGCCCCAAATCTAGGTTTTCAAAATCTCTTGTTTTCATACCCAAAACTATACATGTTTTCAAAACCTATTTTTTACGTCGAAACTATAATTTTCCGAATCTAGGGTTTCTAGAAACATCCCTTTCCAAATCCTTGCCAAGTCCTATCTTCCCTTTAGGAAACTAAATCTAATTTACCCGTTTAAGAAACTAGATCCTATCCTCCGTTTTTGAAAACAAAATCAAACCTTCCCTTTTAGAAACAAAATCCAGTCCCTTCCCAATCCAACTCTTTCCTAATTTGAATCCTTCCTAAGCTTCTCCTTTCCTAAATCCTAAGTTTCCAAAAGTTGAACATAAAAACCTTTCCTAAATTTTAAAACTCAATTTCCACATGCTTCCTAACTCCACTCTTTCCTAATTCTACCCCTTTTCCAAATCTCAACTTTCCAAATCTAATTTTTCAAACCTTTCCTAAATTCAAACCTTTCTTAATTTCAAGATTTTCTAAAACTCAAACTCTAAAACTCTCCAAATCTTAAACTTTCTAAATTTCAAATCTTTCCAAATTCAAAACTTTCTTAACTTGAAACTTTTTAAATTCTAAGTCTTTCTTAAACTAAACATTTCCTAATTCAAAACATTTCTAAATTCAATACTTTCCCATTTCAAAATTTTCCTAAACCTAAAACTTTCCTAAATTCAAAACTTTCTTAATTTGAAACTTTCCAAAAATGAAACTTTCCTAATTCGGACCTTTTCGAATTCGAACATTTCCTAAAATCCAATCTTTCCAAATCTTCCAAGTCCAACATTCGAGTCAAATCTTTCTTAATCTCAAGTGTTTCCTAGGTCTCCTACCTTTCCTAAGTCTAGGTTTCCTAAACCTCCATCTTCCCAAAACCAAGTCTTTCCAAAATCAATCTTTCCAAAGCAAGTCCAGTCTTCTCAATTCCAATTTCCAATCTCCTCTTCTAATTTTAAATCAAATCCAATTTTTAATTCAATCTCTTTTTTCCAATCCAATCTCTCTCTTCAAATCAATCTCTTTTCAATCGGACTTCAGTTCGAACTACGACTGACCTGATTCCCCCAAAGGGATACGTAGGCAACTTTCATAGGTACGGTCACAACACTTTTCAAACTTTCAATTCTACCCTCATGGGTGCGGTCTCCACATTTTTCAAATCTCAAATTCCAATCTATTTTCAAAATTCCAATTTCAAAATTTCTATTTTCAAATTTCTATTTCCAAATTTTCAAACTTTCCAATTTCAATTCCATCTCTTCAAATCTATTTTCAAATCAAATCAAATCAAATCAATTTCAAATCAATCTCTTTCCAAATCTATTTTTCAGTTCTCTTAACTTGCACTTGCATATCATGCATCATGTTAGTTTCTTTTAAAGCATTGTTTTTCAAAATGGATAGGATTGGCCAATAGTTAGTTGAAGACTCTTATAGGTAAATCTAGGGTAGATTGACATGTAGGTACCAAAATGGCGAGGTAGGGTGATGGCTTAGTGCGTCTTCCCTACACGTAACTAACCTCCGAACCTAGAATCACTGTTTTCAAAGACCAAAAGGAGTTATTTTTCAAAAAGGGCTTAAATGTTTTCCAAAGGTTGCTAAATAACCTGTTTTCTTAAAAACCCTCTCTTGAGGTGGTATTTTCAAAAACCTTTTCCAAAAACCCTAAGTGTAGTTTTCGGATTATGCTTAGTTTTTATGTGACCTAACTCACCTTAATCAAGTTAGGTGGTGACTCCGAATCTTTTTCAAAAGTCCTTATTTCAAATCTATTTTCAATTCAAACCTAGTCGCACTCATTCTTCTAGGAGGGTGAGTTCTAACGAGAGAGTACAGCATTTGTTCCACTTGTGTGAGTATTCCTTGAGTGTGAAAAATCTGGGCGCAATATAGGGGTGTCCCGTAAATTTTCCAGAATATTTCTACTTATAATTTATTTTCTGTGAATTTTCACCCATACAACAATAAATAACTCATGGAATTCACAGCAATATCCAATTATTCTGAAATTTTTTGGGTAGCCTCTCGAAGGATTATAAAGGATGCCATAAAAATTTTAGCACCATTGGACCTGTCACGTGCCAGCACGCGCCACTAGTAGCGCGTGGGGGTGGAAAGCTTGGCCTTCTTCTTCCTCCCGCGTGACTGGCAGAGTTTCGAGCTCATTTTTTGGCCATTTCCCGCACCCCCTGGCCATACATGTGTGACCCAAAGATAGGCAAGGACCTGGGTCACACATCCATGGTCGGAGATGGCTTGCATGGCCAAAAACGTCGGCTGCATGGCGGAACCCTAGGGTTACCGACTTGCAACCGCATTTTTGGCTAGCTTCCAGTGATAATCCGGCCATGGTCCCTTCACGACATTTGTTCCTTGCCCAAAGACGGTTCGTCCCCAAGTGGTCCGGTCGGCAAAGCTTGCCGGTGGTTGGAGTTTCGACTCTCTGAACATTTTTCGGCAAGTTCGGCATTGCAAGAGACCTTGGTGCACGCACAAAGGCCGTGGACCTCCCTAGGACACCCAGAAGGGGTCCCCAAGAAGTCCCAAACCCCTGTGACAGCCCTCGGCTTCCTGGGTTTTCCGGAGTGAGAAGGGTAGTGTTTTCCACGCTCATTTCTTCTCTCTTGGCTCTCAGTTCTTGCAGTGGGTTTGTGGGGTGTTTTGCACTGGGTTTAGAAGGTTGGTAAGGTGGTGAAGGTAGCCTCCTCACCTAGCTTTCGAACAGTGCAGTCCTAACCCATTTTTTCTCTGCCTTCCCTTTCTTCTCTCTCTCGGTTTCTCTCTCTTTCTCACTCTACAACTTTTCCTCTCAACTTCTTTCGTACAACCCATATGAGGGATGGGATGAGTGAGGATTTATAGGGGCTGGGTGCATAACAGGGGTGAGTTTTTTTAAGAGAGGACGCATAAATCTCTATCCTCTTCTCGTCTCTCTCTCTCTCTCTCTCTCTCTCTCTCTCTCTCTCAGTTTTCATAGGCTGCTAAGGGCGGTTTTGTAAGGCAACATGGATTAGACGACTTAGTGATACGTGTGTGCGTGTGTGCATTTTGAACGTTTAATCCTAAGCTGCATTCTATCTATAGATGACAACTTGCATAGGTATGTACATACGCATGCATGTTGCATATATTTACTCACTTTCATATGTGTTGCATATGTTGCACATGCCATAACTAAAGAACCAGCATGCAAGTTGGTGGGGCGGGGGTAGTTTCGTAAAATGGAAGAGAGTTTCCTAGTTCGAAGCGACTAAGTTCAAGGCTCCAATTTTTTTGTCGAATGCATGACCCAATATCGTAAGTAGAAAGCTCTCAAAAAATTAATCAGTTTAGGGTCCAATTTTGTACAATTCCGACACCAGGTGAGCGAGAAAGCTCGAATCAAAGTTATGGGGAATTTGAGTGCGAATTTCCAGGTACAGCGGCTTGCGGGGGCTTTTTGGGGAACCAACACTCTATAGAATGGAGATCTGAGATTGCCAAGGCGTTGGGCTCAAAAAGGCGATAATTTTAGACATCTAATTCATCAAAATCTGACGAAAAACGAGGGAGAAAACTCCACTTAAAGTTAGGGTGCCGTTTTGCTGCGAATTGTCGGGTGACGAGCTTCGAACCTTTTTCAGGGAATCGAGTTTCGACATATGGACAAGGTTAGGATCGGAAAGGCCTTGTTTTTTAACTTATGGCCCTATGGTCATGTCTTATTCAATCCCATTAGGGGTAATGCAGTCAAAGAAAATTACGGGTGTTACATAAAAGCTCATATGGTAAAGAGACTGGGGACTCATTCACTTTCTTAAGTTTGGTCACTTAGCACATGTAGTATGAATACATGTTATATTGGATAGTTCCTTCATGGAACTATCTCAGACTATCAATACTGTACAGATCTTAGTCTAGTCGCTAAACGAGCGCCTAACTTGCGTTTCTCATTTGCTCACTCTCTCATTAGGTAACAAAATATAAAACTTACATCTGGCTATTAAATAGGTTATGGTGCATACCGAGAAATAACCACCATCGATCTTTGACTATCAGATCTCATCCTATCTAAAAGTAGGGCGACATAATAACCTATAGCATCTCAATTTTGCTCGCACTCAAAAGTGCCAAAAATGATAGCTCGTGTGAGAAAGCCTATCAACCTGCTAACATACTCCCAATCTCATGTGTGTTATGCGATAAACAGAACTATACAATAGCCACTGAATTGAAATATGCAATATAATATAAAATATCCAAACATCCAAAAGGTACAAAGTGATCAACTAATAAAACAAACCACGCATCATCATCACCTACGCAATCTTAATGCCCTAACATGAGTGACAAAAGCCTCTCTACTAATGGGTTTCGTTATAGGGTCTACTAACATACAACTTATATACCAATATGTCCCACTTGCACATGGGTATGCATCAAAACAACATCAATCTCTCAATCAGCCAAACATCACAATTTAAGATCATACAACAAATGAGTCGTGCGACCGTTGAGTATACTAATGTTTTGGAATCATTAAGATCACCTCCCTTTGTGTTACCATGTATTTAATAAAATGATATCTCATATCAATGTGCTTGGTCTTGCTGTGGTATTTGGGATCCTTAGCATAAGCTAGTGCTACCATGCTATCACAATAAATAGTCACAGTCTCAATAAGGAATGTGACAACATCCAAATGTCCAAGAAACCTCCTCAACCAAACAGCCTCGTGTACAACAGACAAGCAAATCACAAACTCTGCATCCATAGTAGACAAGGCAATGCAGGACTGCTTCTTGCTACTCCATGAAATGGCCTGACTATTAAGTAAGAATGCATATCCCAATATGGACTTCCATTCATCAAGGTCACCACCTCAATCAGCATCACTATAACCAACCAAATGCATATATAAATGTTGATAACATAGTACGAAATCTGTAATCTCTTTCAAATAGCTAAGTATCCTCTTGATTGATTTCCAATGAGTAGGTCCTCGGTCCGATTGGTAACGACTCATTAACCCAACAACATAACTGATATCAGGGCAAGTACACATCACAGCGTACATCAAACTCCCTACTACACTAGAATATGTTACTCGGGACATATGTTTTTTCTCTTATGGAGTCTTAGGTCCCATATCAAGGCTTAGGCTCTTACCTTTTGCGACAGTAGTATCAATGGGTTTGCAGTCTTGCATACTGAATCGCTCAAAGACCTTCTTAATATAAGTCTCTTGAGACAAACCACGAAGTCTCTTGGAGCTATCTCTCAGGATCTTTACTCCCAATACAAAGTTTGCCTCACTTTTATCTCGAAAGTGGATGATAACCAACCTCTAGTGGAAACAACCAACTCAATGTCATTACTAGCCAATAAGATATCATCCACATAAAGTGACAATATAATAAAACTACCCTTGAATAGTTTAACGTACACACAATGGTCCTCCTCGATCATCGTGAACCCATTAGAAGTAACGACTCGATGAAATATTAAGTACCACTGATTGGATGATTGCTTCAGGCGATAGATAAATCTACTAAGCTTACAAACTTTGCACTCCTGGCCAACAACTACATAGCCTTCAGGCTGATCCATGTAGATTTTCTCATCCAGCTCACCATTAAGGAATACAATCTTAACATCTATCTGGTATAGCTCCAAGTCCAAATGAGCTACAATGGATAGCATAAGGCGAATGGAAGCAAATCTAATTACTGGGGAGAAAGTCTCCTCATAGTCAATACCCTCTCGCTGAGTGTATCCCTTTGTGACCAAACGTGTCTTGTGCCTTTTAATAGAACCATTCGCCTTACGTTTGACTTTGAGAACCTACTTGTTCCCAATGGCTTTACGTTCAGGCGAGAGTTCAACCAAGTCCCAGACCTAATTAACTCTCATAGAATCCATCTCCTCGACCATGACAGAAATCCCATGTCTCTATAACAAGTGATGAGAAAGCCTTTTTAACTGTTTAAGGCTCAACATCATCATATGAAACTATCATGAAAGCTTCCCTCTCAATCTCATAACGACGATGAGAGATGCTCCCACGTGTGCTCCGATGCAATGGAGTGTCCTAAAAATACTTATCAACTAACATATCAATCGGTGCATCCCTCCCACTATCTTTAAGAGGTTGAGGAATATCTCCCTTAGTCTCAACTAGTCCACCTGGCGTGCTATCTTGAATATCCTCCATCTCATAGAGATCTATGTCTCTAGACACCTCCTCCTTACTAGGGAAAACATCCTCTAGGAAATCTACATCCTGTGACTCTATTTTAGTCACACTCTCATCCGGTTGCTCTCCAAAGAACACATATCTCTTTGAGTGCTCAGAATAGTGTATAAAGATATACTCCTTCCTCTACGGCCTAACTTCCCATACTTATGAGAAGTATTGTGTACATAGGCTGCCGAACCCCACGATCTCAAATAACTTAGGTCAGGCTTCCTGCCTATTCATAGCTCATAAGGGGTAAATGAGACAGATTTAGAGGGCACACAATTAAGAATGTAGGCTACAATCAATAAGGCACCGTCCCAATAAGATATTGGAAGATTAGCTTGCACCATCATCGACCTAACCATGTCTAACAAGTTATGGTTTCGTCTTTCCGCTACACCATTTTGCTACGAAATGCTTGGAATGGTCAACAGTTTGAGATACCCTTATCCTCACAAAGCTCTTGAAACTACTCAGATAGATACTTACAACCACGATCAGTCCTTAAAGCCTTAATGCTCATGTCTAACTGATTTTTAACCTTAAGAATATAAGGTCTAAAGCAATCTAATACTTCTGACCTATGTGAAAGCAGATAAACATGATCAAAATGTTTGCAATCCTCTATAAATGTGATAAAATAAGGTGCACCATGCCTTCCCCTTACATTCATGGGATCATAAATATCTGAGTGAATAAGTTGTAATGGAGCCCTTTGAGCCTTGCTAAAATGTTTTCTGGTTGTCTTTTTCTAAAGGTAACACTCACAAACTGGTAAGTCAACCCTAGCGAGTGAATCCAAAAGACCTTCTCTAACTAGTCTGGCCATTCTGTCCTATCCAATATGTCCTAGTCTAGAATGCCATATCACATAATCAATAGAAGAATCATGCATAGGAGCATTAAATAAAATTGTAGGTTCTAAAGCATCATCTATACTAGAAATATCAACATTCAAAAACATAAAACCATCCAACAAATATCCAGAACCATAGTAGACAGACCCATGATAAATATGTATAGACTGAGTCTCAAAACAGAAATGATAACCTAAATTAAGCTAGTAACTGAAAATAAATTCCACCATATCCCCGGTGCATAAAGTACATCATGAAGGTCAAGAGTGTGACCACCCCTCAAATCTAGCCGATAAGTGTCAATCCCAATAACATCCACACTAGACTAGTTCCTCATGTATACTTTTCTGCTACCAACTGGTACGCGGCAATATTCCATATATCCAAATTTACTCCTCGCTATATGGTCAGTGGCTTCTGAGTCTACAACCCACAATTGAGGAGAATAAGCAATCAAAACTTGAGTAGACACAAAACAGTTAATATGGGAAACATAAATGGGAAGTACCTTCTTTGACTCGGTACACTCATGAGTGAAGTGTCCCAGCTGCTAACAGTTATAGCACTTCAACTTGGCCTTATCTTTCTTACCACCTCTCTTGCCTCCCTTTCTATGCTTAGCAGACTTAGTCCCACAGGACCCAACATCAAAACATTTCTTACCGGCATAAGCAGCACCACCACCTTTCTTGTGCTTTAAACCAGATGTCTGGCGAAAGCTAATCTCAACAACATAAGCAATATCACCATCAGCCATAACAGCCTCTAAGTGCTCAGCTTCCAACTCTAGATGGTGGGAGATATCCTCAAATGTACTCACATTATCATTATGAGTTATATTCTGCTTCATGTGCTTCCATGACTGTGGTAGAGAGTGGATAATAGACTGCACCTGCTGCTCATCAGTAAAAATATGTCCTATTGCCCTAAGCTCGCATATTATGGTTAACATCACTCGTAAATGCTGCATCATAAAGTGGTTAGGTTTTCTCTTATAGGAATCGAATTTGAGTGTCAACTCGCGTAATTTAGTAAGAGAAGTTACCTCGTACTTCAACTTCAAGGCCTCCCAAGTCTCATAGGAAGTTTGGAGAGACTCAAACTCTAGCATAAGATCATTCTCCATGCTGCTAAACATAAAATAGCGCGCATCTTGATCTTTAGCTTGCCAAGTTTTGTAAAGTTTCAACTCCCTCTAGTGTTGAGCTGTAGTACCCTGTTTGGGCTCAATTACAAGATAGTCACTGTGAGCCAAGGGACCCTGCTCATTGAGAACAAACTGAATCTTACGGTACCAAATGTCATAGTTGTCGCCATTCAGCTTCTCTCCTTTAACCATGTCAGCCACTACATTCTTATATGTCATAATGAATTACAAATAGAGATAAAAGCATAAAGATGTAAGAATAATACATAACAAACATTTTTGTCGAAAAAATCTAAATCAAAAAATAAGACAACTCTCAAAACTCACAAGATCGAAAGTTCGCTATGCTCCCAATCATCTCTCGCGCACTAATAATTATTATCAAATTTTAATTTAACTAATCCTCAAAAATTAGTTATCGGGAGTTAAATATCTAAGCATTCTTTCAACCGATCAACCTCCCACTAAAAAAAATACAATTAGGCATGTGATAAGCTTCAATTCCCTGCCTATAGCATAAATATCATCGCAATAATATTTCTATGCTATCAAATAATTTAAATTATGGAATTAAAACTAAGAAATATCACATGGCATAGCATAAAACATGAATAAATATAACTCTAATGATTCAAAAATTAAAAATTGGAGTAAAAACATGCTAACATGTTTTCAACACTCAATTTTGAATTTTTTAAAATTTTTAAAGCAACTAAAACAGTAAAATAAATTATAGAAAAATACTGCAGAACATCAAAAAATTCATAATAAACATACCACCACAGAGACCAAGTATCCAAAACCACAAAGCACAAAACCCGAGGCCTAAAAACCCATGCACGCACCCTTATACATGCAAGTACACCCCAAAAAAAAATTATTTTCCTTAATTTTGCAATCTGTTTTAAAAAAATTAATTTTCTAGTCCACAAAAAAAATCTGGAAAAATTATATTAAAATAGAAAAAATTATTTCAAGCCAACAGAAAAAAAATGAGCCAAAAAACACCTCGGGAAGTGGGCCCATGCACCCCACACGCCACCAGAAGTGAGTGGGCAACATGCAGGGCCAGCGCAGTGCCACGTGGCTGCTAAGGCAACGCGTGGAGCTATCACGGTTGTAGCTGGTGCATAGGCTCCACGTGCCACCTTCCCGGCGGCTTTTTCCTGCAAAGCCGGTGCCATTGGCTTCGTTCAAGCGTTGTGAGTCTATATCAGGCCTTAATTTGGCTCTACGAAGCCTCAGTTTATGGGTGTGTGGTGATCACACTCCTCGGCACGACTGGGGTTGCTCTGAGGGGTCTGGTTCATCTTCTTCCTGAACCAATTTTGAACTAATTCAACCTAAAACTTCAACTGTCCATAACTTCAGATATATACAGCAAAAAAATGCGTACAATATATTGTTGGAAAGATATTGAAGAAACAAACACAACCATGTAAATTTTATGCTTAGAAACATAGTGTATAAAAAGTTTCTGTTACATGAACTAGGGTTTGAGATTTCTCTCAAACTGCTCATCCATTTGGGATGAAATTTTTCATAAATAATAACATGCATCTTGGTTACAACATACTCTAATTTCAGGCCAAAAGGAGAATGTTCCTCCAGGCCACCATTAAAGCTTCTTTGGAAGTTTTTCTCAAAAATAGTAGACAAAAAGCATGCAATTATTCATGAGAGAACTTTTAATGGCTCTGATACCAATGTAGAAAGTGTTTACAAACAGGCGGAAACATTAACTAGGCTTACCTCTTGAAGCGTGTCTAAAAGTAAACCCGAAAGAGCCGATTCTTAAACCGAAAATCCTTCACGTGTTCTTGTGTGTTTTTGTAGATTTACCCGCGATAGAGTGCAATCAAACCTTCCTAAAAAAGCTAAAAACACTCTCACAATTCACAATTCAAAAGTTTATCTCACTGTCAATGTATCTGGGAGAGAAAGAGAAATAGAGTTTTCTTTAGAAAGAAAAACAGAGAATCCAAATAATGTCATACATATTCTTAGACTTCAAGTCTCAGAATGTACGTATGTACATGTCTGGGAGTTGTAACTTTCCATGGAAGTTACAACTTCCCAGTTAGTGGACATCATGGCAAGTGGGGCTAATCACCCACTAGTCATGGGTTGGGACATGCTCATGGGCATCCGAATTAATCCAAATCGGTCCATATACCAACACTCATAATTAATATTTAACATTGAACATTTTATTATTTTAATTGATAAATTTAAAACTACAATGCATCCGCACAAATATTTTTATAAATTTTGATGCATAAATACACATGCAAATTCTATCAAACATGATTTTACTCAACTTAATAATTAAATGAAATCTTATAGTAAGAATTTAGACCCATTATGTGTTATATAATTGTGCAAAACAAATTAGACCAAAGTTAAGCTATAGTAACATTTAAGCACCTCCTCATCCAACAAGAGGTCGCAGGTTCAAAACTAATTTCCTGCATTCTTAAATATCTTTTGATTCTTTTCTAATAAAAGTGGATTCATCATTTCGTGTGTGGAGGTAGAGAATATATACACATGTATATCGATTTGGGACAATATTTGGAGTTAGAGTCTAAATGGGTCGGGTCAAAAACATGCTGGGGTGCCGCATTCAACCTACTTGCTACTTGAATAGGTTTGACTTAATTCGCAAGTAGGTCGGGTCAAAATTGCTCATCTGCCACCCCTACCTAATCCTAAGCTTGAGCTCAAAACGAAAAAAAAAACTTGTATATATTTATATTAGCTTCAGCACTACTCTAGCCCATGGAAACTTTTGTCCCTTAAGCTTAGCTTAAATTGCCTGTACGTGCATGCACCTTCCATTTAATTTAGGTTTATTTGGCAATTTCAAAGATAGTTGAGAATACATTCATTTTGAAATGGTAGACGCTAGAGACCAATTCAATGCCGGGTGTGCAAGAATCAGAAAATGCAGTGGGGGAATATTGACTTCTTTTCTTTTCTTTTTCTTTCCTATTTTTTTACTCCAATGATGACACTTTCAGACACTCATTTTAATTCCCTGAATCCCTACTAAAAGTGTTCACCTATTAAGTTAATTAGCACAGAAAAATAAAACAGAAAAAATAGAAGGAAAAAAAATGGAAGAAGTTATGATGCTTTCTTATTTGGTTAGATTAGGAAAATTATAAGGAAATAAATACATAAATGTCATAAAAATCTTTTTTTTTTGTTATCCATAAAGAATGAGCATATATAAATTATAAGGAAAATTATATGCTTTCTTCTTTTCTTTTTTTTTTTTCATACATCTAATATGGAGAGAGTGGACTGAACATCTCAGCCATTACCATGAATTTCGCATCAGATTTTAATATGAATTTATTTGTTGTAACATATTATTTTGGGTCGACTCCTCTTCCAGTACATGACAAATTTATATTGATGTTTATACGTGGTTGTTGAGTCTATCATGATTGTAGGCAGCCGAGGGTAGGCAATCGTCCTCTGAAATTTGGGAAAATTTTTTGTTTTTAATCCGACCCATTAATAATATGACTCTTAATAATATCTTTCTTGTATAACTTATATATGTATCTAAATTTACTAAGAGGAGAATAAAGAAATCATAGAGAGGGAGATACTTATTAAAAAAATAAATTTTTAAAGAGTAATAAAAAGATTAGAGAGAGTATTCGTTGCATTCAAGGACATTAGGTTTTTTCATTATTGTATTTATTTTATTATTTTAAAATTAATCATCTTATTTATAAAAAATTTTTGTTTCAACTAAAAAAATTTTTGATTCCGCCACTGATTATAAGATTTTCTAGGGAGACGATTGTGTCTTATATGTTTATGGTGAGATAAGTACACCGGACGAGACTTACAACTTATAATATTACGCCGCCCATACATTTCGTATTTCGTCTGTCTGTGTCAATCGATATATGCCCAGAAGATAAGTTCTCATTTTAATTCCCTGATGTAGAGGTGCACGGTGGACCGGTGGTCCCTACTGGCTTGGTTCGTAATTTCCACTGGCTTCGTTCTCAATTTCTAATTCATCTCCAGTTTGTGGGAAAAAAAATTCAGTAGTCAATTAGCACGAATTTATTCAGTAATTACGTTTATTAAATTTTATCGTATATAATTTATTTGATTAAAAAATTTTAAATTAATAAAATATTTATATTATTAATTTAATAAAATATCACATTTCACGATCTAATAATTATAGAACAATTAATACTACCTGAACTATTAAATGTTTTTCTCGTTTTTCGTATTTGAATAGGCCGTTAGTGAATTTTTTTCAAATTTTAACTAGAGGCTTGTTTTATGCTTTGTTTTTCTCTTTCTGTTTTTTTTTTTTTTTTGGGAGAGGTGCGCGCGCCCTTTGTGGACTTTGTTATAACTTTATTCCAACTTTTTTTTTTTTTTTAGATATTATGAAGAGAAAAAAAATGGTATGTAAGGTCAGACAGATGCTAATTCACATGGAACACCAGACAACGATCCTGTTTGAATATAATGGTGACCTTTTTATATAAAATGATGTGATAATCGTATTTTTAATATTACAAGCAATGTTGTTGCTCACATTTCGATCCAAAAATAAAAATTGTTTCTGCTCACATGAGGATTTGTTTTATCACTTGAACCATTTTTGCTTATTTTATGCCACCTTTTTGTTTAGATGTAGGAAAATTCTATCCTTGTATGATTATTATAGAGAAAATTAAACTTGTCGATGAGAAGGAAAAAGAGATTGGTATAGTAGTCTGGCAAACCTCCTGCAACAACAACAACAACAAAACACTACCCAAAGAAAGAGTGATCCAGAGAGAGAGAGAGAGAGAGAGAGAGGTTGCAATGGAAGTCGGCTTGCAAATCGTTAACCAGATAGTCGGGAAGATCGTGGACTGCGTGGCTGGCAAAGCTAGGGAGCACCTTGGTTACTTGATGCACTACAGGAGACATATTGACAATCTAAAAGAGCAAGCTGACAATCTCCAGATTTCGAGAGACAGATTGCAGCGGCAAATCGATGCCGCAAAGAGGAACGTAGAAGAGATCGAACCTGATGTCCAAAACTGGGTTGACCAGGTGGATGATCTCACCAAGGAAGCAAAAGGGTTTTTGGAAGCTGATCGTGCAAAAGCCAATCACAGGTCCTCCCTCCTCCATTTTATACAATTGTTGGATCATCAATATATTATACAACAGTTTAGGGTAAATTACACTCAACTCTGTTGAGGGTTTTGATAATAAAAGACAGTACTCTCAATGTTTCTAAAATGACACTAATCGTTTTTTGTCAGTGTTGTCGGACAAACGTTTTTAACGGGATATAGTCTTTTGCTATTTTGCCCTTAAATGTAAATTATATTTTCTAAGTATACCTCTACTTTGTCTCCAAAAACCGACCCGACCCAGACCCTTTTTCTCTCCATAAACGACGACAATGGTCAAAACGAGGCCATCTCCAGCTCCCATGCCAGTTCCGGGAACTACCACGACAACCATCAATTAACCAAAAACCGGCTTCACCCAAACAACCTGACCACTATTTCCTCCATTATCACCAACCACTTCCCTTTCTTTTTTTTTTTTTTCTTTTTTTAATACCAAGCTAAACCTATAGCAACAACACAAACACGTAAACCCATTACCTCTCTGGCTCACGGCAGCAACAACGGCAAGGCACCCATCCACCACCCTCCCATTCTCTCTCTAGCAACCCATTACCTCTCTCACTACAAATTTGAGAAGGGAAACCTGCGATCTGGGTTACGACAGAAATCTAGAAAGGAAATCTCTCTCTTCTTGAACAGGGAAATTTGAGATTGGTGGATAGAAATGGATTTTGGGGAAATTTGAGGAGGTGGAGGTAGGATTTTATTGTTGACAATGGTGGTGGCAGTCAGTAATTGGTGGTTCGATGGCTAGGAAGTTGTGTATATTTTTATTTTTTATTATTTTTGGGTTTTTGGTTATTAAAATGTTAGGTGGTGGCAATATATATATATATATATATATATACTTAGAAAAACGGCATGCAGCATGTGCTACACTATACTCTATTAATAGTTATTAATAGTTATCTGATTGTGTAACCATATAAGTAATAAGTAGATGGTATACCCAATTTTTTTTTGTGTTATTTGGTTGTGTAAATAGTAAGTAGATGGCATAACCAATTATTTATTTGTATTATTTGATTGTGTAACAAGGTGAGACAAGTTAAGAATGAAAATTGCATGTTATATTTTGACCAAAGTCCTGATGTTGGTATAGATATAAATATATCTATTCTAGAATATATAATGGAAGAACTCTAATTAGTGTCTTTTAAGTTGCCTCATGGCAGTTATTTTGATAATGGCTACAGCTATTTATAAATTTTAAACTACTATAGCTATTTATAAATTTTAAACTGTTGTAGTTCTATTATGATAACAATAGAACTTCAATTAGTTTCTTTCAAATTATTTGGTGATTTAATCAACCACAACGATCATCATTTCTAATAATTCAATCTACCACTCCGATAATAATAAAAAATTATATACGCATTACGTATGTTCACTCCTAATATATATATATATGTGTGTGTGTGTGTGGGAAGTGATACGTCGGTCTAGTGGTTGTGATTTATTGCGGCTGCCATTGTAGGGTGTTCAGGTGGTGGCTGTTAGTAGAGGTGGGCAATAAGACAGAGAGAGATACCTATAATTCTAATGCTTACTGTGGGATAAATGTTGACTTCACTTTCCTCATGCATCGCTTCGAAAGTGTTTGTAGTTTAAGTCAGGGTATTCTTACTGTCGTGTTCTCTTATAAGACTTATGCCAATCTAGCAATAAAAATGAGTAAAGTTTAGAAAACTATGCAAATTGAAGTCGTAAGCAAAGGACGGAATTGATGACTATGGTAACTAAAATTGACTGAAAGTCTTTTGATATTTGAAGATTTGTTTCGCTAATAACTAGGCAAACAATTGAAATGAAATTAAGTCCACCAACTTGACTCTAGCTAAGGCGATTTGACGAATATGAGAATTCTATTACAATAACAATAATTATAACTAAATTAATTTTGATCTACTCGAAATTCCAATGAAAATAAGTAGGGATTTAACTTGATTAAAAAGGGGGTTTAGGTTCAAATGTTCCAATTTACCAATTCTAGCACGGAATTTAAAAGGAAAAGTTTGGGTTAACTCAAATAAAAAACCGTCTAAAGGCCCCTGATTCGGAAAGTTTAGCTCTGAAAATTTAGAGATCTCTAATTATTTTAGAATTAAATTTTATCATCATTCATGGGTTCTCCAGAAATAAATTACATGTTACTAACTATGATTATAGATCTAAGATTTCTACAACAATTAATTTCAAAATAATTAGAGAAAAGATGCAAAATAGATATTCAACAAGATTAAGGACTCCCCTTTCATTTCCTATGCTTTCATTGGTAGATCTTCACATTTGTCCCCAAACAATGAAGTTAGCTTGTTGGTTCTATGGTTGAAAGCTTCCCAAAGTGTAGAGATACCATTTCAACTTTAAATCAAAAGGATATATATATTGAACTAGAGTGAATGTAAAGGATTACAACAAAATAACAATAGAAATCTAACTAAACCCTTCCCAAAGTCCTAAATACAACAAGATAAAGTAAATCTAAGCAAAATACAACTTTTCTCCTATTTTTATCTCTCTACCCGCGGCTGGAAACCCTAAAACAAAACATAACTCTTCTTTTTTTCGACTGTTGGGTAGTAGGGCAAATTTGCGTTCACCGTCCGAAGTGCATCCTAAGGCCGTCTGAATAGCATCCGGACGCACCGTCCGGACGGTGGAGTAACCGTTCGAACGGTTATTTCACCGTTCGGACGGTCTTCAGATGTGGAATCTCAGCTCTGCATTTCTTTGAATGGGAAAAATCGACTTCGAAACTTCGATCTCTGTCGTAGCGTCCAAACGCTAATTCGTTCGTCCGAATGCACCGTTCAAATGGTGTTTTCTCCGTCCGAACGGACTGTCTGGACAAACTTCTTCACTTTAAGCCCATTTTCGCTATTTTATCACCAACAACCTATAATACACACAGAAAATCACTTTAGATCAATTTATTACTAAAAACTTGTTCTAATACCCATATAGAGGCTAACAAACAACTAATTAGGGAATAAAGATTACACTTTTAGAGTGGAATCAAATGTACACGGCCCTATTCCTCTGGTTGGGCCTAATCAACACAAACTGAAGCTGAGCTACGGGGCGGCCCAAAATAATACTAAAGGACGGTCTGGTTTAGTGTGTCAACCTGATACCGACCAAGGCCCGAAATCGCGAAAGATAAACCTAAACTGTTAGTGGTCTCAGAGCATTAAATGCAGAGTTGACCCGCATTAAATGCACCAGTAACTCCTCACGCGACGTCGACCTGCACGTCTAATCAGTTGAATTTTTTAGCGACATAAGGCAGGGCTTGCATGCGGTCAGTCGGCGGCAAATGATAAAGTTTACCCAACAGGCCATGATGACCTTCTGGTAGACTAAGGGCAAAACACTCCTTCGATCACACTATAAATACCGAAGCTCTCAAGAGCAAGGTATGGACAATCAACTCCAAGTATATACGACTTTTATCTATTCAACTCTTGATTAAGCTTGCTAACTTAATCATCGAAGTGTGATCAACTCAAAAAGGGTCAACCCATTCTAACTTCTCTTTCTTGCGTATAGTTTGGACTCATCAATATTGGCTTGAGTGATCGGCCAGGCCTTTCCAAAATTCTTAGTTACAATTGGCGCCGTTTGTGAGAAGGCTGAGATAAATATGAGTTTGAATGCTCGAAGAAGAAGATGAGAGAACCACAATGAACGTAGTAACAAGACCTCGTCTAGCAAAGATCGAACCAATTCGACGCACTATCAATCTACCCCAGTAGATTGGCGCATAGGCGGAATACTGAAGTCGGAAATACAAATCCCTGCTGGGAGCCACTAGGAAGCACAAGACGGACTGTAGAGAAATTCGGACTATGTCGGGGAGCAAAATTTTCACAGAAACCACCACTGGGACCTTGCCCCCTCGCCCCCCAATGGACGCATCCTAAGTGAAGATACGCTCCATTCGGCTGAAAAGGAATTTCGGCGGTGCGGTGAAGAGATTGCCTATCTCACCTCTCAGGTTCGGGTCGTAAGAGAGGCAATCTCTGGAAGAGACAGACATGGCAGGGAATGGTCCCTAAATTGTGAAAGAATTGCAAGAAGCAGGGACACTCCAATGCCGTGAATAAGGGGAAGTTACACCTCCACAACGGGCGATGCGAGGACAAGCAATCAGATCGGCGACGAATGAGGAGCAAGACTCCATAGAACGATACACGGGCGAAAGATGGTCGGCAGTGAAAAGACTGGAAAAAATGGTTCAATGAAAAGATAGAGGATAAGAAGCAGCATACTAAAGACTGCACAGCCCATGACCTGATCAAAAAAGCCTTGGACCAGATTGCATCCACACCATTCACAGAGGAGATTGAGTCCCACCAAATTCCTTGAAAGTTCACCCCACCAAAGTTCACTTTGTACGATGAAAAGGCTGACCCAGTTAACCATGTTCAGCATTATAAGCAAATGATGGTGTTATGGTGAGGTGACCAAACATTAATGTGCCAAATCTTTTCCTCTAGTTTGGGAGACGTAGCCTTACGATGGTTCGACAAGTTGTCATCCAGGTCAGTGTCAAACTGGAGGCAACTTGCCGAGTTGTTCGCTACTTGCTTCATAGTTAACAACATGCAACCCAAGGAGCTCGATTTTTTATTAACCTTACGGAAAGACGAGGGAGAAGGATTGTGGGCATAGCACGACACTACTGGGAGGCTTACAGCGAAATTGACGAGTATAGCGAGCAACTGGTCATGATTCAATTCAAAATCGGCCTGCCCATGGAGCATCGTTTGCAGCAATCCTTAATGAAGAAGCCGGCCCTCACCGTACAAGAATTGATATTACGAATCGAGCGCTACGCAAGATTAGATGAAAATGTGCCTCAGCCAAGTACAGTAAAGGTCGGCATAGTCGCCGAGAAGACGAGCAAGAAGGAAGCTAAGAAATCCCGACAAGAAGACAACAATTGAGGAAAAAAAGTGAACGATAGGGTCTACACAGTCTTTAAAGATCTCATCTATAAAATTTTGCCCCAGATCCATGACAAACCATTTTATAAATGGCCCCCGAAGTTAGGAGGTGACCTAGCGTCCTGGGACCAAAAGAGGTTCTGCTCTTACCACCGCGAGAAGGGCATCAAATGAAACAGTGTCGGTATCTTAAGACCCCCTTGGAAGATTTAACCAATGCTAGCCATCTCGGCCAATTTATTGATCGGGACAAGACAAAAAGAAAGGCCGAGCAATCGCGAATGGAAGATGTCCCACAAAAAGAGATTGAAGCAAGACCGGTCCGAGTAATCAATGTGCTGCACGGTTCGGCTGAATCAGGAACCGTCGATCCACATAAATATCGGGCTGAAATACAAAAGGCTGCACACTTAAGGGAAGTAATGCAGATACAATCACTGAGCAAAAAGTTCAAGGTCGGAGATGGCCCTGCGTCTATTACCTTCACTGATGAAAACCTCGTTGGGGTGCAGACCGCTCATAATGACGCCTGGGTTGTAACATTGAGAATTGCGGACTATAACGTGAGGAGATTGCTCATTGACCAAGGAAGTTCGTCTGAAGTCATGTATTACAGCTTGTTTAAAAAATTGGAACTCAAGGAGTGACCTCCAGTCATCACTCAACCCGTTGGTCGGATTCAACTCAGACCCAGTTTGGCCTTTAAAGAAGATAACGATTCCTGTGGCTGCTGGAGGAATTATGCTGCAGACGGAATTCCTGGTAGTCAACGTGCCTTTCCCCTACAATGCAATCATGGGACGAACATAGTTACACCTCATGAAAGCTATTCCCTCATCCTACCATCAGTTGATCTGATTTTCGATCCCTAGTGGAGTGGGGGAAATAAGAAGAGACCAAGTGGCTGCCAAACAGTGCTTCCTGATGGCATACACCACAAAGACAAAGGCCAAAAAAGTACAAATGATGGAATTGCAAGAGGACACCCCTACTATCGACGATGTGAGCTAGACGCTGAAGAATAAGGCTATGGAAGAACTAAAGAAGATATATATCGATCGACAAGATGATAAGTACTTCGTCATCGGTACATCCTTGTCCAAAATTGAGGAGCACTCTTTGATCAAGTTGTTGACAAATTACCTTGAAATGTTCGCTTGAACTCCTTATGATATGTCGGGGATTGATGCCGAGGTTGCCTGCCACAGGCTAAATATCAACCCAAAATGCCGACCTGTGGTCCAAAAAGGGAGAAGGGCGGTAACACATCATGTGGATGCCGTTATTGAAGAAACCGAGAAACTTTTGGAAGCTGGGGCAATTCAGGAAATCCATTACCTAAGCTGGTTTTCAAACACAGTGGTGGTGAAGAAGAAGAATGGCAAGTGGAGGGTCTATGTGGGCTTCACTGATCTGAACAAAGCATGTCCTAAGGACCCTTTCTCCTTCCCCAAGATTGACCAACTCATGGATGTAACAACTGGTTGCGGAAGGATGAGTTTCTTGGATGCTTACCGAGGGTATCACCAGATTCCCCTCTATCTTGACGATCAAGAAAAGACAACCTTCATCACTCCAAAGGGTATATTTTGTTAAAAAGTAATGCTATTTGGTCTGAAAAACATCGGTGCTACTACTAGCGATTGGTCACAAAGATGTTCAAAAATCATATCGGCAGCACTGTGGAGGTCTACATTGATGATATAGTAGTAAAGAGCAAAGTCAACAACTCTTATCTGGAAGATCTAAAAGAAGTACTCAGTATCCTAAAGCAGTACAAAATAAGATTAAATGCCTTAAAATGGGTCTTCAGAGTCAACTCGGGGAAATTCCTGAGGTTCTTGGTTACACATTGGGGCATTGAGGTGGATCCATGATAGATCAGGGCAATCTAGAGCGTTCAAACTCCAAAGAATGCTAAAGAAGTACAGAAGCTAACCGAAATGACAGTAGCATTCAACAGGTTCATAAGCTGATCTTTAGACAAGTGCCGACCATTCTTCCAGCTTCTGAAAAAACGTGAACAATTCAAATGGACTCCAGAATATGACCAAGCCCTTAATGATTTGATGAAATATTTGACCCAGCCACCTTTACTTTCTACCCCACTCAAGCATGAAGAACTCTTTCTCCACCTGGCAATGTTAGAACATGTAGTAAGCGCCACGCTACTCCGCCAACAAGATCGGTAACAACTGCCCGTCTATTGTGTTAACAAAACTCTCCTGGGTGCAGAAAGCAGGTACTTACAACTTGAGAAATTAGCCCTCGCACTGGTGGTTGCATATAGCAAATTGGTGCACTACTTTAGAGCACATACCATTAACGTCCTCACAGATCATCAGCTCAAACCACTCCTCAAAAGGGCCGACTTCTCTGGAAGATTAGCAAAATGGGCTGTCAAATTGGGAGAATTTGATCTCAAATACCATCTAAGATCGGCAGTGAAATGTCAGGTTCTTGCTGACTTTATTACCAAATTTTCTATGGAACTACCATCGGAAGCCAACCCACCAACACCTCCTGTTCAACAGCACAACAACCTCCCCCTTGACCTTTAGGAGAAGGCTGATCATTGGAAACTCTATGTCGACAGAGCATCCAATGACCGAGGGTTAGGATCGAGCATAATGCTCATTACACCAGACGATTTGGCCATTGAACAAGCTATCAAGCTCTAGTTTACCGCCTCAAACAATGAATCTAAATACGAGGCCCTGCTCATCAGGCTACGCCGAGCCATCGAACTAAAAATTTTCGAGATCATCATCTATTCGGACTCCTTGTTAGTTATCAACCAGATTACGAGAGAATACGCAGCAAAGAATGATAGAAGCTATTAAGCTCTAGCAAAAGCTAAGGAGTTGCTCACCAAATTCGGCAGTTACAAACTCTGCCAGATCAGTTGGGACAACAACTCTCATGTCGACGCTCTAGCGACGTTAGCAACAACTCTAAAGTCAGGGTCAAAGAGAACAATCAACGTGGAAACTTTAGCCAGACCAAGCATATTTCATGAGTAAGAACAAGTTCTGGCTGTAGAATAGTTGGGACCGTCTTGGATGAACCCAATTATCTTATATCTCGACAAAGACGAACTACCAGAGGACAAAAATGAAACCAGATGAATCAAACACACAGCCTTTAAATACTGGCTATCACCAAGTAAGGAACTTACAAGCAGTCCTTCACAGGTCCCTACTTGCACTGTGTCCGCCCAGATAAGGTGCAAGGTGTCCTATTTGAAATTCACGAAGGAATTCACGTCGGTGGAAGATCGGTAGAGCACCGAGCTATATCACAAGGATACTGGTGGCCCTATATACAAAAAGACGCCGCCCAGTACGTCTTAAAGTGTGAAACGTATCAGAGGTACTCTCTCATCATACATCAGCCTGCTGAGGATCTCGCAACCATTACCAGTCCATGGCTTTTTGCCTAGTGGGGACTGGACATAGTCGGGCATTTTCCCTGAGCTCTTGGGAATAAGAGGTTCCTCATTGTGCTGACAGATTACTTCACCAAATGGGTGAAGGTGGAGCTCTTGTCAAACATCAGAGAGATCGACGCTAAAAGGTTCGCTTGGAAAAGCATAGTGACAAGGTTCGGCATACCCCATGCCCTTGTCTCGGATAACGGCACCTAATTGGATGTCAACATATTCAGGTCATTCTGTGAAGAACTCGGGATCAGAAACTATTATTCAACACCAGCCTACCCACAGTGCAATGGGCAAGCTGAGATTTCAAACAAGACTATGCTCAATCTGGTTTTAAAAAGCAGTTAGAGAAGGCTAAAGGAAAATAGGTGGAGGAACTACCCAATATCCTGTGGTCCTATAGAACCACCCCAAGAAGATCTACTGGCCAAACCCCCTTCTCTTTGCCTTACGGGGTGAAAACAGTCATACCCTTAGAGGTAGGGCTATCAACGATCAGATCGGCAGTGTTCAATATCGGACTTAACGACCAGACTCTGGCAAAAGATCTGGATCTTGCAGAAGAAAAAAGGAAAACTGGCTTGATTAGACTCATCAGATATCAGCAGTAGTTACGACACTCCTACAACAAACGGGTTCATCCGAGAAACTTTGCTCTAGGTGACTTAGTGTTACGAAAAGTGCTGGGGGCAACAAAGAACCCGACAGATGGCAAGCTCGGCCCTAACTGGGAGGGCCCCTACCGAGTGGCTTCCCAGGTCAGCGTTGGTGTATACCGACTGGAAACTGTCGAAGAGGGAAGACAGCTGCCTCGGCCTTAGAACGCAAACAACCTAAAAAAGTTCTACTAGTAATACGGGATCCCATGTGATGTAACAACTCAACAAATGTGTAAACCTGTTATGAAATCAATAGTATATGAAGTTGTTCAAGCAAATCTACTCAAAGCACTGTAGGACTAAACCAAAAATCAAGTGTCAAAACTTGATCTTGTCCAATTTGGACAGATCAGCCAATAAAGGCCACAAAAACCAAGTGTCAAAATTTGGTCCTGTCCAAGTTGGACAGGTCAGCCAATGATGGCCACAAAAATCAAGTGTCAAAACTTAGTCCTATCCAAGTCGGATAGGTCGGCCAAAGAAGAAACTTGGTCCCGATCCTAAACCATTTAGGACATGCCAAAAATTTATTTACGAACATAAGTCTGATACGAACATAAGACGAAATGAATTTCAGCAATCAGAAAGAGCCGAACATCTATTTAATATTAACCGGGAGAAAGTAATACTGAGACAGAGGCAAAATAAGACTTTTATTAAACATAAAGTTGGTTACAAAAAGAAGTCTAAAAAGAGAAAATTACAACTCTATTCCTTTGTAGACCTCTCTCCCAATTGCATAGACGGCTCTGCCGAGTCATCTGCGACCTCTTCTGCAACCTTGGATGATTTGGTAGCAGTCTTTTCCTTTTTAGCAGCAGCCTCCAAGGCAAGTTGTCCGTTGTACTTAGCATTGGCTATCACCTTCTTTGGATCGACAACACCGTCCTCAGTAGTGTCGAAGTAGTCAAGGTACAAGTGCCAGACATCGAAGGACTTATCCACATTAGTGAAGATAAGGGCACCATTCCAGCCCTCTCGAAAGATGCTACGGCTCAGATCCGTCATCTGAATGGCCAGGTTACTGGCCACCCTTTTTTCACCCCTCATCATGATGGCCTTTTCCTCCGCCTTCAACTTGGCCACTTCGGCTTGGAAAGCTTCAATCTCCGACTTAGCCTTGTACTTGTCCACGGACTGCACATCATTTTTCTTCTAAAGGTCGGCCGCTTCCCTATCTCTCTTCTTATAGTCCGCCTTCACCATCTTAAGTTCGACAGTCGCTTGCTCAACCTCCTTCCTGAAAGAGAATTGATCTTTGTTAGCATCAATCCACTCTTTCTTTAAATCGGCATGCACCTCTATGAGGTGCTCATGCTTCTCAGCAAGTTTCTGGTAGCAGCTCATAGTGGGCTGTGAATGACTGGTTTGATGGTGGGGTTGGTATAGGAAAATTATCCTATGACCGTCACACCACGTTAGCATGATGATATGGTGTGAAAGTTTATTCCTATAATGTTATGTGTAGAGAGAGACAATACTTTTTGAGATATTATAGGTATTATTCTACATGTATTGTGATAGTTCAAATTTAAAATTTCCGTCATATTAAAAATTGTACACATGTTACAATTTAAATAGAACGTCATACCATGCCATCATACTAACGTTGTATGATAGTCACGCTGAATAATTACTCATGATATAGGTGGGCATGGGAGGAGGCAATGGATGACAACGACTTCTGTGGATGTAACAGGAAGGAATAATAGTGTAAGTGAGAGAGACATTGCTGCAAAACTGGAGTTGGGGAAGCAGGTGGCTTGGTGGGGGCTTTTTGGGAAGGTGAGCTTTGTGGTGATGCCACTGCTCTACTTCACCAGTGTGTTTACAGTGTACAAGGGCTCTGGATTTGAGAGAGAGAGAGATTGTGTGTGTGTGTGAAAGAGATAGAGAGATACTTTGACTGAAATTTCTTTTAAAAAATATTATCATGAAATAATATATTTTAAATAACAGAGCTGAGCTTGTGACTATGTTATAACCTGATTGGAATTTGGGAGAGCAAAGGAGAGGGAAGGAACAAGGACAGAAAGAGAAAATGAAAAAAAATAAAGGAAAAAATGAGAAATTTTTTTTAAATCAACTTATCTCTTAATCTCTTCTTTCCCTCCATTTTTTTTTCACAAAATCAAATAGGAAAATGATAGTTTTCTTCCCTTCCTTTTTCTTCCCCTCCCCAAGTTCCAAACAGTTTATCACATTCACATAAGGCTAAATTAGTATTTTAAAAAATTAGAAAATGATGTCAGCAAAACATGTAGTTGACTTTAACGATTGAAAGAATCTGAAACCAACAATTAAACCAGAAGGGAGGTCAGTGTCATTTCAGAGACATCAGATTACTATCTATTATTATCAGATACCTCAAGAGAAGTTAATGTAATTTACCCAAAAGTTTATTTATGGCCTTATATTAATTTTTAGTATTTATTGATAACTATATGTCTCACAAAGTTATGCTTCTTCTTTTGCTTCCCCTCCTCCCCCCCCCGGATCCTGATATCAATTTACGTATATATTTGTCTTAACAGGTGCTTTAATGGGCGGTGTATTAACTTGCGGTCACGCTACCAGTCTGGTAAGGAGGCATGCAAAAAGGCTACTGAAATTACTAAGCTCCAAGACCCCAAGTTTGTAAGCATGTCATACCCTGCTCCTCTGCCGGAAATAGAGCCATCTTCGTCCCGCGAAATATTTTCAGCTTTTGAATCAAGGAAGTCAATCGTGAAGGAGATCATGGAGGCTCTGGAGGATAAGAGCGTCAACCTAATTGGGATATGTGGGATGGGAGGGGTTGGCAAGACAACAATTGTGGAGGAAGTTCGCAAACAAGCAAAAGAAAAGAAGTTATTTGATGAGATTGCAATGGTGGTCGTGTCACAAACTCCAAGCTTGACAAAGATCCAAGACCGAATTGCTAGTAAATTAGGCTTGAGTTTTGGTACTTCGGAGGATGAGTCAGAGAGAGCACGAAAGCTCTGGGCAAGAATCAAGCAGGAGAAGGAGATACTGGTAATTTTGGACGACGTTTGGGCTTGGCTTGACCTAGTGAAGGTTGGTATTCCTTATGGGGAGGACCATATGGATTGCAAAATTGTTCTTACCTCTCGAAGCCAAGATGTCTGCAACGAAATGAATGCTCAAAAGATTTTCCCCATCAAAGTCTTATCTGAGCAAGAAGCCTGGGTACTTTTTAGAGAAAAGGTTGGTGAAGCTGTTGACTCTTCTGATTTGAATCGCACAGCGAGAGAGGTGGCTAGGGAATGCGGTGGCTTGCCAATTGCCATAGTAACAGTTGGAAGGGCTCTAAGAAATCGAAGCAAGTATGAGTGGATTGATGCAGCTCGACAACTGAAAAAGTCTGTCCCAGCAAAAATCAAAGGAATGGATGCATTCGTATATGCTTCTCTAGAATTGAGTTACAATTATTTAGACAGCGAGGAGGCAAAGTCGTGCTTCTTACTGTGCAGCTTGTTTCCAGAGGATGATCACATTCCTGTGGAAGCATTGGTGAAATATGGGATGGGCCTGCGGTTGTTTGAAGGCATGGACACTATAGAAGATGGTAGAGTTAGAGCACATGCTCTGGTGAGAGCTCTTGCATCGTCTTTTCTCTTGTTTGAGGATGCCTGGGGTGTTAGGATGCATGATGTTGTGCGTGACGTTGCAATATCGATTGCTTCCAAAGAAGAGAACAACATCAAGTATTTTGTGAAAGCAGGAACTGGACTCAGATATTGGCCGGACGGCGATGCTGGCTTTCAAAATTATACAGGGATCTCTTTGATGTGCAATGATATCCGTGAGCTTCCAGATGGGCTGGAGTGCCCAAAGCTAGCGACTTTACTGCTACAAGGTAGACCACTGGCCTATCATGATCAGGAATTGGAAATTCCTTCCCATTTCTTTCAAGGCATGAAGGATCTAAAAGTCCTAGATATGAGTCACCATCAAATATTGTCTCTGTCGCCGTCTATGCCATCGCTTGCCAAACTTCGAACACTATGCCTTGATTATTGCAAGTTGGGTGACATATCGATAATTGGAATGCTAAAACAACTTGAGATTCTTAGCCTTCGCAGATCTGATATCGAAGAGGTCCTAGGACATTTCTCCCAATTGACTCATCTTAGGTTATTTGATTTGAGAGATTGTTCTCATCTCAAACAAATATCGCCAGGCGTCATTTCAAGTCTTCGTAAACTAGAGGAGTTGTATATTGGAAGTTCTTTTAGTGCCTGGGCAGTCAAAGAAGAAGGAGGAGAAAATGCAAGAAGCAATAATGCCAGCCTCGTTGAGCTAAAGCCATTGTCTCGGTTGACTACTTTGCATGTTTGTGTCCCAGATGCTGACATGTTGCCCCATGACCTGGAATTTCATAACCTAATAAGGTTTTCCATATCAATAGGCAACACTCACGTTCAAGAGTTAGCCAATAAAAACTTGAGTCTCATTTATGATACGAAATTGAGTAGGCCTGTAGAGGTTCTGGTAAAGAGAACAGAAGGCCTAAGTTTAATAGATAGCAAGGGCTTGATCAAGAATATCCTCAAGGACCTCCTAGACAACGATGACCATGGCTTTGATGAATTGAAGTATCTAGAGCTCGAAACATGCAGCGAGATGAAATATCTCCTAGACACGGTTGATTGGGGGGCTCCAAGTACTCCAAGGGTGGCTGCCTTCTGCAACTTAGAAGAATTGAAGCTTAGAGACCTAGTTAACTTCAGCGAAATATGCCATGGCCAACTCCCAGCTGACGATTCATTTAGTAAATTACGAGAACTAAGTGTGTACTACTGTCACTCTGTGTCGAACATTGTAACATCCAGTTTGCTATCCAGGATGCAATACCTTATACGATTAGATGCTAGAGCTTGTTTTTCTTTGGTCACTGTATTTGACCCCGAAGGGCTTGCAACCGATCTGCAGGGAGAAGATAATCATGGGTTGCTGCTGTCAAGTTTAGAAACACTTTATCTTGATGGATTGCCTGAGCTGATGAATATATGGAAGGCCCCCCATCGTCATTTTGTTAACCTTTGCAACCTGAGAGATGTCTCTTTGTTTGACTGTGTCAAGTTAAGGCAATTATTTCCACCGTCACTGGTACAAGGGCTTGTTAACCTTGAGAAGCTAGAAGTCATTGGTTGCAGTAATCTGGAGGAAATCTTTGGAAGGAAGCATGATCAGGAAGAACAACAAATAGAGATAGTCGTGCTGGCAAAGATCAGCACTCTCAGCACAAGTAGTACGAGCTTGCAGAACTTGACTGGTATTGGTGTGCACGGGTGCAATAGATTGAGAAACATTTTTTCTGTCTCCATTGCTAAAGGTCTAGCACAACTCAAAAATCTATCTATAATATCATGTGCAATCATGGAGGCCGTGGTAGTTGAGGATGATCAGAAAGTATCATCAATTGATCAAAAGATTATTGTGTTCCCTCGCCTGGATATGATACAACTTTACAAACTGGACAGCCTCACTTGTTTTTGTGGAGGTCCTTATGCTGTCAAATGCCCATCTTTGGAACGAGTGATTATACGTTATTGTCCCAAAATGGAGACTTTTGGTCATGGTGTTCAAATCACACCAAACCTGAAGAAAGTGGAAGTTGGTGACGATGAAGAGATTTGGATGGGTGACCTCAATGCCACTGTCCAGCACTTGTTCAAACAAAAGGTACATGTCTTTAATTAACATGGTATTATCAAATTTCGTTGATGATCAGTAGAAAATTTTGAAATAAAAAATCACATGCGTATAAAAAAAAAATGCTAGTCTTATAACGATAATTTATTGTAAGTTGCATTTCTTTGTTGGACATAGAATAGGTAGCTGGTGCAAATAATAGCTAAGTTGTTCATGCTGCGGGCAATGCCTCCGGAGCAAGCAGGTGCCCAATCGCCTCTATGTTAAGGCATCCTACCTACCTACCTACCTAAGATTTGAGTCACTGTATAATTAGCACGTATCTATCAGGTTTGTTTTTTCCCATTGTTGCAATCTTAGCTTGAGACCTAGTCATCACTGAAATGTCTGTCAAGGATTTCAGGTTTAGATCGCTTTTTTCACCTTTGCAATTTAATCAAAATTTCGAATCGTTTGAGATTTATTGAAAAACTGTATACATTGATCCGATATATAACATTAGTCTACAATCATTTTGATTTTTGGTAAAGTCGTGAAGTTCAAGAAATTAGACTTTTCAATCCTAATATTCTTGTTGACATTGAGATATTGAATAAATAACAAGGTTGCTATTTTGAGAGAGTAAAGATTATATAAGGGCAAGTAAAATAGTATAAATGCTGGGGAGTCTTCATTTCGGCTAAAGTTTTGATATTAGTGTTTTTAAGATGCATTATTTTCAAGTAATTATGAACCATATTCTTGCTTTCATAGATTAGCTTAAAAAGCATTGCCCAAACTAACAAATATTGTCAAAGCAACTTTCAATTTTGTTAGTATGTACTGCAAAGTTCCTGTAATAAATATTTCTGCAATATTCCTTGTTCGGGTTTTCTTGAGATTCCACCCTTGATGTCCGATTTATCGCAGGCAGTGACCGTTCCATGGTGTACTGGGACGTTGCTTTGGACCTACGACTAGCTCATATCTTTGATAGACTACTGAAAGATTACATGATATTGTTGAATTTCGTTGATGATCAGCAAAAAAAAATTAGATAATCACATCATATGACCTTTGCAACTTAATCATAATAGCTGATGTCTCTGACAAATAATAGCGTCAATTACAGCTTAATCATAAAACCTAAATTACACTTAATTTTGTGGACAAATAACAGCCGATGTCTCTGACAGCTTTGTCGTTCATGCAGGCAAAACATCCGGAGCAAGGTGCACAATCACCTCCATGTTAAGGCATCGTACCTAGGATTTGAGAGATTAATATGTCGGGTATGGCTTTCCTCCATTAATGCTCAATTCTATTAAGTTTTCGAAAACTTAAACTAAATTGGGAAATATCAGACCAAACCACATGATACACTACTATACTAACTTGATTAATTACGAGAAAATATAGATAACTTGGATGAATTGTCACCTTTGCAACTTAATCATAACTTCTAGTCGTTTGAGATTTATTGAAAAACTGAATATATTGACCATATGTATAACATTACACAATCATTTTGATTTTTGGTAAACTTGTGAGGTTCAAGAAACTAGACTTGTCACTCCTGATACTCTTATTGACATTGAGACATATAATAAATAAAATCCATAAAATTCAGCATTATTGGAGGATTTATTTCCGAAGAGCTGAACCCATTTTTTAAAAACATTAAGGTTGCTATTTTGAGAGAGTAAAGATTATATAAGGGCAAGTAAAACAGTATAAATGCAGGGGAGTCTTCATTTCGGCTAAAGCAATGCCCAAATTAACAATATTGTCGAAGTCTTTCATTTCGGCTAAAGCAATGCCCAAATTAACAATATTGTCGAAGTAACTTTCAATTTTGTTAATACTGCAAAATTCCTGTAATAAATATTACTTGTTCTTCTAGTTTGTTTGAAAGTAGGAGCTACCTGGTTCGCGGTTTCTGGAGATGACGCCGTTGATGTCCAATTCATCTTAGGCACATCTTCCATGGCGTGGGAGGTTGCTCTGGACATACCCGCTCGTATCATATTTGCTGCTATCCTGGCAATGCTAATGAAGAAATAAATGAAGACAAATTTTAATGTGATACTCTTATTTGTTTAATCTATTTTCCATGCGTGTATTTGTATGCTTGATGACATAAGTATTCTGTATATAATGTGCTAAATATTATTTTTTATTATTTTCAAATGATTTTATGAGTAGTTACACCTTACTTTTTATGATTGAGCTAAAATTAGATGACTCCTATGACCTCGTTTGCTTCGCGAACAGGATAAGGAGTTAATGAACTAGGAGTCCTGAACTCTTTGTCCTTGGAATAATAAACCCATATATATAGTCCTATATAGTTTATTTGAACCCATGTTTGTTTCTAAGGATGGCCAAAATACCCATCTTTCCTGTTTCTGACCGGAACCAATCCGAACGGAACAGGACTCCCCCTCCCCCCGTTCTACCGTCCAAAACAGGCCGGCCGTTCTAAGTTCCGGGGTTGGGTCGGATAGGACCAGACCCAATCGGCTGGACCTTCTTTCTTTTCCGTACGCTAGGGTCGTTCGGGCGGAAAACCGAGTTGCGTACTGGGTGAAGCTTAGTCCTTCGGACCTTTCAATCTCGCAACTTTATTAGCTAGGGCCGCTCGCACGCTTTAAGGGCTGTTGAAGGTATTGCACTAAGAAAGACTCCTGCCGTTGCTAAAGGTAAGATTTTAAAGCCGCTCTTCTTTAAAAAAAAGAGCAAGCAAGATAAGGCTTTTCAACCGCGGGAGCACTCAAGCGCCCTATCTTACTAATAATAAGAAAGGGGCTCGAAAGCTGTGAAGAAAGTGGAGCTGTGAAATCGAATTTGAAGTGTTCAACGAATGCGAAAGAAGCACCGTGTCTTCAGAGAGGTAGCTCTCCCGTGGCACCCCCTAGTCCACGCATTGAACTATATCACTTCAGAAGAAATGATATAATAGTACTTATCTTTTCCTTGGTGAGTCGAAGTGGGGTTTCGTGCTTCCTTGCCTTGCGACCTAGGTATTGTGTTTCTGATTTTCCAGAAAGACTAGCAAAGGGTCTAGTTACATAGGATCCCGTGATGAGGGGATTTCTCGAGTTGTAGAGCTTTTCGATTGAAGAGACGGGATTGGGTTTCTTGCCTTGCGATGGTTTCTGCGAGAAGGCGGGCAAGACTCTTCCGAGTAACAGACGATGGACGAGAGGCAGGCCATTCAAAAAACCATAAAGTACAAATGAGAGACAAAAGAAAGAAATAGAGAATACAGTGTCTCCTTCTGCGAGAAGGCGGGCAAGACTCTTCCGTAGACGATGGACGGGATTGCAGGCCATTCAAAAAAACCATAAAGTACAAATGACTTGTGATAGTTCCTTGTGATAGTTCCTGCAGGAAGGCAGGCAAGACTCTTCAGAGTAACAAACAATAGACGGAAGGCAGAACATTCAAAAAATCTTAAAGTATAAATGAGAGACAAAAGAAAGAAATAGAGAATATAGCGATATTTTTAAATATGGCTTCAATGATGGCCAAAAAAAAAAGGGCTCTTCCATTCTCTTAGAGTTCGGGGAGTAATAATCGGCTCGGTTTGATTCGGGGAATTAAATCAGCAACCAATCGGGTTAGGGTCAGTGTTGGGATAAGGGCACCCAACCGAACCCACCCGAACCAATTATTCATTAGTAAATACCCACGTATTAGGGTTTCCATTCGAATCGACTCCCCAGAGCCGCTTCATTCTCAATTTCATCCTCCGTTAGCGGTTGTCGTCGCCGTCGCCGTCGCCGTCACTAGAAGGAAGATCTGAACTACTCGCTGGAAGGAAGATCTGAACTACTGAAGCAACAGCCACCCATAATCTACCCAGTTTGTTCCTCTATGAAGCTGTCTTTCTCATCTTAGAAGCTCAAATCTGAACTTCGACCCTTTCTCTTGCTCCGTTTACTTCTTTCTCTCACTTTTTATTGCATTCTAATTTAGATATTTGTATACAAGTTGTGGATGTGTGAATGAGCCTCGAATGAACCAGCTTGAAACGCGTAAATTTGGCCATGGCAAAACTATTACAAGGACATGTAAATGGAGAGAATGGATCTTCTGAAATTCATTGAACTTTCAATTTAGATGCACAAACATCAATTTCATCCAGTTTACTTTTCTTTTTCAAATTTTGGTTTGGTGATGTTTTAGATTGTCTCAATACTCGGTATAAAGTGAGATAAGGTGTAATATTGTTGTCTGTATAAAGTAATTTTATCCAATTTCCTGGTAAGTTTACAAGTTTTCAATTGAAAGTTCAACAATTGGCTGCCCATTTACAATATTGCCTAGCTTCAAGGAATTTTTCTTGGTGGGCCTTATAAAATTGTGTGTGTGTGTATATATTTATGAAGGTTGAGAATTAAGTCTAGTCCTTCTTCCAATTTAATTGTCCGAAAGGAAGCACTGTGTTCACTTCACTTCTCTGTAACACTGTAATTGTCAAGAAGGAAGCAATAGGTTTGGCACAAAAAGCAGCATTTCAGGGTGTTCGGGGTGGTTCGGGGTTGCAAACTACGCATGCAAGGCGGGTTTGGGGTCACAGCCAAATGTGTTTGGTTCCAGGTTGAGAATATTTTGCTTAAGCGGTTCGGGTACGGAAAAGGAATTCCCGACCCGGAACCAAACAGTTGGCATTCTTATTTGTTTCACATGGGATAAAATTAGAAATTAATTTTATCCCAAACTTGTTTATTTTTGTTAGACTAAAATAAAGTTAAGAAATGACTGCATTACTTTTCATTAATTTGAATGAAGTATGAATTAATATATAATATATTAATACTACATAAATAATAAATAGTATTGTATTAATATATCAACATGTATAATATATGATAAATATATAATTATAGTATTAACAATATATGCTATATTATAAATATATTTTAAATATTTTACTATATATGATTATAATATTTACATTAAGATATTACTAGAACATGATATGGTGTTAATATATTAACAGATATAATTTAACATATGTATATTTATAATATTATAATAAAGAGATATAATACATATTATTTTATTAATAACATGTAATATAGCGGTAGTATATTAATAGATATAATATACTAATATAATATAAGAAATATTTTTGTTATTGTGTGCCTTGCTTACAAGTTTTTTTGTCCCAGGACTATTTGTCCTATCTTTTTTCTTGGGATTAAATAGTTCCACATACGTGGGATAAACAATCTTGTCGGGACTGTTAGTTCAATTATTTTTTTGCAACTAAACGTGAGACTATATGGGACTATCAGTTCAGTTCAATTTAGTCCCACCAAGCAAACGAGACTTATGTGGTATTAAAGTGAGCACATGATCCGTTGTGATTTGAACTTAAAAAGGTCAAAACGTCTTTTTTATGTTCTAATTTAGATATATAAAATGATGAAAATATCATAATCTAACAATTTTTATGCATTTTGTAAATAAATTCAAATCGTAAAAAATCATATATTTACTTTTAAGTCATAAAAGAGTAATATGATTTTGGTTCAAATCAGAATCGGGTCATGCTAATTACCCCTAGTTTTATCTTATGCAGTGTGTACAATATTTTCATATTTCTTAATTCAAAAGGTTCCATCAGACTGTTTCTGTATTCAATGCGGTCAAGATTTTCGCGCTTCGGATTTCATCATTTTTTGTTCTACTCTTTTTTTTTTTCTCTTGCTCGCTTGGTTACGATTCTTGTGTTTTGTGTTTTTTTTATTTAAACAACCGCTTTTGGTAGATTAATTTCAAAATCTATTTTCATCGAAACCACTTTTAATAAATAGGTTTCAAAACTTATTTTTGAAAAAAATTTCATAAAACACTATAGATTTTGTAACTAATAAAAATATGCTTTTTGAGTTTTTGAAATTATTTCTATATAAAATAATAGTATTTTTAATAATCTTATTTTTGGTTGTTTCTGAGAATAATAAAAATAAAATATTCTTCAATTCTTTTTATTTCCAGAGTAAATATTGCAAAATTTAAAACACAAGGCTTGGTTGCACGTGGAATTGTCTGTTAGTCGGGACCTATTTTAATTGGAAAATACCATTTCAGCAAGGCTTTGTTTGGATGTAAGGAACGGGAAGTGAAGGGAAGTGGTTGTTAGGAGGAGAAAGGAAGAGAAATACTCATATCTTATTTGAATAATCAAGAGGAAAGAGAGAGAAATATTTCCTTTCTCTTGTTTAATTTGACAAAATTAATTAAAGAAAGGAAAGGATAAAATACAATTTCTTTTATCATAAATTGATGGATATAATTGATATTTAAAATAAAATAATAATAAGCACTTCACTTTCCTTTCGTCTTCTCCCAATTTTGAAGAGGAAAGGAAGAAAAAAAAAAAAGTACTTAAAAAGTGAGCCCAATTAATATATAACTAACTTTTCTATTCTAAATCATTCACTTTCCTTTTGAACTCCTTGATCCAAACAAAGGCTAAGGCCCCCCTTTGGTAGTGTTTTTTTACCTAACTTTTTTTATAACTTATAAGGGAAAAAGTCAATTTTTATTTTTTTAGCTTTTTTGTTTTTTGTTTTTTACTTTTTTGCTTGTTTTTAACTTATAAAAGTAAAAAAAAATTAATATTTTTTGCTTATAAACTAAAAGAGCAAAACCAAAAAAGTTGTACCACACAACCCTAAGTAATTGGAAACTGATCAAATGGGCTAAGCAGCTGAAATGTGGGCATGTTTAGGAGTTAATTCCCACATCAACAAACAAACTAAGCTGTTTGCAGTATGCACTCAAATGAAAAATAAAAAAATAGAACAGATGCATTATATCTCTACAGTCTTTTCATATTTAGTGCCAGGAGCGGTTTCCGGCCTACTCATTTATCGTCAACCCAAAAAGGAAAAAAACAAACAAATAGAAAAAGATTGTTAAAATACAAAATAGTGGTAATTATACCTTATCTTTTTATAATTTGAACAAAAATCATATGACAATTTTGTGAAGTAAACACATAATCCCTTTACGGTTTAGACTTATTTATAAAATAGATAGAATTGTGACAGATTTGGTTAAAAAACAAAAATGCCCTTACAAAAGACAATCCTATATCTAGACATAAAAGTGTAAAATCTTCTTTTTGGTATCCATTATCGAGAGATAAAAATAATAAAGACACCCTTATAACAGAATAACAATTAATTTTAAAAAATTTTATCAATTTTATAGTTAAGTCTAAACTACAAGTATTATATGTTTAACTTTAAACTCCATGAGGTCGTGCAATTTTCGCTCAATTGACAAATGTGATAAAGTAGCATAATAAATAAACTTCAACTCCATGCCTATTTTCATCATGCTTCAACCATGGCCCCTTAGACAAAATTTTATTTTAACCCATTGATTTTGCATTTTCAAGTAAAAGAGTGTATATTGACTCTTTAAAATTTTAAAATTTTTTCATTTGACCTTTTAAATGTAAAAAAATTTATCTGTCCCAAGAAATTCAAAAAATTTTAACTCAACCTTTCAAAATTCACGATATTTTTATTTTAGCTTATTTTACCTTAGCCTTGCATGAACCCCTTCAATAAAATTTTTGGTTCCGTACCTAGGTGAGGACTTACTGTTTTACCAGCCAAAGTAAGCTCGTAGTGTCGATCATGGTTTTTGACTTTGGTGGCGAAGGTGAAGTGATGTCTCGCGCAAGTTAGTGCATTAGCTTGATGCTGGTTTATAACACACCGAGTGTTCAGCGGGGTACAAATTTTTAGTAAAGGTTGTATCTACAAATTTTCACTCAGATGGAAAAATTATTTAGTAGGCCGGGACCATCACGCCACCATGATAACGTGGTATGCTCGACTTATTAAAAATTGACACCTCATGTCTTTTTGCCATGTCAGTTACCTAAGTAATATGCAATATATATAGAAACTTGACCCATTAATGACATAAGTTTAAAAATCCTGCTGAAAGATATAAACGGTATATCTTGAGAATAGAAAATGTATCTTACCACTCTAAAATGGAAAGGTTACTTTTTTTCAATTGTATAATTTCTGCCAAAAGAAAATCCTAAAATGAAAACTAACAAACAAAGAAGATTTTTATAATTTTTTTTTTTCGCTAGCTTACTTTTGTTGTCTTTCTTGTATCTCATTACGTTATGCGAACACTTCTTTTTAAGTACCTCATTATTTCATTTTCGGTCTGCTATACCTCTTTTGTACAATTTTCTTTGCCAAACATCTAGTAATTTACTTGACTTTGACGGCAAATGGACCTGCATAGGGGTCTACTTGAATACAATGGTAAATATGCACCCTTGTCACAATATCAACTTGAATACATAATTTACCAATATTTAGCAGAAACCAGTGGATATACCAAGTATGTTTTACAATTTTCTTCAAATTTTATCAGCTTATGCTACTGTCCCTTCATGCTAAGCCCCCTAAAATTTGACAGTTTGTGACAGTGATGGAGTTGAGATTTCATTGGTATGGTCAATGTGTTTATGTTTCAAAGCGTTTGCAGTAGTACATGGACACAGATTGGAAGTATTGGTAAGTAGTAGAACTTCAGAGATATAAACATGTGGGCTAGGTGACAGTCCAAGTACAACTTGTGCCCTAATTAATAAGCTATATAGCTGTATTTTCCAAGTGCATCAGTCATGCTTTAAGGACAAATTACTTCACCACTAGATGCATACTGGATATATTTCCTTATGAAAAATTCATGCTTGTTAGGTTCCTTTGACATTAAAAACCATTATAAGAGTCCATTTGAAATTTGTTGTGATTTTCACAACTTGAGCATAACTGAAAAGAACACGGTAGCACAGTAATAATAACAATAATAACCAACAACGATTGGCTATACAGTACATGAAGACTAAGCTCCATCAACCATAATTAAAAACCTTTTTTAAGTTGTAAATGTCATACAGTACATGACCCTAGAATACTATCTTAACCGTGGAGACACCTAATGCCAATTGCACCTTAAACATCTTTCATATTTTCTCCAACAGAGTATAAAACTCAACCAGTGGAATACTCCTACGTATTAAGGATTATGAAGAGCATTAGCAAGATTTCAAAATAAAAACAAAGAAAGAAAGAAAAATGATTAAAAAAAAACTAAAATTAAGAAAGCTTCAAACCTTACTTAGTGTTGATGTGTATATGTCTATATGACCTGGGGGTAGTTTAGTCTTTTTTCCTCTTTCTAGGGCTAGCCTATATGTAATGTTGTTTCTATTCATTGTATAGTTACTACTTTAATATATACAAGTTAACCTTTTTCTCTCTCTGTCTTTTTATCTCTGTCTCTTTCTTCATCTTCAACAATGTATATATATATATATATATTATATGTCTTCATCATTCTAACATGGTATCAGAGTCATGGTTGACTGTCTCTGAGTTTTTTCTTTTTTTGCGTCTGTTTCACTGATTTCTCTTTAATTTCTGTCCAATTTCGATCTATATCTGTGAGTATCGAATACTTAAAAGTCCTCAAAACTCAATTTCAAAACCACCATCTGATTCCCCACAAAATTCTCATATTAGATTCATCAAAATCCAACACAGAAGGTAGTGCACGCGCCCCCACGCTCCGGTCAAAGGGCGGCGCGTAAGATCTACTCTCGGCAGACCCACCACGCGCCAGAGGAGCGTCGGTCATTGCTCACACGCCTCCACGTGGGCCACCACTCGCCTGACGTCCCCTATGCGACATCACGCTAACGTCATCCTGCTGACGTCATCCTACTACGCTAGTGCCATGTCAGCCCGAGGATCCCCACCTACCACGTCATCTTGATATGTCAGCGGCCACGTCACCTGCCACCTCAGCTGCCACGTAATTTGCCGCGTCATCCTGTGGTTCAACCGGTCTGATTTGAATCAGTTCAGGTTAGTTTTCTAGATTATTTTGCCTAGTTCACTTATGTTTTGGCTGCTTTTGGTCTAGATAAGACCGGTTCCTAGTTAATTTAGGCCTTCTGAATCTGTTTTTGGCCTCGGTTTTGCCAAATTTTGTACAAAGTTAACTGTTTTGATCATATTAGTCATTTTTTTTGGCCAGTTCACTGCTTTTCTTGGCTGTTTTGGTCAGGTTCACAGTGGTCCTTGAGTAATTTGGGCCTTCTGACTCTATTTGTGCGTTTAGTTTTGGCTATTTCAGCTCCGTTAGTACAATAGCTACTATTTTTTGCACTCTTTTCTACTGGTTGGATTGTTTTTGCTCCTGGCTGTTCACTATGGATCGATCTGAGGTTTCTAAACCTATTGTTGTTACTTTGGAGGGTCCCAATTATATACCATGGTCTCAAGCAATGTCTAGTTTCCTTAAGGGAAGGAAGCTTTGGCGTTATGTCACTGGAGATATTGAGTCACTAGTTAAGAGTGCTACTAAAACAGCTGCTGAGCATCTTGAGGAGTGGGATAGCAAGAATCATCAAATTATCACATGATTTCGCAATACTTCGATTCCCTCCCTTAGCCTACAGTTTGGGAGATTTGATACTGCTCATGCCATTTGGGACTTTCTGGCTACTAGATATACTACTGCTGATCTAGCTTATCAATATCAGCTTCTAACTTCCCTATGTCAACTGAGACAGGACCCTGGACAGTCTATCAGTGCCTTCTTACCTCGGATTTATTCTATATGGGACCAGTTGACTCCGTCCGAGCCTAAGTGGGTCAGTGTTGTTGATGCTGCTCTGTTTGCCACCTATCGCGATCAACGGCGTTTGATTCTGTTTCTCATGAGCCTCTCTGATCTATATGAGCCAGTTCGAGCTTCTCTTCTTCATCACATTCCTCTTCCTACACTAGAGCAAGCTATCTCTGAGCTTTTGTCGAAGGAGACTCGTCTTGGCCTTGTTCTGACTTCTCAAGTGGACACCACGCTTGCTACTCCTAGTTCCCGAGCTCGTGGCTCTTCTGGTGGTTTTCAAGGTTCTTCAACCTCTGGTGGTCAATCCTCTGGTTCAGTTTCTTGACATGATGCGTGTACTTTTTGTCATGCTCCTGATCATCGCTTGCTTACATGTCCTATTTGGGTTTGCAAGCATTGCCGACAGCGAGGTCCTGGTCATTATCGATCTGATTGTCCCAAGAACCCTACCCGCTGAGATACTCTTCCTCAGTCCACTGCTGCTACTGCTAAGGCTTATTCTACTGCTTCTGCCTCTCCTACGCTGATTGATATCAGTGATCTTCCTACCCTCGTTTAGCAAATTATGTCCGCTTCCGGTAAACTCTCTACTGCCTTGTCTGCTCTTTCAAGTATATCCTCATGGTACTTTGACTCTGGATGTAGTAATCACATGACTTCTAATTTATCTGTCTTCTCTTCTAAATCCTCCGAGTCTTCATTTCCAGTTACCTATACTGCTAATGGCTCTTCTATAACTGTTGATCATGTTGAACATGTCTCCACCTCTATTCTGTCCCTTCCCCATACTTACTATATTCCTAAACTCGCTCTTAATCTTATTTCTGTTGGCTAACTATGTGATCTTGGCCTTACTATTCTTTTCTCCTCTGCTGGTTGTGTTGTGCAGGATCTGCAAATGGGTCGGACTCTTGGGATAGGCCGTAGACATGGTCAACTGTTCCAGCTTGTGCATCTTCACCTTCCTCTCTCCATTGCTGCCACCACTACTGCATCTACTTCGTCACCATCTTTCGGGATTTGGCATTCTCGTTTTGGTCATGTGTCATTAGGTCGGTTACTTTTTCTTGTGTCTCAAGGTGTCTTAGGTCCTGTTTCTAGTGAACACCTTGACTGTCAATCTTGTCAGCTTGCCAAACAACCCACTTTATCCTTTAATAAAAGTACTTTTGTTTCTTCTGCTCCTTTTGATTTAGTTCATTATGATATTTGGGGGCCTTCTTCCACTTTTACTATGGGAGGTTCCCAGTATTTTGTTATATTTGTGGATGATTTTTCTCGCTATACTTGGCTTTACCTCTTAAAGGATCAATCCCAATTACAAAAAACCTATTATGATTTTGCTCTCATGATCAAAACCCAGTTTTCTCGGGATATCAAAGTTTTTCGCTCAAACAATGCTCAAGAATACTGTGATACCTTCTTTCATACCTTTCTACATTCCCACGGCACTCTTCCTCACTGTTCTTACCCTGGTACCTCTCAACAGAATGGCCGGGCAGAGCGAAGACACCGTCATTTACTTGATTCTACTCGTGCCTTCCTTTTTTCATCTCACTATCTCGAGAGGTTTTAGGGAGAAGCTGCACTCATTGCTACTTACACTATTAATCGAGTACCATCAGCCCTTCTTGGTAACCTCACTCCATATGAGCGTCTCTATGGTATTCCTCCCGATTACCATTCTCTTCGTGTTTTTGGTTGTGCCTGTTTTGTCTTGTTACGGCCACATAAGCACACTAAACTGGAGCCTAAATCTCGTATGTGTTGCTTCTTGGGGTATGGGATTGAACATAAAGGCTATCGTTGTTAGGATTCTCTGTCTCGCCGCCTTCGAGTCTCTCGTCACGTTGTCTTTTAGGAACATAAGATGTTTTCCTCTTTATCTTTTTTTCAATTGTCCTCTTCTTCTACTCCTCCCTATCTTACTGATCTTTCTATCGAGCTTTTTTCTGAGGATGCAGATGTTCCTGCTATAGTTCCACCTCCTGTTCCTGCGGCTGTTGATGTTCCTATTGTCCCTGCTAAAGATGTTCCCCATGCTGCGCTACCGACTGCTGTCTATCCCGTAGAGTCCCCGTCTACTGATCTTGCTCCCCCGACTGCACCTTCGGTCCTTCTCTCTAGTGATCTTCCTATTCGTCATTCTACTTAGGTAAGGGAAGCTACTTCTTATCTTAGAGATTATCACTGTTTTTCCACTGTCTTAGCTCAATGTGAGCCTCGTTCCTATCGTGAGGCAAGTACTAACCCTCTTTGACAGCAAACTATGACTGAGGAATTACAGGCACTTGATAAGAGTCACACTTGGGACCTTGTTAATCTTCCTCCTAGCAAATCTGTTATTGGGTGTCGCTGGGTTTATAAGATCAAGACTCGATCTGATGGTACTGTAGAGCGTTACAAAGCCTGTCTGGTTACTAAAGGCTTTACTCAGGAGTATGGTATTGACTATAAGGAGACTTTCGCTCCTGTTGCCAGACTTACCTCTGTCATGAGTCTTCTTGCTGTTGTTGCTGTTCGCAGTTGGCCCTTGTATCAAATGGATGTTAAAAATGCCTTTCTCAATGGTGATCTCATTGAGGAAGTCTATATGCAGGCCCCTCCTAGTCTCTCCTCCTCTTTCAATCAGGTATGCCAGCTTCATCGTGCTCTCTATGGTCTTAAGCAAGCGCCACGTGCCTGGTATGCCAAGTTTAATTCTACCATCAGTGATCTTGGCTTCTTTGCTAGTGCCTATGACTCTGCTCTTTTTATTTGTCAGTCTTCCCATGGCATTGCTCTTCTTCTTCTCTATGTGGATAATATGATTCTTACCGGTGATGATACTCATGGTATCTCTGCGCTCAAAGACTTTCTTCACCACCACTTTGAGATAAAAGACCTTGATCCCTTGAGCTACTTCCTTGGTCTTGAGGTTTCATCTGACCCTACTGGCTATTCTCGTACTCAGGCAAAGTATGTCTCAGATCTTCTTACCTGTGCTGGGATTTCAGATAATAAGACTGCATCTACTCCTCTGGACCCTAATGTTCGTCTTACTTCTCTTGATGGTGAACCATTATTTGATGCTACACTATACAGACAGTTCGTTGGTAGTCTTATTTATCTTACTGTTACTCAACCTAACATTGTTCATGCTGTTCATCTTGTTAGCCAATTTATGTCTGCACCTCGCTCCGCTCACTATGTTGCTGTTCTTCGCATCCTCCGGTATGTCAAGGGCACCTTGTTCTACGGTTTACATTTCTCCAATCAGTCATCTATTCAGCTTCATGCCTACTCTGATGCTGATTGGGCTGAAGATCCTATGGATCGACGTTCTACCACCGGCTTCTGCTTCTTTCTAGACGACTCTCTTATCTCTTGGCATAGTAAGAAGCAGACCCTTGTTGCTCGTTCTAACACTGAGGCTGAGTACCGTGCTCGAACTGACGCCACACAGGAACTCTTCTGGCTTCGGTGGCTTCTTCAGGACATGGGCGTCCAACACTCTGGGGCTACTGTGCTTCATTGTGACAATCGCAGTGCCATTCTGATTGCTCACAATGATATCTTTCATGATCGTACCAAACATATTGAAATTGACTGTCGCTTCATTCGCCAGCATGTGGGGTTCGCGGTACAGTCCATCTTCTTCCTATTTCTTCTGTTGACCAGACCGCTGATATATTCACCAAATCTCTTCTGCCTGGTCGGTTTGATGTTCTCGTCACCAAACTCAAGTTGGACTCTGCTAAACCTCCTTGAGTTTGAGGGGGGGTGTTGATGTATATATGTGTATATGACCTGGGGGTAGTTTAGTCTTTTTTCCTCTTTCTAGGGCTAGCCTATATATAATGTTGTTTCTATTCATTGTATAGTTACTGTTTTGATATATACAAGTTAACCTTTTTCTCTCTGTCTTTTTCTCTCCGTTTCTTTCTTTATCTTCAACAATATATATATATATATATTATATATATGTCTTCATCATTCTAACACTTAGTTTGTGGATTGAAGAAAACAGATTAAGATCCCCTCCATTCTATATTCAACAGATTAGATATAATCTTATCATATGCCTTATTAAAACTATTTCGTTTTGTATTAAAATTTATTTCCTTATATATAATTATAAAATTTTTTATTTTTAACTAAATTTTAAGTCAATTCATTTGGACTTTTATTTTTATGTTAACTGACGTGCCACCACTTCAATCGATAGAATGGAGAAAATCCAAATCCGATGAAAATTATAATCTCCTGTGACATTTTGGAGGCCTAAAAAGATGCCAATTTTGTTAATTTTTTAGAAAATTATTTTTATAGCATTTTCATTAGGAAATAAAGATCATTGGTAATTCATACCTAATTTAGATGTGGTAGATTGGGAAGGACATAAGTTAACTAGGATTTGATAAATTTGAATTAACACTAGTTATTATCCCATGAAAGAGATGAAATTGCATAAAAAGATACAATGGGTATATATGCGTACCTAAATGCTCACAAACGTTTCCATATTATTGTATGCAACATCTCAAATGAACCTGATTAGGGAAATTCACATGCATAGGTATTTGAAATGGATTGAATGTTGGGTAAATATTCGTTGGTACTTCTTGTGAAGACCCTGTAGATTGTTATTTGTATTGTTTGATTAGTACTATTCTATATTCAACATGTCACAATGTAATAAACTTGTACACGAAGATATACAGAAAGGTGCATGCATGGACATAAATTAAAATTTTGTATAAACCATTTTCTTACTAGGCATTGTATTTGTAGGTTGTTTTTGAGAACTGATTGCTTCCTTTAATGGCTTTCTTTTACAAACCGACTTCACTAAATGACTTTTCAATCTAGCATTCGTCATCTTTTTGCCCTCATACTTGGGGGATCTAAGCTGTAGTTTCTCTGATTGAACAATAAGTATCACTATACCATGATCACCTGCATTGACATTCAAATTACCCTTCACATTCAAATTTGCCTTATACCTGTGAATCTAATTTAGAATTTGATCCAACTTCTCATTTGCAATTGACTCTAAACACACCGTCCAAAAATTGTGTGGGTGTACACTTCAGCTCCATGCTTTAAAATTTCACCACTACGTATATGCACATGAGGTCGACCTCGGGCATAATCAAAATCTTCATTGTTTTTAGCCTCACGCATTCGGTTTGCATTCTCTTCATAGTGATTGATAAATTCTATAAGAGTCATTGTCTTACATGCCATTTGTTGAAAAATATTGATCATACTCTCACTTCTATGGGTTGATCTAATATTGACAGAGAAAGTATCATGGTTAAAGCTAGGCACCACTTACCAAGTAAGTCATATAATTTACTAAGCCATTTATTCCCACTAATGCCCAATTCTTCAACCATTTCATTCCAAATAGACTCAAATTCCATCTCTATTTCACAACTGCACAAAAGCATGTCAAACTAATTCTTGAAGCCAGGTTTTGCGTAAAGATGTGAAATATTTTGAGCAGTATTTTTTGAAATATGCTACTCATAAAGATGATGTTGTATAGTAGGTGATACCTTTTGAATGGCATTTCCCATTGCATGATCTTGGATAGTAAAAATAGTTTTCGGTGCCTTGTTTCCCATTGCCTCCAAAAGATAGTCAAACAACCAGACAAAAGAAGATATAGTCTCATCTAATAGAAAAACATAACCAAATAGCATATTTTTCCAGTGATGATTCTCACCCACAAATGGAGCACAAATCGTGTTGTATTTGTTAATTTGTAGGATAAGTAGTGCCAAATATGAGTACATATCTGAAACAATCATAATCCATCTTTGATAAACCATCTCTCCGAAAAAAGTTTGTCATTTGATGTTTATCATCCACTTGCACTGTGTAGAAAAACGTTAGGTCTTCAGCTTGCTTATGCTTAAAATGATTGATAGGACTTTGAGCATCTCCACCTTTAAGTTTATTAAACTTTTGGGTGTGCAAATAATTGTAACTATCACGCTCAATAAACCCAACATTCAAAACTCCACTAGCATTATTTGCCAAGTATGAATATGTCTTAGTAGCCTTTATACCAGCTACAATCATTGAATCAAAGACACTTCCACCAGTTTTTAATACATTTTGACCCGACCTTAATAAATGTCTTTGTTGTGGCAGAGCAAATAGATGATTGTGCTCGGAAATAAGGCGAACAAGTTTCCACACCCCATTTTTCACTTTAAATTTCACATGACCATTGCAACCAGTCCTTGTGTTCAACCTTTCAACCTTTGTCTCTAGACAAGGGGATCATCATGTCTAAATCCTTCCTTTAAGCAGTAAAAAGTATGTTCTCGAAATTTATTTGTCCCACACTTATATCAGAGTTTACCTTTTCAAATACTAAAACCTTAGTCATTGTTTAACTTAAAAGCTTTATCTTCACTGTAAACGATCATTCCTAATGTTAATTCAAATTTGTTGTCTTGATGATGCACAGTATTAGCTACCAAATCAAACTTTAGATCCACAATCTTCTTCATCCTGTCAATATTAAAGCGTACACACGCAAAACAACAATCAAATCGAACAAATTAAATAATAGAAAAATAAATTGTACTATCTATTTTGGTTGTTGAGGGACAAACCCATTTGACGATTTTTTTAAAAAAATTGCACATGACCATTGTTTTCACCAAAAGCAACTATGGTAGTATTCAATGAAAGCGTTATAAATTATTTTTTGACAAAGACATGAAAAAAATATAAAGTCATAAAATAATATATAATCTTATCAATCTTGAATATTATACTTAAATTATGCTGCTACAAAAGTATCTTTACCCCAATTTAAAGATATTTCAAAATCCAAACCGTGAAATCGTCTCACGTCTTGTGCCTCAAAGGAGCTTTCATGAAGTTAAGGACGATGAACTGAAGTTGTAACTAAAAAACAAAAGTAAGCTAGCGAAAAAAATAATTATAAAAATCTTTTTTGTTTGCTAGTTTTCACTTGAGGATTTTCTTTTGTTAGAAATGATACAATTCAAAAAGGTAATCTTTTCATTTTAGAGCGCCAAGATATGAGTGCATATCCTCCGCCCCATTCTCCGCCCCATTCTTCTTATTAGGCCATGCCATCACTATTGGTGAGATGGACAGCTATATTAAAGCTAATTTTAGTCATTTATTATATTTAATAAATATAAGAACAAAATGTGTAATAGGAAACAAAATCAACAAAGAAAATTGGAATCTTTCCTAAACTGCTCTGCATCTCTCAGTTTGTATACATATATATACATATATAAGACTAAGTATACAAATATATTAATAAAAGGGCTTAGGAAAACCCAAACTCCATAAATTTATCAAGTCCCAGTCACTGCAGAAAGGATGGAGACCATTTTGAGAAGCCAAGCTGGGAGCCATCCAATGCAGTACCTCTAGACAAGTTTAAGGAGGAATTTACTTACACTTTTTATGCAAATAAATGGGAACATAATGGACCCTAATTGGTTTCCACAGTGGTTGAAAAATGGCTATAGGACTGGGTGTAACTTGACTATGTTGCGCCAATGGCATTTTATCATAGGACTAGGATTATCGCAGCGCTTTTTGCAAAGATAAGTTATTGCTTTCATTCAAAACGGTTGGAAGTCAAGCGGAGTGACTTATGGGCCTCTTCATCTTCTTGATCAGTCTGATCTTGTTCAACTTGATTTTGTCCTTTTGAGCTTCTCTATTGATCGTGCAAAGGCCCTTTTCATCTTCTTCTTCATTTTTCTCTAATGAAATACCAGAGTTTTCATTCAATTAGAGAGAAGAGTTTTTAGAAAAAAATCTTATATTCATTTAGCTAAGTGAGTTTGTTACCTATTATAAACATCAATTGTTATATTTATTAAACTTAGGATCCGTTTGGTATCAGCTTTTCTTGACTAGTTTTTTTTAAGCTTATAAGCAAAAAAGTTAAAAAAAAACTTGATTTTTTTACTTATAAATATAAAAAAAAATTTGACAAAAAAATTATACCAAATGGGTTCTTAAAGTGCAAAAAAAAATTATTGTTAATATGTCATCAATTATAAGAAAAGGGCAAAGAATAAGGCATAAGAATGGGACAGATGATTTGCATTCTCAAAATAAATTTTCTATTCTCAAGATGTATAGTTTATGTCTTTCAGTCGGATTTTTAGACAAATTTGGGTCATTAATAGGTCAAGTTTCTCTATATATTGCATGCTACTGACATAGCAAGAAAACATGAGATGTTCATTTTTAATAGATCGGGCACAATCACATTATTATGGATTATGGTGATGCGGTGATCCTAGATAATTTCCAACGAGACTTGCTTTTTTTTGTTTTTTTTTTCCAAGTGTGAGGAGGTGTTGTCTTGTTTTCAGTCGTCCACCTGTTCTCCGAAGTTGTGTGTTTCAGCTGGCTGCCATGGCCCACGTTTCTGTTGATGGCCTAATGCCTTTTGTATGCTTGATGTGCAAGTACACGGTGGACCGGTGGGTCCCTACAGGCTTCGTTTTTAACCAATTATAATGATAATATGGACGTTGTTCGAACTTTATTCTTTTTTGTTTTTTTTAAGAATATGAAAAAAAATGGTATGTACGGTCAGACCAAATCACAGTTTGATGAAAGCTTAGCTATTTGTGTATACACAGGTGAGCCCTAAAGCACAACATAGATGCCATTACCCCACAGTGAATTGTTAACCATCGAGCTTTAATAAGCATTAAAGATTAATAATTCAGTGATGCAACTATCAATTTCAATATGAAATTACCATTACCAATGACTGAAAAGTGAATGTTGATATTTGAAGACTTAAAATGTGTTTGGATTAAAAATTTAGTAAGAAAAAAGATATTAAATTACATTATATGTTTTGTTATTAGAGAAAGTAAGAATGCACAAACGAATCGAATAACTCGAGAACCGAACTAATCTGACTTTTATGGGTCGGTTTGGATTGGATTTGTCAAATGACCGGTTTGATTATGGGTATAAAAAAGGCCAATTGGATCAATTTGGATTGATTCTCAATTCCACAATCTTTGGACCCGAACCGAACCAAAAACGATCCAACCCAAACCGATCCATGAACCAAACCTAGACCCAATCTTTATATCTCTTTAAGGTCTATGTATATTTTACATATACTAGATCATTGTTATTTGTACTTAATTAAAGTTGATTTGTATTTATATATTATTTTTTTATTTTTAAAAACAATTAAGAATGAAAGAACAATCCTCGTATTTTATTTTTTGAATAAAAAAATTAAACTATATATAATAATTGTGGAACCACCCGACCCAATCCTATCTAGACCAAACCAATCGAGGCATGAAACCGAACCAAACTAATCCAAACCGAGTCGGGTTGGTTACGTTTGGTTCTATTAAATGATCAATTCGGTTCTAGGACCAAAAATATGGAACCAGTCAAGATCAGGTCGGTTCTGGGTCTAGCACGAACCCCATCCATGCACCCCCCTAAGAGAAAGCATAGAGTAATAATTTGAAATCTGTCATTTTTTTTCTCTTTTTCTTTTATTTTCCCTTATGCTGTGTTTTTTGCAAATTATCAAGGAAAAGGAAAATATGAGAGAAATGAGAACAAAATGAGATATTCCTAATTCTTACTTCTTCTTTTTTAAGGTTATTTTACCTTCCACTTTATCTAACAATACAACATATGATGTAATTTCACATCCTCTTTATTTTCTTTTTACTCACCAAATCGTTGATTCAAATATAGCATTAAGAGAATATCGAAACTCAAATCGGATATAAACTAGGCATACATAGTGATGATGTAGTAAATTTATACAGTCTGCTGCAGGTCAAGACGAACTAATCTGATGAAGCACAAAGCATCCCTAAACCTCAAACACCGGTGTGGTGCTTGCTAAGAAAACTCTGATGCTAAAGTTAGACGATTGATTTAGAGGAATATGGACAGAGTAATGGTAAGGATTTACGTATGCGTACCTTAGAAGGAGCTAAAATCCTCTTGATATACCAGTGTAGATATGAGTGATTCTTGGGAAATGACTGCCCATTTAGTAGGCGTGATCATGTCCCCATGTCGCGCCCTTTAGGGTCACAATTGTGACCTTAGTGGGGGAATGGATGCTGATTTGTAGGCGAGTATCTCAAGGCATGATAGAAAGACGCCTCATATGATGCTCGAGTTGGTTGGTCGATCTGCCTTGCTAGGGTGCCCAATTGGCATGAGGTCTAGTCAAGACGTTGTGCTAATCTGTTCTGCTATTCGAGATTGGTACTCATCAGATGCTCCTAATTCCTCTGGTCGTCCTGCTCATGATTAGGGAATTCTATAGTTGGTCAGTTTTTGAGATTGGGGCGCATTTATTACGTTGTAGGTGCAATGATGGCAAGGGTTGGTGGTGACAAGACAAGTCCCTTCGTATTATTACAACGTGGCCACTTTTGATTCGTTTCAGAATTGGGGGGGCGTCCCCCCAATTGCTGACCATTGGATCTGGGGCAAGTGGATTAACTTTAGCCCTCCATTTCGAACAATGGGTATTAGTTTTGGCGGTTTGGTAGTTACTGGTCTCTTTCTTTCTTCTCTGCTCTTGGTTTCCCATTTTTCTTTTGTTGAATAGATTTGTTATGTCTTCCTTTTAGGTGCTTGGATGTATGCTTCCTCATATGTGTGTTGATTACACCCTAAAAGTGTAATCATAAGCCCTTAATTTGTACTTTGTTAAACTTATATTGTAATTAATTATTTTATTTTAGTTAGATAATTGTTTGAGTATGTTTTATATGTGTTTTGTAGGTTATATAAGTTAATAAAGGCAAAAAGAAAGCAAGAATAATCAAAGCAGGTTCAAGGCAAATAATTTGTTCAAGAAAATTCAGACCTGTCTTGGTATTCTGGCCATAACTTTTTACACCGATGTCCGATTAAGCTAATTTTTTCGCCATTGGAAAGAAGACTTCAAGCTCTACAACTTTGCCTCTAATGTACATCGGTTGAATCGAGCTCTAGGGTGGTCAAATCAAGTTTCAAAATTTATGGGATCGAACAATAATGAATAGTACCCATCTGAACTGTTACTGTTCACCGTTCGAATGGTTGAAAATGAGATGCATATGTTGACTCAATACCTTGATTTTGATGAAAACAAAACATGGTTTAATGATCTAATAATTCTACTTAGTGTGCAGATTAATTATTAATTAGATCTTGACTTGAAACTTATCAAAATGGAAGATTCATAATGCAAATATTAGAATGAAAAATGAAAAGCTTGATGCGATGACACATTCAACAATGGTGATCTTATAAGAGAATAAAGATATTTCAAGATGATGGATATCAAGGAAGAAGAATGAAAATGCTAAAAGTCTTGATTGAAAAGATTTGAGACTTTGAGGACTTGAAGATATCTTGCAAGAATGAAAGAAGAAGAGACCAACTCAAAGACATGAAAGCTTTCTTGGAATATTTGAAGATGTCTTGAAGATATGGAAGAAATCACAAGACTTGAAAAGTTGTCTTGGAAGAGTTGTTGAAGTCTATGAAGAAGTTATATTGATTGAAGAATTCTAGAAGAAATTTAGAAATGAAGATGTTCAAAGAAGTATAGAAAATTAGTTGAAGAAATAAAGATATTAAGTCTTGAAAGTTCTCTTGAAGATTTTAAAGAAGACTTGGATCAATGGATGAAGCAATGATGATGAAAGTGCTCTACAAGTGATTAAAATGAAGATAATTCATCTAGAATGGATTGAAGATGTTCTTGGAGTCATTTAACCTTGAAAAAGTATTTGCAAGCTTTAAAAAGCTTATTTGAATGATCCTTGAAAAGATTGGAGACTTTGGAGAAGATTGGATAAAAGCTACAAAATTAACCTTTTTGGTAAAAAAAAGTCAACTCCTCAAGTTTCATGAGTCAACTCTTTCGAATAGAGCCTTGGAAATCTACAGGAGACTCAAAAGAGTCGACTCCTGCTGTAAAAAGAGTTGACTCATTTCAACAGAGAACAAATTCTGAAGATTGCTTAAAAGAGTCGACCCCTGCTGTAAAAATAGTCGACTCATTGGGACAGAGAGTTGAGTTTGTAGATTCTGACCAAAAGAGTCGACTCTTTTAAGTCATGAGTCGACTCCTGAAGGCAAAATCCTGAAGCAAACTACAAAAAGAGTCGACTCATTGTAAAAAGAGTCGACCCCCGACAGTAACGGCTATATTTCTGACAGACGGTATAGGGCAATATGCAACCAATACTTCTCAAACGGCTAGAATCGATCCATATCTTTAAATACAAGATACATACAGCTTCTATATGGATTAAGAGAGCAATTACATCATTGATATCAAGAGCTTGAAGCTGAAATCTCTAGTGCCACAACTGCCACATATTTTTGCTGAGTGTTTAAGATTATTCATTGAGTTGTATTTGTTCATATACTCATTAGGAGAGTTACCCATTGTACAACCTTTATTCATTTCACTTTGGTGAGTTTGTAAACCTGTAAGTTTGAGTGTTTTTGGGTAAAAACACTTGTAAGTTTGAATGAAGTTTGGACAAAATCACTTGTAAGTTTGAGAGAAGCTTGGACAAAATCTCTTGAGTTTTAAAAGCTTGGGAAGAAACTTTTGTAAAAGTGAGCTAAACACTTGTGGCAAAACCAGCAACTGTGTAAAGAGTATTACATAGTGGAATACCTTCGAAATGATCGAAGAAGAAAGGACGTAGGCAAGGTTGGCCGAACCTCTATAAATCTGGTACTCTTCTTTCTCTTGCTCTGTTTTGCTTATTTACTCTTTATACATGCTTGCATAGATATACACTTTGATATATACTTTACTTGCTTGATATATACTTTGATTAATTATTGTTAAAATATATAAACTGTTTTTAGTTGCATTATTTGATATAAATTCTATAAAACCCAATTCACCCCCCTCTTGAGTTGCCTTATTAGGCCAACAGTATGAACTTTAAAGCTACATCCTTAGAATTCTATGCTTCCATTTAATTAAGTATGAGATTCATTGGAAAACTTAGATCCATAACCCCTTTTGGCAATATTTATGCACAAATCAATATTTGGTATAGGTATTGCACATGTCTAAGGTTTGATTCTAGAGTGCTAGTCATAGATTTTATCTTTATACTTAATCAAACATAAACCCAAGTATTTATGGTCAAAATCTTCCGGATCAAGAATCCAAGGTAAGATTCTTGATTTGAGTTATAAAACTCTCATTTGAAACCCTTGTTGTGAATTGGTGGATTGAATCAATCATATCCAGGCTTTCCATTTTAATTACTTTAAATTTAATTTCAATTTGCTTTACTTTAATTTCTATTGCACTAGTTTAGTAATCCAAAACCTCCATAAAAAACTAAAAGATTTTCTGTCTTTTTATTTTTCATTTTATTTCAGATCTAATTCCTCACATAATTGCAAATCAATCATAGGTTAGGTTAGTGTGAGTTAAGTGTTAAAGCCTATATTTGGCTAGGTCCCTTGGGAGAGAACAATACCAAATTACCAGTTTATACTTCATCGTGACCCCCGTACTCTTGCGGGGCACTAACTCCATTTTGTAGTTTTCGGAGCGAGTCATGTGTATGCTCTGTCCTCTTGGGGATTCATAAGCCTTGGGCTTTGAAAGGCTTGTTCCGGTTCGATCTCGTGATCTAATCAGGATTACTAGGTGGGCGTTTTAGCCTTCTCTTTGAAAGCCTTGTTCCTATTCGATCTTGTGGACTGAACAGGAATACTTAGTAAGAGTTTAAGCCTTGGACTTTGTATGCCTTATTCCTGTTCGGTTCACGAGATCAAACAGGAGCAAGGCTTGCAAAGCCCAAGGCTTAAACGCCCAACAAGTATTCATGTTCAGTTCACGAGATCGAACAAGAGCAAGGCTTACAAAGCCTAAGGCTTAAATGCCCACCAAGTATTCATGTTTAGTTCACGAAATCGAGCAGGAGCAAGGCCTACAAAGCCCAAGGTTTAAACACCCACCAAGTATTCCTGTTAGGTTCACGAGATTGAACAGAAACAAGGTTTTCAAAGCCCAGGCTAAAACACCCACTTAGTAATCTTGTTCAGATCAAGAGATCAAACCAGAACAAGGCTTACGAATGCCCACGAGGATAGAGCACACACACATCTGAGGAAGCATACATCCAAGCACCTAAAAGAAAGATACAACAAATCTATTCAACAAAAGAAAAGGGGGAATCCAAAAGCAGAGAAGAAAGAAAGAGACAGTAATCGCCAAACCTAATCCCCCTTTGTTCGAAATGGAGGGTCAAGGTTAATTCACTTGCCCTAGATCTAATGGCCAGCAGTTGAAGGGACATGCCCTAAACCAAAAACCAATCAAAAGTGGCCGCGTTGTAGTAATGCAAAGGGACGTGTCCTATCACTACCAACCCTTGCCATCATTACACTTGCGACGTAATAAGTGCACCATAATCTTGAAAACCAACTAAACATAGAATTCCCCTGATCATGAACAGGTCGACCATAGGAATTAGGGGCATCTGATGGGTACCAATCTCGACTAGACCTCGAGCCAATCGGGTACCCCAGCGAGGCAGATCGACCAGACAGCTCGAGCATCATATCAGGCGCCTTTCTAGCACGCCCCGAGATACTTGCCTACAAATCAACATCTATTATCCCACTGGGGGCACTATTGCATCCCTAGAGGGCGCAACATGGGGACATGGTCATGCCTACTAAATGGACAGTCGTTACTCAAGAGTTACTCCTATCTATACCAGTATATAAAGATGATTTTACCTCCTTCTAAGGTACGCATACACAAATCCTTGCCATTACTCTGTCCATATTTCTCTAAATCAGTCGCCTAACTTTGGCATCAGTGTGTTCTTGGCAAGCAACACATCAGTGTCTGAGATCTGGGGACGTTTTGTGCTCCATCAGATCACTTCGTCTTAACCTAGAGCAAATCGTATAAATTCACTCCATCATCACATACAACAAAGTATCAATTGTACAACAAGAAAAGGAGGGTAGCAGTCTTCATATTAGTTTTAAGTTTTGAAGTAATATTTGCTGGAAGAAAGTAAATAAATAAATGTTGCAAGTTGTTTAGCACTGTTACCCCCATAAGAATGACTTTAATTAAGGTTCTATTTGATTTTACGTAAAATACTTAATTATTTTTTATTATTTGATTGATTAAGAAGTAAAAAAAATATTTTTCAAAAAAAATAATTCTCATCAAAAGACAAAAAATAACTTATATTTTAAAAATCCGTATTTCATTTTTTTATATTAAGTCATTTGAACATTTGATACTATTTCAATCATTTAACCAGTACCAATACCAGCCCCACCCATCACTTCTCACCACCACCGTCGTCTGCTACCCACACCCACCAACACCCATCGCCACCAAAGACCACCACCTTCCACCACCATCATCACCCACCTCCTACCACCGTTGTCTACTACCAACGCCCACCGCAGCTAACGCCCACCACCACTATCTGCTACCGACGGGCACTACCACCACCGTTGTTGCCCACTATTGCTGCCCCCACCACCCACCACCCACCACCTACCATCACCATCGTTGCCCACCATCACCCACCATCACTCATAATCACTATGTCGCCACCACCAGCACACACCACCATTACCTTTCAGCACAAAGAAGAGTCATAAAAAACAAAATTAAAAAATAATTTTCAAAAAATAAAAATTAATTTTTAAATATCAATCAAACATCAAAAAATAAAAAGAAAAATATCTTTTTTTAATAAAAATTTTTACATAAAAATATTTTATGTTAAATCAAACAGAACCTACGTTAAACCATTTTTCACAGAAGCAGAATTCGTGAGTGAGGAGAAATTTTTTCATGTTCCTGGAGCACTGCTTCACCTCTCACAAGAGAGGTGGGCTCTGTAAGCACCCCATTTTTTTTCGTTCGACAATCTACGGTCCATCCAGACTTGTGCTTAAGTCAATATGGATATGTTCCAGTTCAAACCAATTTTCCAGACATAATTCAAACAATCAATTGCTTCGTGGGCTCACGCGGGCCCAAATAGAGGCAAAACGACCAAAATGCCTTTGGGGCATTGTCCGGTTCAATTCCAATGGGGATGTCTTCTCGAAAACGGTAAGTCCCCGTTTCAATCTCAATTCCAAGATCAAAATCCAATTCCAGTTCAAACTAAATTCGGCACGCCTTTCGAGAAAATTAATCCCTTAAGTGATAAAACCATCCAGTCCAACACGTTTTTTGAGAAACTCTTCAAAACGGTAAGTCCTTTCAAACCCGTCAACCGGGACGAGACTCCAAGTCCCCGAAAATGATAGAACGGTCCACCTTTGGCGCTTGCTAGCCCGCCAATGAAGAAATATCCGTTATTCGGCATGCCTTTCGAAAAAGTTAATTCCTTAAGCGAAAAGTCCACCTAACAGCTTCTCGAGATCAGGCAGTCTCTGGAAGAATCACAAACCGTCAGAGTGGCAGAAACACTCGTAAATAGGTTGACATTGAAAATTGCCAACAAATCCCATATGTCATGGGACCGAACTCGCTTCTTAGCCGTGAAAAATTTACCAAAAGACAAGATATCTTTGAAAACCAACTCGTCACAGATTGTCAAAGTGACAGAAACACTCAAAATTCAGGTCAACACCAATGCCTGCTAGTCCATTCTGGTGAAAAATGACCAAACTGTCTTTTGGGCCATTTCTGACACATTTTTCGAGAAAGTACCTAAATTCTCAGAACGGTAAATCCCCCCTTCCAAGATCATCCCAAAGATGATCCAGCATGTTTAAGTGTCTTCCAGTCAGTTCCAAGACAATTCCGGGACCATTCAATCAAAATAACCATTTTGCCCCTAGGCATCTGAATGCCTTTGGGAACCACACCGGCTTTGGGTATCAAACCAATAACCTCCTAGGGATGCTTCTGATAGTATCCTCGACCTTTTTGGATCATTCTAAATCAATTTCAGCAAGCCCGATGCCAAATGACCGTTTTGCCTTTGGTGGGTCGGTTGCCTTTTCTAACCACGTCGGCTCTGAGTATCAAACTGGTAACCTCCTAGAACATTCTAGCTAATGTTTCCAAGCCTTAAGCCTTCTTCCTGGACATTCCAAGTCCATCTCAACAGCTTTCCGGTCCGATTGACCGTTTTACCCTTAATGGCCCAGTCAACTCTTTTAACACATCCTGACATTATTTTTTAAGTCTACTACCCCCGAGATACTATTCTAAGGGTTCCTGTCCCTTTCCGGCCCTCTGGGCCATTCCTAGCCCTTTAAATCATTCTCGGACTTTTTAGAGTCACTTCTAATAAAATCAGGTTAAAAATTGCATGGTAATCATTAATACAGACACCCAAATCTTCTGAATATACGTTGTTTGCCGACCTTAAAAGTTTCATAAGTGGCTGGCGCCACTCTTAGTGGTGTCAGTGTAAAACAGGCGACAGTTCAGTCTTCTTTCTATAAATACAGAGTCTCTTTCAGCGTGAAAAGGGTCCGCAAACACAGTCCAAAAATTTTGTTTTTCGAATTCCAAAGCTCAAAGCCTTTACAAACCCTAGTTTTCTTTAGGTTCTCCAAACCCTAGCCTCCATAGACAAAACCCTAGCCTCTATACACTTAACCCTAGCTCATATACACTCATATACTAGCTTCCGAATTCTCCATTGAAGACTTGAAGTACTACAACTTGGAAGTTCTTGAAGATCAAAGCAAAGACCGAGGCAAAGCAAGCATGCAAGCAAGCAAAACAAAGTGAATAAAGCAAGAAAAATAAAAAGATACAAGGTAGGCTCCCTATTTATATTTACACATTCCCCCCCCCCCCTTCTCCCCCTCTTCTCTTTCCTAACCCACTTGGGTTTTCTTCTATTTTAATCCATATCTTCTACCCCTCTTTTTTGCATACTTGAAACAAGGGACTCTTCGGTTAATGTCTAAGATTAGGCTACTGAAAGTCACCGTGTCGGGGGCTTTCTCTTAGTCTAACCGGAGACCACGTGGGTTCGGCCCCCTTGATTATGTGGTGTAACCTTTAACCTTGTATGTTCACGACCCTAACTTGCATTGTGCATATCATGATAAGACATCTCTCCAAAACTTGATTTTAAACTTGTTTTCAAAACTTGCATCGAAAATCGTTTTCAAAATTTGCATTAAATCTTCTTTTTCCAAACTTATTTTCAAAATCACAATCCTAAGGTGATTCTAGCATTTCCATAGTTAGATTTGTTTTAAGAAAACGTTACATTTAAAGTGGCTTTCATAGTCCATATTTTCAAATCCTTGTTATTTTCAAAATCACAATCCTAGAATGGTTCTAATCTTCTTATTAGTTAGAATTGTTTTAGGAAAGTAAGATATTTTTAGAGGCTTGCGAAAATCCACATTCAAATTTCTTTCCAAATTGCTTTTTAAACTTACTTCCCAAAACCTCTTTTTAAATCCTCTCCAAAATCTCTTTTCCAATCTACTTTCTAAAATCTCTTTTCTTAAAACTCTTTTCTTGGAGTCCAAGTCAAGCCTTAGAAACCATGATTTGGAAACCCTAATTTTTCAATTTTAGCCTCAAAACCTAGGTTTCCAAAACTTCATTTTTACATCAAAATCATAAATTTTTAAAGCCTATTTTCTACATCCAATCATAGACTTTCAAATCTAAAATTTCTAAAATTTCACCTTCCAATTTCATGCCAAATCTAATCTTTCAATTTAGGAAACCAAATCCAATCTTCTCTTTAGAAAACCAAATCCAATCTCCTATTTAGGAAACTAGATTCAATCCTCCGTTTTTTAAAACAAAATCAAATCACCTCTTTTTTAGAAATAAAATCTAATCATTTGTTTTAGGAAATAGGAATCTAAATCTTTCCTGATTTGAACATTTCCTAATTACAACATTTTCTAATTCCATACCTTTCCAAATTTTAACCTTCTAAATTCTAAATCTTTAAATCTTTCTTAAACTCAAATCTTTCCTCACTTCAAGTATTTTCAAAACTCAAACTTTGAATATTTCTAAATTCAAACCTTCCTTAAATTCAAATCTCTCCAAAATTTTAAACTTTCTAAATTCAAATATTTCTAAAATTAACTTTTTCTTAAAAAGGAAACTTTCCTAACTCGGAAATTTCTTAAAGTGAAACTTTCCTATTTTAAAACTCTTTTAAATCTGAGATTTCCTAAATCCAACCTTTTCTTAAATTCAAGTCAAATCTTTCTTAAATCTCAAGTCTTTCCTAAATCCTATCTTTTCTAAATCGTTTTTCAAAACCAAACTTTTCAAAATAAAGTTTCTTAAGTTCAAATCAAATTAATTCAATTACATGCTTCAACCCTAGGTTACTTTAAGTCTTAGGATGTCTAGACCCTAGTTCAACCCTAACCCTAAAGTTAAAAAGCTTCCAACTCTTCTTCAAAAATTCTTTTCTAAACCAAGATGGTTTTTCAAACATCAATTCAAGTCCAAATGTTTTCAAAACTCTATGTTTCCAAATCAAGTTCAAAGTCAATTCTAAGGTCAATTCTAAATCCAAATTTCAATTTAAAATATTATATTCTAAGTTCAAACCAAATCTCTTTTTTAAATCAAACTCTTCTCAAATCAAATCTCTTTTCAAAATGAAACTCTTTTCAAATTAAATCTTTTAAAATCAAACTTTTCAAAAATCTCAAAGTATCTATTTTCAATCGAACTCTTGTTCGAACTATGACTGACCTGATTTTCAAAAAGGCATACATAGGCAATCCTCATGGGTGCGGTCATAACCCTTTTTAAACTTTCAATTTCACAACATTTCTCAAGTTTTCAATTTCATAACTATCTTCAAACTTCTAATTCTAAAAATCTATTTTCAAATCTCTGTTTCCAATTTCTAAAACTTTCTTTCAAATCAATTCTATATTTTCAAATCTACTTCCAAAGTCAAATCAAGTTCTTTTCAAAACTATTTTCAAAATCAAATCTTATTCTTTCACTTGCATATCATGCATCCTGTTAAATATCTTTTCAAAATTCTTTTGTAAAGTGGATGGTTTTGGACATTTATTAATCAAAGACCCTAATGAGTGAACCTACGGTGAATAGGCATGTAGGTAGCGTAAGGGCGGAGTAAGGTGATAGCTTAGTGCATATTCCCTACAGGTAACCAACCTCCAAACCTAAATCACTGTTTTCAAAGACCAAAATGGAGTTATTTTCAAAAAAAGAGTTAAATCTTTCCAAAGGTTGTCAAACAACCTGTTTTCTTAAAAACACTCTCTTGGGAAAGTTTTTAAAATCTTTTCAAAAACTCTTAAGTATAATCTTCAGATTGTGTTTAGTTTTTAGGTAACCTAACTCACCTTAATTAAGTTAGATGACGACTCTAAATTTTTTTTAAAAATTCTTAATTAAAATTAATTTTTTAATTTAAATTTAATCGTACTTGTTATTCTAAGAAGATAAATTTTAATAAAAAAATAATACTATATTTTTTTATTTATATTTTTTAAGTGTAAAAAATCTAGTTGCGACAAGCTCACCACTTAACAAGGCAACCCCACCACCCACATAAGTGGAGGGTTCAAAAAAGTTATATCGATCAAATCCCCTTATTGAAGGAATTGAAAGTAAAGCAACAAATGACGATCAACGTTTTAATAAAGTAGGTGATGACGAGTCAAAACGCTTTCATGACCTGCGAGAGCAAGAGTGAGGATATCTCAAAGAGTACCAATTCACATGGGCAGCAAACAGTAGTTTTGTTTAAATACAGCAATGACCCTTTCTATTAAAAAAATGATGTATTAAGTCGCAATTTTACAACTATAAGTAATAGTAATGATATTTTGTTTAAAAGAAAAAATTTTCAATTCAATTATATTATTTTGTACAAAAATTTAAAATTTTTCAAGATTTACTTCTTTAATTTATAATTTTTAAAATAATATCAAGTAACAAAAATTATTTAAAAATTATACAAAGAATAAAATTTTTCATTTTGATCACCAACCCCCCCCCCCCATCAAACGGATAATAACACCGTCCAGTACCGAGTCACGTGCCTTGTTCCTTTACTTGTCGAGAAAAAGGATAAAAGGGATTTGATTGGTAAAGCAGCATCGTAAACCTCGTCCAAAAACAGCAACAACAGAACACTACCCAAAGAAAGTGTAGTGATCCACAGATAGAGAGAGAGAGAGAGGGGGGGGGGGGGGGGGGGGGGGGGGGGGGGGGGGGGGCGCGATGGAAGTCTGTTTGCAATTCGTTAAGCAGATAGTCGGGAAGATCGTGGACTACATGGCTGGCAAAGCTAGGGAGCAGCTTGGTTACTTGATGATGGGAATTGATCCTGGTAGAGTTTCTTTTTTTATCTTAGTCTTATTTAGAGCTCCCCCCATTGATTTCACATCAGTCGGGAACTTTCTCCCCCACCACCATATAACTCTTTGGGCCACATGGAGTGAGTAACCCAGTAGCCAGGCCTTGACCTTGCTACTGGGCTACAGCCGGTCCGCTTCTCCCCCAAGGGGTTCTGGATGGATGTCGGTTGGGGGTAAACCCGAAAGGGCAGGAGATGGTGTTCTGCCCCCCAAACAAAAAGGCGCCTTTTCTGATGGGGAATGATCCTGGTCGGGTACCTTGTTTAGCCGTAGCCTTGTTTGGATACTCCCTCCCATTGATCCCACATCGGTCGGGGACTTCCTCCCCCACCACCATATAACCCTTTGGGCCACATGGAGTGAGTAACCCAATAGCTAGGCATGGGGACCGAGGAGCTGACCGAGAATTCCTCTGACCACACCCCACGCTCGGGGTACTTAAAGGAATGGAGGGCTACTGATGGGGACCGAGGAGCTGACCACGAATTCCCCTGACCACGAATTCCCCTGACCACACCCCACGCTCGGGGTACTCAGAGGAATGGAGGGCTACTGATGGGGATCGACCAGGAACGCGCTCAACGCCCCGACCAGGAGAAAGCATCGCGACAGGAAGCTCGACCCTGAGAGGCCCAGCTGGCCGAGGCTTGGTAAGGAAGGTCGTGACCAACCAGTCCCTGGCCGACCACGACCGAATGGGCCACACCCGAGCAGGTCCAGCGAGATGTGACTGGTCATTCGTCCCACCCCTCACGCCAGCGAAAGCCATCATGGACAACCTAATCATGATAACGTGTTCCCGTCTCCAAGACTTCGCGTGTAGGAGGCAGTCACCCCACTCACCCTGACACACGCCTAAGGGAGCGCCACGTCTTGAGGATTGGACAACCGCTCCTCCCACTACCCTGCCACCAGTCAGGACCCCCAATGCCAGGCTGCCGCGTGGACAGGCAGCTGTCTCCCACCTTTCCCATGCATGCAACGGCCCCCTAGGGCTACGAGGATGCCTGCCAATATAAAAGAAAAGATCATTTTCTCCAAGGAGGTACGCAAACAGAAAACTCTAACCAGAAAACTTTGCTGATCTCTCCAAAAAGTCTAACTTAGGTATCGGAGTGCCCTTGGCTGGCACCACAACTGTGCCCTTGGCTGGCACCACAACTGTGCCCTTCACTCTTTTTCCTTCTCAGATTACATTGAAGCCGATCGTTACCGATCTAGGAACCGACTTACTGCATCATCACTTGATGCACTACCGGAGACATATTAACCATCTCAAAGAGCAAACTGACGACCTCCAGATTTCGAGAGACAGATTGCAGCGACAGATCGATGCCGCGAAGAGGAATGTAGAAGAGATCGAACCTGATGTCCAAAAGTGGGTTGACCAGGTGGATGATCTCACCAAGGAAGCAAAAGGGTTTTTGGAAGCTGCTCAAGCAAAAGCCAGTCACAGGTCCTCCCTACTGTATCTTATACTTGTTGGGTCCTCAATATATTATACAAAACTTTATTATTTATGTACTTCTATTATAAATTGATGAAATATATTTTTCAGCTTCTTCTTCTTCCTCCTGATATCAATTTACGCATATATTTGTCTTTAAAGGTGCTTGAATGGGTGGTGTATTAACTTGCGGTCACGCTACAAGTCTGGTAAGGAGGCATACGAAAAGGCTACTGAAATTACTAAGCACCAAGACCCCAAGTTTGTAAGTGTGTCATACCCTGCTACTCTACCGGAAATAGAGCCATCTTCGTCGCGCGAAATATTTTCAACTTTTGAATCAAGGAAGTCAACTGTGAATGAGATCCTGGAGGCTTTACAGGATGATAAGAACGTCAATGTGATAGGGATATACGGGAACGGGGGGGGTGGGCAAGACAACACTAGTGGAGGAAGTTCGCAGACAAGCAAAAGAAAATAAGTTATTTGATGAGATCGCAATGGCGTTTGTGTCACAGACTCCAAGCCTGATGAAGATCCAAGATGAAATAGCTTGTAAATTAGGCCTGAGTTTTGATACTTCGGATGATGAGTCAGAGAGAGCACGAAAGCTGTGGGCAAGAATCAAGCGGGAGAAGAAGTTCCTGGTAATTTTGGACGATGTTTGGGCTTGGCTTGACCTGAAGAAGAAGGTTGGTATTCCTTTCGGGGAGGACCATAAAGGTTGCAAAATTGTACTTACATCTCGAAACTTAGGTGTCTGCAACGAAATGGAGTGTCAAAAGACTTTCCCCATCGAAGTCTTATCTGAGCAAGAAGCCCGGGCACTTTTCGGTGAAATTGTTGGTGAAGCAGTTTACACTTCCGTTTTGAATGGCATTGCGAGCGAGGTGGTTAGGGAATGCGGTGGCTTACCAATTGCCATCGTAACAGTTGGAAGGGCACTGAGAAATCGAAGTAAGGATGAGTGGACTCATGCAACTCAACAACTGCGAAGGCCTGTCCCTGCAAAAATCGGAGAAATGGATGCAAAAGTATATTCTCTTCTTGAGTTGAGTAACAATTATTTAAAAAGTGAGAAGTCATGCTTCTTACTCTGCAGCTTGTTTCCAGAGGATGCTTTCATTCCTGTGGAAAAATTGACGTTATATGGGATGGGCCTCGGACTGTTTCCAGACGCGGTCACAATAGAAGATGCTAGAGTTGAAGCACGGGCTCTGATGAGCTCCCTCGTATCGTATTCCTTGTTGCTTGAACCGAATTACCACAGTGAAGACCGGAAGTTTATGATGCATGATATTGTTCGTGAGGCTGCAATATCAATTGCTTCTAAAGAAGAGAACAACAGGTATCTTGTGAAAGCTGGTATTGGACTAAGAGACTGGCCAAAGATCGATCCTACAATATTTGGAAATTACACGGGGATCTCTTTGACCAGAAATGACATTCATGAGCTTCCGGATAGGCTGGAATGCCAAAAGCTGCTGATTTTACTGCTGAATTCACAACATTCTGAATTGGAAATTCCTGCCAGTTTCTTCCGAGTAACAAAAGATCTGAAAGTCTTAGACATGAGTAACAATCAACTATTGTCCCGGCCACCGTCTGTTCCATTGCTCACCACACTTCGAACACTATGCCTTGATTATTGCAAGTTGGGTGACATATCAATAATCGGAACGCTAAAAAAACTCGAGATACTCAGCCTTTCCTGGTCTGATATTAAAGTGGTCCCAGGACATTTCACCCAGTTGACTCAACTTAGGTTATTTGATTTGAGAGGTTGTTCTAAGCTGACACAAATATCCCCAGGCGTCATATCAAGTCTTTGTAAATTAGAGGAGTTGTACTTTGAAAGTAGTTTTACTCACTGGGCAGTTGGAGGAGGAGGAGGAGGAGGAGGAGGAGATTCACAAAGCAGCAATAATGCCAGCCTCGACGAGCTAAAATCCTTGTCTCGATTGGATACTTTGTCTATTGGCGTCCCGAGGTCTTCCACGTTGTCCAGTGATCTGGAATTTCAAAACCTAAGAAAGTTTAGCGTATCAATCGGCGACAGCCGCAGCACTTACGTTCTAGAATCATGCAAGAAAAACTTGACTAGTCTCGTATGCGATACGAGATTGAGTGGACCGGCGCCGGTAGAGGTTTCGCTACGGAGTACAGGAAACCCAGTTTCAGACAATTTCAGAGGTTGGGAGGATGATATCCACGACGACTTCCGAAAAGTTGGCGCAATGAAGGTTCGACACTTCCGTAGAGTTACAGATTTTAAACATCTCGAAGACATGATTAATTGGGCTTCAAGGGTGCAGGCCTTCCGCAAAGTGGAAGAATTGACGCTTTATAGGCTATTTAACTTCCGCGAAGTAACCCAATTCCCAGCTGATTCATTCGGTAAAGTACGAAAACTAAAGGTTATATCCTGTGAATCTACGCGGAACACCCTGGTTCCGTCCAATTTGCTTAGTACGATGCAATGCCTTGAAGAATTTGAAGTTAATGACTGTGGTTCTCTCCAAAATGTGTTTGACCTCGAAGGGGTTGCTACTCATAAGGGAGAAGATAGTACTGGCGATGATGATCATCAGTTGCTGTCAAGGTTACAAAAGCTTGAATTCGTACATTTGCCTAATCTAATGGAGATATGGAAGGTCCAAGGCCAAACCCCCCATCATCATCATCATCCTCATCCTGTGAACCTTTGTAACCTGAGATCTGTCAAATTGGTTTGGTGTAAAAAGTTAAGACAATTATTTCCACCGCCACTGGTACCGGGGCTTGTCCACCTCGAGCAGCTAGAGGTCATCTACTGCATAAATCTGGACGAAATCTTTGGAATATTTGAAGAGCAGGAAGAACGAACAGAGATAGTTGTATTGCCAAAGAGTCCTCTCGGTGGCTCAATTAGGAGCTTGAAGAACTTGACTAATGTTATTGTGGAAGGTTGTGCCAGATTGAGAAACGTTTTTTCCCCCTACATTGCCAATGGTCTAGTGCAACTCAGAGTACTAGAAATAAGAGACTCTGCAACGATGGAAGCCGTAGTTGAGAATGAGAAAGGAGAAGCAACGGTATTACCGTCCATTGAGAAGATTGTGTTCCCTCGCCTGTATAAGATGCGACTCGATAATGGGAGAATGCACCTAAATAAATTTGGACAATCCAAAACCACCACAAATCTGTAAGTAGAAATTATGTCTCTCCCTCTTTGTGTGAATCTGTTAGGAAGCAATAAAATAGAGCACCAAAAATATTCTAACAAAGTTAAAGAACACAAGTAATTTAACATGGAAAACCTCCCCGGTGTAGCGAGTAAAAACCACAGGACCAAAGTCCTCCCAAATCTCCACTATCAACAAAGTAATGGGCACACACAAATGTTCTCTCTAGTCAATACTAGAGGTATACAATCAAAAGCAAACTCAAGAAATGACTTTCTTGGAAATTAAAGAATAAATCAGAGAAATCTCACTCAAAAACAGAGGGACTGTTCATGAACTCAAAACCCGCTGCAGAGTGCTTCAAATTCGATCTTCACCGTTCAGATTTCAGAGTCTCGAGTCCTGAATGTGCCTGCAAAATTTCAGCTCAATCGGACCACAAAAAGTTGACCATCAGAGTCGTTTTCAAAACTGGATAATGCCTCTTCCTCTCTGTTTCTGCTGCAGAATTTTTCCGTGCCTCTCACACCCTAATCTGTTTGTATCTTTCCCGATTGTATTAAAAAAAACCCTCAAATATTGGGTTTCTCTCCATGTGGGCTTGACAAACCCACATGGGCTCCACCTAAACTTTGGGCCATCCCCACATAGGAGGGAAACCCAACCCAACAATTCTCCCCCTTTCTCGACTAGGTGGGGGGATTCTCCATGCCAGCAATCAAGCAACACGTCTCAAGCTTGTCCCTCGTTAGGGCCTTTGTAAACATATCAGAACCATTATCATCCGTATGAATTTTCTCAAGTTCTAACAACTTGCCATTAAGAGTTTCTCGTATCCAATGGTACCTTACTTCGATATGTTTTGATCTTGAATGAAATGCAGAGTTTTTGGCGAGGTGAATAGCACTTTGACTATCACAAAACAGAACATACCGCTGCTGTTTGAAACCAAGCTCGCTTAAAAACTTTTTCATCCATAACATCTCTTTACAAGCTTCTGTTGCTGCAATAAACTCAGCTTCCGTTATAGAAAGTGCAACATACTTTTGCAACTTTAACTGCCAAGAAACAGCTCCACCTGAAAAGGTGATCAAATAACCCGAAGTAGACTTACGAGTATCCATCTCTCCTGCCATATCTGCATCTGTGTAACCAACTAACAGTGGTTTACCACTTCCAAAACTAAGTCTCAACCTGGAAGTGCCTCGAAGATATCTCATAATCCACTTCACTGCATTCCAATGTTCTCTTCCTGGATTTGAAAGAAAACGGCTAACAACACCAACTGCATAAGCTATATCTGGTCTCATGCATACCATTGCATACATCAAGCTTCCCACTACTGAGGCATATGGAACTCTCTCCATGTCTTCCTTCTCTTTATCTGTTGAAGGGTTTTGCTTAGTGCTTAACTAAAAATGAGTAGCAAGAGGAGAGCTAACCACTTTAACCTTATGCATGTTGAACCTTTCAAGCACCTTTTCAATGTACTGCTCCTGTGATATATACAATTTCTTTTCTTTTCTGTTTCAAAAAATTCGAATACCAAAAATTTGCTTTGCTGGGCCCAAGTCCTTCATAACAAAGGACTGACTTAACTGCTTCTTCAATTTATCAATTCTTGAAGGATTTCTGCCAACAATCAACATGTCATCAACATAGAGCAACAAAATAATAAAATCATCATCAGAGAATTTTTGCACAAATACACAATGATCAGAAGTAATCTTCTGGTAGCCCTGCTCCCCCATGACTAACTCAAACTTCTTATATCACTGCCTGGGTGCCTGTTTCAAACCATAGAGACTTTTATTTAGCTTGCACACATAATCCTCTTTTCCTTTTACCCTGAAATCCTCTGGCTACTCCATATAAATTTCTTCCTCGAAGTCACCATGAAGGAAAGCAGTTTTTACATCCATCTGCTCAATCTCTAAATCAAGACTAGCTGCCAAGCCCAATACCATACGAATAGAGGACATTTTTACAACAGGAGAGAAAATCTCATCGAAGTCAATACCTTTTCTTTGACTGAATCCCTTAACAACCAGTCTAGCTTTGTAACGTGGTTGTGAAGTATGTTCATCTTGCTTCACCCTGTAGACCCACCTATTCTTCAAAGCTTTCTTACCCTTAAGTTGCTTTACCAATTCAAAAGTGTGATTGTCATACAAAGACTGCATCTCATCTTGCATAGCATCAACCCACTCTTTTTTGTGCTCATCTTCCATGGCTTCTGCATAACACTTGGGCTCTCCCCCATTAGTCACTAACATATACTCGTCTACAGAATACCGTGTAGAGCGATGACGATCTCTGACAGATCTCCTGAGTGGAATCTCTGGTGGTATCTCTAATACTGGCACCTGATCAAGAACCCCATCATTTGCCTCAACCTGTAACGGAACATCTGCATCATTTAGATCATGATGGTCATTCTGAACATTTGGTTCAACCTGCTCTGACAAATCTATTAAAGGAACTGGATCCAAGTCAATGAGATCATAACTATGTCAAGGCACTACTTTCTCCATTTTTCAATATCTTCTATGGTTTGATCTTCAACAAACACAATATATCGACTTCTCACTATCTTCTTATCAACTGGATCATATAACTTATAGCCAAACTCATCTAGACCATAGCCCAAAAAGATGCACTGTCGAGTCTTTACATCAAGCTTAGACCTTTTATTTTTAGGAATATGAACAAAAGCTTTACACCCAAAGACATACAAGTGATCATAGGAAACATCCTTACCAGTCCAAACTCTGTCAGGTACATCAAACTGAAGAGGAACACACGGTGTGAGATTTAGAACATGTATAACTGTGCTTAAAGCTTCACCCCAAAAGGACTTTGGCAACTGTGCCTGTGAGAGTACACATCTAATTCTTTCAACAAGTGTCCTGTTCATCCTCTCCGCTAAACCATTCAACTGAGGAGTCTTTGGAGGTGTCTTTTGATGTCGAATGCCATTCTGTCTACAATAATCATCAAAAGGACCTGAATACTCTCCCCCATTATCTGTTCTGATGCACTTCAGCTTCTTCCCAGTTTGTCTCTCAACCAAAGCATGAAATTGTTTAAAAGTTTCTAGTACTTGGTCTTTAGTCTTCAAGGTATATGCCCATAGCTTCCTTAAGTGATCATCCATGAAGGTCACAAAGTAATAAGAACCACCAAGTGTTTTTGTCTTCATAGGCCCACAGACATCTGAATATATTAAGTCAAGTACATTTGACTTTCTTGAAGGAGGGGAACTCTTGAAAAAAAACTCTATGTTGCTTTCCTGCTAAACAATGAGTACACCTTTTCAGAGATGCACTTTTCATTCCTGACGAAAGATTTCTCTTAGCCAATACTATCAAGCCTTTCTCGCTCATATGAGCAAGCCTCTTATGCCACAATTCTGCTGTAGACTTATCTTCTATTGAATTAATGCTGCCTTTAGAGATGCTTGCCTACAATACATATAAAGTAGAATGTTTCTTTCCTCGAGCCACAACCATAGCACCCTTGGTGAGCTTCCACTGACCATCTTTAAAAGTGTTGCAATACCCTTCATCATCCAGTTTGCCTGCAGAAATCAAGTTCATGCAGATGCTGGGAATATGCTTCACATCTCTAAGAACTAACTTTGTGCCATTATTCATCTCCAAGCATATATCACCAATACCAATGACATTGGCCAAGCCATCATTGCCCATCCTTACAGTCCCAAAGTCACCTGGTGTATAGGAACTGAAGAAATCATGTCGAGGTGTAGCATGTATGGAGGCGCCACTATCAATCACCCAATTGGTAGCATGACATACAACATTAATAACTTCATCATCATAAACAATGAGGAAATCTTCAGCAATAGTGGTGGCAACTTGAACATTCTCATTTCCATCATCATTCTTTTTCTCATTCTCGTTCTTCTTGGTTTCTCGCTTCAACTTTCTGCAATGTTTTTTGATGTGCCCCTTCAAGCCACAATGATAGCACTCAACATTAGCAAACTTGTTGGACTTGCTTCTGCCTTTATTTCTGTGCTTTAGATCTCTGCTGTGACTTCCTCCCCTGTTCTCTGTAACCAAAATCTCTGACTGTAAAGAGGATCCCTGTGATTTTCTTCTCATCTTTTCATTCAGAATACTGCTCTTTGCCAAATCCATATTGATTACACCATCTAAGGCTGAGTTGGATAATGACATTCTAAATGTCTCCCACGAGTCTGGCAATGTACCAAGTAACCACAACCCATGAACTTCATCATCAAACTTGATACCCATTCTAGCCAACTGGTTAATTATCCCTTGAAATGAATTCAAGTGATCTGTCAATGGAGTTCCATCCTTGTATCTCAAAGTCATCAATTGCTTTAATAGAAACATTTTATTGTTCCCAGTCTTTCGAGCATACAATTGATCAAGTTTATCCCAGAGTGTGCGTGCATGTGTCTCACCACTAATATGGTTCAAAACATTGTCATCCACCCACTGCCTGATGTATCCACACACTTGTCGATGTAAAAAAGTCCATTCTTCATTAGATTTATTATCTGGCTTCTCAGTAGCAAACACCGGTAAATGAAACTGCTTCATATAAAGAAGGTCTTCCATTTTTCCTTTCCAAGTGTGATAATTAGAGCCATTCAAAGTGACCATTCTGCTCAAGTTAGCTTCCATCATTCAACACAAGATATTCAATAACAAGAACCTGGCTTTGATACCATTTTGATGGGAGAATGCACCTAAACAAATTTGGACAACCCAAAACCACCACAAATCTGTAAACAAAAATTATGTCTCTCCCTCTTTGTGTGAATTTGTTAGGAAGCAATAAAATAGAGCACCAAAAATATTCTAACAAGTTAAAGAATACAAGTAATTTAACGTGGAAAACCTCCCCAGTATAGGGAGTAAAAACCACAGGACCAAGTCCTCCCAAATCTTCACTATCAACAAAGTAATGGGCACACACAAATGTTCTCTCTAGTTAATACTAGAGGTATACAATCAAAAGCAAACTCAAGAAATGACTTTCTTGGAAATCAAAGAATAAATCGGAGAAATCTCACCCAAAAATAGAGGGACTGTTCACGAACTCAAAACCCGCTGCAGAGTGCTGCAAATCCGATCTTTACCGTTCAGATTTCAGAGCCTCGAGTCCTGAACGTGCCTGCAAAATTTCAGCTCAATCGGACCACAAAAAGTTGATCATCAAAGCCGTTTTCAAAACTAGACAGTGCCTCTTTCTCTCTGTTTCTGCTGCAGAATTTTTCTGCGCCTCTCACACCCTAATCTGTTTGTATCTCTCCCGATTGTATTCAAAAAACCCTCAAAAATTGGGTTTCTCTCCATGTGGGCTCGACAAACCCACATGGGCTCTACCTAAACTTTGGGTCATCCCCACATAGGATGGAAACCCAACCCAACAATCGACCACCTCGACAGTGTCACTTGTTTCTGCACAGGGCATTATGCGGTCGAATATCCATCCTTGGAACAAATGGAGATACATCACTGTCCCAAAATGGAGAACTTTGGTCATGGTGTTCAAATCGCACCCAACCTAAAGAAAGTGCAAGTTGATGATCATGAAGAAATTTGGAAGGGAGACCTCAATGCCACTGTCCAGCACATCTTCAAACAAAAGGTACATTATCATTAACGTGGCGTCGATCCTTGGATAGACAGACTACTGCAAGATTACATGATCGATATTGTTGAATTTTGTTCATGATGATCTGTAGAAGAATTAGATAATCACATGCATATATATAACCTCGTACGTAGTCTTATAATGATGAGTGCAAATTACCAAATAATAGCTGATGCATGCCTCTAACAGCTGATCAGTTGTTCATGCAGGCAAAACCTCCAGAGCAAGGTGCCCAATCGCCTCCACGTTAAGGTATCCTACATCTAAGATTTGAGAGTCACTGTATAATAACTAGCACATACCTATCAGGTTAAGTTGTCTTTTTCCATTGTTGCAATCTTAGCTTGAAACCTAGTGATGATCAATGAAATATCCGTCAAGGACTTCAGGTTTAGATCGATTAATTATCTCAGGTTTGGCTTTTCTCCATTAATGCTCAATTCTATAAAGTTTTCAAAAAGCTTAAACTCATTTGGGAAATATCAGACCGAACCACATGATACATTACTATACTAAATTAATTACAAAAAACTATAGAGTGGTTGGATGAATTTTCAGCTTTGCAATTTAATCATATCTTCTAATCGTTTGAGATTTATGGGAAAACTGAATATGCTGATCAGATGTATAACATTATACATTCATTTTGATTTTTCGGTAAAATTGTGAGGTTCAAGAAATTAAACTTAGTCAATCCTGATATTCCTATTGGCATTGAGATATTAAATAAAAACGGATAGGGTTTAGCATTATTGGAGGATCTATTAGCCACGAAGAGCTGAACCCATTTTTTAAAAGCATTAAGGTTGCTATTCTGAGACAATAGAGATTATGCAAGGGCAACTAAAACAGTATAAATGCAGGGGAATCTTCATTTCGGCTGAAGTTTTGAAATTAGTCTTTGCCCTTTTGTGAGATGCCTTATTTTCAAGTAATTAACCATTCTGACTTTCATATAGGAACTTAAAAAGCATTGCCCAAACTAACTATATTGTGATCAAATAAACTTTCAATTTTGTTAGTACTGCAAAATTCCTGTAATACATGTTTCCTTCTTCCTCGTAGTTGCTTGAACGTAGGAGCTAGCTTGTTCGGGTTTTCTGGAGATGGCACCATTGATGTCGGATTCATCGCAGGCACTGATCTTTGGATTCAGTACATCTTCCATGGCGTGGGACGTTGCTTTGGACCTACTAGCTAGCTACTATCATATTTGCTGCTAGGCTACCCTTGATTTGTTTAATCTATTTTTCATACTTGTATGAGTGATGCCATAGATATTCTGTATATAATGTGCTGAATATTGTTATTTATTATTTTAAATAAATTCATCTTGTGAAGTGAATAAGATATTTTCAGGGTAGAATATTTTTTTACCATGTTAGAAATAGAAAAAATTTATGGTGTGAATCATGTAATACCCAAAAAAAAAACCCACACAAACAAACAAATTTAATAGAAAAATATTGTTTCAATATATAATACTGTTTGATATATGATTAGACGGCTACGGCTGAGGTGCTTGGTTTCTGTGGTAATTTTCTGAGTTCTGGTTTTTTTGTTTTCTGTCCTTTTCTCCCTGTGTGTAATATTGTTTAAGGCGTCCGAGTCGGCGCTGCATTTTTCGTCTGGGAGGCGAGACTTTTTTTTTTGTGTCCAGGAGGTGTTCTTTTGTTCTCAGCCGTCCACCTGTTCTTTCACCTTGTTCGTTGTCCAGGAGGTCCCTACTGGCTTTGTTTTAATTTCTAATCCATCTTGTCAGTTTGAGGGAAAAAAAAGTCGTAGTCATACAATACAATACGAACTTATTCAATACTTATTTGTTACGTGTAATTTATTTTATTAAAAGTTTTTAAATTAATTACATATTTATATTATTAATATAATAAAATATTACATTTCAAGATTTGATAAGATTGATTCCTGAACATCTTCAAACAAAAGGTACGTAGGTACATGAAATCCTCTCTTGCAGATCGACTGTAAAAGATTGCTACATGGTATTGTTGAATTTGTTTAGAAAAACTCAATAATCACATGCGTATGTAAATTACATTTATTTATTTCATAGACGTACCCTTAGCTGCTTCCACTCTACCAGTAACAGCTGAGTTGTCCATACATTACACACAGGCAAAGCCTCCAGAACAAGGTGCGCAATCGCGTTGGTTTTACTCTATGGTATTTTTGGTTGTCAGATTTTGTCATATGTAATTATTTTATTAAAATTTTTTAAATTAATTACACACTAAGGGCTTGTTTGATTAATCGGACTGACAAGGAGTCCTAGGACTAATTGTCCTGGGATTGACAATTCTGGGACTAATAGTACCAAGCAATTGTCTAGTCTCATGTTTGTTTACACATAAGATAAATGGTCGAACTAATCTTACAACTATAAGAAATGACCGTATTACCCCTCACTATATATTATTAGCCTGTAATATAAGTAATATAATCATATATATATGCATCAAATAATATAATAGTATAATATTATAAGCAAATTAAGTACATTATGTAACATTAAATAATTTAACTATAATACAATATATATAATATTATAATAAAATATAATATTATAGGCTAAAAAAATAATACTATAATATTAGAATCTAGGACAAGTATATTATATTATAAAAAATACATATATATTATTAATATTATATTATTCGTACTTTATTATAATATATTATAATATAAATTAATATTGTATACTTGCTATATATTATGTTATAGTATGTATTTGTCATATATTGTAATGTAAAATAATATATAATAGTATGTCATACAAATTTATACATATAAAATACTAATATATAATAATATATTATATAATATTATATTATTATAATGGAATATAAAGAGTATAATATGTAATATACAACATATAATAATGTTATATAATATTTTATAAATGTAATATTACCATATTCTAATATATTATAATAAAATATTATATACAGTAATGTATTACGTATATAATATTTTAAAATATAATATTATACAATATTACCGTATTTTAATATTTATAATGTAATATAATATAACATAAAATATATAATATATGTTGATTAGGGGTAGGTAAATCATTTCAATCTTATCCCTCTTTACCTTAGTCTTGGGATTAGCAAACTCACCCCCACGGGGGATTAGCTAAGAACTAATATGTGGTACTAGTAGTCCAATCCGGACTGCTAATCCTAGCTCTATTTGGAAATCAAACGCGGGACAAATCGGGACTCGCAGTCCAATCCGACCTTGTCCCGCGAATCAAACATGCCCTAAGTGTCAACCGGTACAATGCAGGGAGAGTAATTCGTTAGGACTTTGTATTTATATTGGAAACTTTATTAGTACAGACTTCATATTTAAATTGAAAACTTTATTAGATCACAATAAAAATTTGTAAACCATTTAAGAATTTTATTAATTAAAAAGAGAGTTTTTATTGGTAGATTACTATAATTTTTTTTCAAAATATGAATTATGAATCTAATAAGAAACTTAATCGAATTAATATAACAAAATAAAATATTCAAAAAATTACTAATCATAACTCATACACGTCTATCATATAAAACAATTAATAAGCACCTTCATTGCCACAAAACTTTTAAAAAGTACAAGAAAATTTAAAGAGTGATTTTTAAAAAAAATAAAATATAAAAATAAACAAAACTTATAAACATTTTTATACATATAAGATTATAATACATTGAGAATGGTGTTTGAGATTTTTTTTTCGTACCGGGTTAGGTATTTCCTTTTTTTTTTATTTTTTCTATTTTAAGAGTTGTGTGTCTCCTTTATGGGTTATCTCTTGTCCTGGATAAATTATTCAAGGCTGCTGGAGCACCACATCAGATCGGCCACGTGATGCTCGGCTCCACTCAGAACACGCCATGGCGGAATGGTGTCAGTGGGCTCGCCTAGCTGGAAACCACGTCTGACACCTCTCTCTGGCCCAAACGAGCGTTAACGCCGATTAACGTCTCGATATAAAAAAAAACTATTTTTTTAATATATCATCTTCCCGTTTAAGATCCAAAATTTGAAGTCTGAAATCTTTGGAATTTTAATACCACAAATATGTCTGACCTCTCAACTTGATCTCTCTCTCTCCCCTATCTCACCACCAGTTCATCACCCGTAGCACAAACGACGAGCACAACCTTGGTGAGCTCCACATACATCGTCACTGCCACAACCATAATCGCCGCCTTCTTGCACTTCAGTGTATCAACATCATGCAAAGTTGCTGCCCACCAGCCGCATTTTTTCTATTTTTTTTCCCATTCATTACAAACACCAGTGCACCGCCACCACTGCAATCAGCATCGTCCAGTACCGCCTCTGGATCTCGCATTTGTCGCTGTTGATCGATGTAGTCCTCACTAGCAGCACCACTGAGTAGCACCAGCAATTTCTCAAGGTATTCACCAAATTGTTTGTTTCAATTTTGCTTGAATTTGGTAGCAAAAACATGAACATTTCTTTCATTTGTATTATGAACTGCACTTTGTTCACCATTTGTTTGTAGAAATGCTTCTTAGAATGTTTTTCTTCCTCCACGTAGGCATGACGGATGTTTCTTTTATTTTGGTAGGCAACTTGGCATTTTATGGTCTTTGCAATTTAGGATTTAACTTCTAAATTATCATGCCTGCATTTTACCCCATCCAAGGCTCTATTCAATCTTCTCTGCTTGAACTTTGATTAAAGAAGACACTCATTCTAATATCATCTTTTTATATTTTGTTACATCAGAATTTTATGCAAGTTGATCAAGAGAGTTAGAAGTTCTATTCCTCTTAATTAATGATGCAAACTACACAACATATTCTATGTCAGTAAAGGAATGGTGTCATCAAGGACAAGATGGGCAATAAAACTCTCATGCTCTTCCATGCATCGTTATTATGAATAAAATTTGTCTGTAGTCTTTGAATAATTTTGTTTTTTCAATTTTTAATGCTGGTTGGTTCTTCGAGAATACTTGGCAATTGGTTTACATGCCCTGGATGCTGGATATGCCTTGGTCGTTAGCAATAGGAAATTTCTTAGCTATGCAATATTTTAATTATTGATGACCATTTTTTTAATAAGTGTTTAATTATTGATTACCATGTTTACCAGGAACATTTGGATGGTGTACTTTGCTTCGGCTATTGCTTGGGATAAGGTTGCAATGAAGGAATACCAAAGGCTAGAGAGACTGAATAGGGAAAGTAAAGTGAAGGGGTATTGGTAATATCATGATCAATAAGCCGGTGTTGCAGCTAGTTACTATATGTTCCAACAAACCATCTACCTAGAACAACCAAACAAAAGCAACTAAACTAACTATTTTTTTTTTTTTTTTAGGGTACATTAGATGGCTAAAGTCCTGAGGTGAGTCAAACCTATGAAGTCAATCATGGGTGGGGGCGCTACTATTATTAGGTTAATCTCTCTTCTCACCTAAACCTTCCAATTTAGCTTGTTCACCAATTAATTTATTCTTTTATTTTTGGACAAATTACATCTACCTCCCTTGAGGTTTCACACTATTACAATTCACCCTTTGATGTTTTAAAAATTACATCTTGAGGTTTGAGATAAGTTTTATTTTTTCTTAGATGTTAAATCTTTTAACAGAATATATGTGATGCCAGCAAAAAAACAAAGTAGGTTCATTACTTAAATTACCCCTAATGTGCATGAAATGACATAAATAAGATTTTTTTTTGCTTTTGAAATTAATTTGTGTGTTAATTTTTTAAATTTTTATTTTTTTGCTTCTAAATTCTCCCACATGTATGTTGATTTTTTTATACTATATAAGATCTAAAAACTTTGTTAGAATTGATTTTTTTTAAGTTAAACTGTTCTCTTTTTAATGTAAGTTAACTAACATTGTTATTTTTTATATTACTTTTTGTAAGGTATTTTTCTCATATTGACTAGAACCTTTTTTTATAAAAATTTATTGAATCTATATAGGGTTTTAATTATAGCATATAAAGTTTTAAAAAAAATATGAGACTTATAATTTATTTATTGATTAAAATGGTATTTTATATAGATGTGACATTTAATTTGCTCTTAAAATTTTATACTAGTAATGTTTTTTTTTTTTTGAAAGAAGGTTCAAAATTAACACAATAATTAATTTCATAAGCCAAAAAAAATTTATTTATGTCATTTCATGCATATTATAGCCAATTTAGGTAACAAATCTGTTTTTTTTTTTTTTTTATATCACCTATATTCTGTTAAAAGATTTAACATCTGAAGAAAAATGTAACTCACTTCAAACCTCAAGGGAAAGAAATGTAATTTTAAAAATTTCAAGGAGTAAGTTGTAATAGTCTGAAATCTCAAGAAATGTGAATGTAATTTGCCCTTTATTTTTGTTTTTATTTTTTTTTTTTTGTCCTCTTTTGAAGATGTTTTAATGGAACAAAAGGAGAACAGAAAATGTTAAAGTAGTTGCTGCGTGTCAAAAATGGAATATCTAAGATTATTGTATTGGTGGACTCCATAGACAATACTAAATTCAACATTATTTGACGTGTAAATTAACAATGACAAGCTAAATCACATATCATGCTTATCACAGGCTTGGTAAACCAATTCCTTTCTACTTTTAGTTGGCCGGATGATTCATGCCTTCTTTATATTTGTTATTAAATTGGCATTCCTCTGCAAAATTTAATGTATTAATCATGTCAATCTAAACAATTCCATAAGAAAGTGAAGGGCATAAGTCATAAATGAAACCATTTACAGAATGGTGCAATCTAATCTACATGTGCTCTTTGGCAATCAGTCATTGAACAAAACATGTTACATCCAAAATGAGCTCTTCTCAACAGTCAACATTAGAAACAGAAAAGAGAAACCAGCAATGATATCAAAGCAAAAAAAACATAGTGCTCATTTACAAATTACAAAGTAAACAATAGCTGGTTTAGCTCAAGGCAGCACATAATCCAAATACATTGTACAGCACCAAAGTGGGAAACTAAATTTGTAATCTACACTTGTTTTTGAAGCCCCCTTCCCAAAGAAGAGAAAAGTCCTTAGTAATTACTTGAAGCTGCAAATTCCAATTCTACTATGGGAACCAGAATAGAACACTACAAATCCATTGAAAAAAGAAATTGTTTTTCATTTCAGGTAAAGAGGCTGCTATTTGCCAACCTCAATTTGCATTGGAACGTCATATCAGCAGGAGGTAGCAAATAACACCATAACGAGCCACAATCTTCTCCACTAAAGCAGCAACTCAGAATAAATTAGCATAAAAGGATGACAGCCTACACTATCACCCAGCCTTGAAATTGCACAAAACTTGCAATTTGAGATGTATAAAACTCCTTCCACCAAATGGCTCTGGGAAAATGGCTTACCGACTGTCAAAACAGAAACTTGCTTTTGGTGCAGCAAAAACTTATAAAGTCCTTCCACCATAGACGTGTTTGGTGTTAGGGGGATTTGAGAAGCATTTATGCAAAACAGCTGGTGAACAAAGTGCAGTTTGCTAGTTCATGACACAAAAACCCATATTTTTGTTAGCAAATTCAACCTGTACGGAAACAAACATTATGACCGAATACAATGAGAAATTGACTTGTGCTACAGAGGCGCTGTTTATGGACGTCGACAGACGCAGTGCCTGGTGAACTGCCGTGGTCAGATCGGTAAAGGCAGTTTACAGAGGCGGTAGTGGACGGGTGGTGATTACAGTGGTGGCGGTGCGCTGATGGTCGTCATGATTGGAGAAGAAACGGGAAAAAAGAGAGCTACAAATATATATAGAGAGGGGGGATAGAAACATAGAGAGTTCATTGATAGTGATGCGGGTGGTGGATAGTGGATGGCAATGTTGCAAGGTGATGGTGCTGGTGTGCAGCGGTCGTGCCCGACGACGGCGATGACAGTAACGATATCCGTAGTGAATACTTGCAGTTGTTACCCAAGAAGTGGCGATAGCGTCGGCAACGATGTTGTGCTGACTAGTGAGTGATAAACTGGAAGTGATGAGAGAGAGAGAGAGAGAGAGAGAGAGAGAGAGAGAGAGAGAGAGAGAGAGAGAGAGAGAGAGAGCAATAGTGTCGTCTTAAAATTCCAAAGATTTCAGATTTCAAATTTTGGACCTTAACCGGGAAGATGAATGTTAAAAAAATAAGTTTTTATACCTAGACATTAACCGGCGTTAACGCCGTTTGGGCCAGAGGGAGGGGTCAGACGTGGTTTCCAACTAGCGGGTCCACTGACACTACTCCACCATGGCGTGTTTTGAGTGAAGTGGAGCACCCATGTGATGGTCCTTCAATGCACTGAATAATTTTTTCTTGTCCTGAGTTTCATTATAATATTTTATTTTTCTAGTAATATATTTTCAAATAGTGAAAACCAAAATGTTCGAATTCAAATCACTTTTAAAAAATATAAAATTCAAATTTAAAAATTATGTATTCATATAATTTTGCCTAATGCCTTGCTTGTTGGGGAGAAAGCACCTATCTCTTACTGTCTGTTTGGACCTTAGAGAAGGAGAAGGAGAAGGGAAAGGGACAGACAAGAAAAAGGGAGCAAAAATGAAAGAGAAAAGGAGAGGAAGTTTTAAATTAACTTATCTCTTTCTCTCTCTTCTTTTTTTTTAATTTTTTTTACAAAATTAAACAAAAAAAGGACAATAAATAATACTTTTTCTTCGTTCTTTTTCTTTCTCCAAATTTCAAACAGGCTACTTTTTGATGAAAAAGAAAAAGAGATCGGTTAAAAGTAATTTGATGCCTCACAACAACCACAAAGGATACGAAAAGCCAAAAAAAAAGGTCTTATCCCTTACCTCTTGTTGAGAAAATGAAAGAGATCGAGATTCATAAAGCATTTCTAATTGACACCTTAAATCAACCACAATGAAAAGAGAAGAAAGAAATCGAGCATATATATATATATATATATATAGAGAGAGAGAGAGAGAGAGAGAGAGAGCTATATATGGAACAATTACTACCAGTATAGTTCCACCACTGAAACGTTATTGCGTAAAATAACCTGATTCCTTGCTTCTTGTTGAGGAAAAGGAAAAAGAGACAGATAAGTCTTGTAACCCTCATCCAAAAACAAGAAACGTTACCCAAAGAAAGAGAGATTTAGAGAGAGAAAGAGTGAAGGAAGCGAAGACTCAATACGTTAACCAGATAGTGGGAAAATGTTAAAATAATAATAATAATTTGTAATAATAATTTTTATAAATAAAATTATCAATGGAAGAGAAAAGTAAATATCTATTGCAATGAAAGAGATAAGCAAATACCAATTGTTCATAAAAGAATAAAATTGTCAATAGAGAAGATAAGATTAAGAATCTTGTATTATCTGTTGTACATGTCTATACACTCCTTGGCTTTCCTATAAAAGGGAGCTAACTCTTGTACGAAGTTATACCACCCAAAAAAAAAAAAAAAATACAAAGTCTTTCACTCTTTCTCAAAGCTCTCTCTCCCTCTCTTGATTACACTACCTTTGCACCCAACATTATTTTGATATCAAAGCCTAACTCTTTTCTTTTTCTCTCCCTATACTCCAATTTGTGTCATGACAACAACCTCAAATACTACCTTCTACTATGCTCAAAATCTTTTACCCATATTCGATGGCGAAAGCTACGATTATTGGAGTATTCAAATGAAAACCTTTTTCATTTCTTAAGATCTATGGGAAATAGTGAAGGAAGGCTTTTCTGTACCTGAAAGTCAAGAAGTACTAAACTCCTGGACACAAGCCAAATAAAAGGAATACAAGGAGAATGTAAGGAAAAATACAAGAGGTTTAATTAACATTCAACAAAGGGTAAGTAAATCTATTTTTTCTAGAATTATGAGTGCAAAGACTTCCAAAGAGGCATGAAAAATCTTAAAGCCGAATTTCAATAGTCTGAAAAAGTTATCTCCATAAAGCTTCAATCTAGCCATGAAAGAAAGTGAGAGCATTCAACCATTTTTCACAAAAGTGATTGAAATTGTTAATCAAATTAAAAGCTATGAAGATACTATTTAAGAGAGAAAAATAGTTAAAAAATTATTGAGAAGCTTGTCAAAAAAATTTGAGCATATTGTTGCTGCAATAGAAGAATCTAAAGATTTATCCAAACTCACTCTTAATGAGCTCATGGGTTCTCTTGAATCCCATGAAAAAATAATGGTTAGCTTTGTAGGAACAAATGTTGAGCAAGCATTCCAGTCAAAGCTCAATGTTTCAGAAAAAAGGGACCTCGGAAAGTGGAAGAGGTGGCTCATTTCAACAACATCAACAAGGAAACAGACGCCAAAACTCTGGCAACCACAACCGAGGAAGAGAAAGGAAAAATTACCACCATCAAACAAATAGAGTTGGTAACCAACAATCTAACTCTACTTGTCTTGTTTGTGGTAAATCTAATTATCAATTAAAATATTGCAGACTCAGATTCACCAAGTGCAAAGTTTCAAATCATTCACAAAGAGACTATTAGTATCACCAAAAAGATGAAAAGACAGAAGTAAATTTCTCTGAAGAAAATGACTCAACACAAGTGTTCTATTCTTGCATGAGTATACATCATCAGGATGCGCTCAACACATGGTACTTGGATAGTGGATGCAGCAACCACATGACCGGGAATGACAAGTGCTTTATCAAAATAAATAACCAGATCTCTTCTTAAGTCAAATTGGGAGATGAAAATCAGCATCCTGTCAAAGGCAAAGGAACCGTAGCAGTACAAACCAAAAAAGGTAAAACCAAACTCATGAATGATGTTTTGTATGTTCTTGGTTTGACTCAAAATTTATTGAGTATGGGGCAATTAATTCAAAAAGAATACTCGGTGAACTTTAAAGGGGGCAACTGCACAATCTATGACAAAAATAGTTTGTTAGTGGCCAATGTAAAAATGGCACTAAGCAAAATATTTCCCCTTAACATGCCACTGGACGAGAATTTTGCCTTAAAAGTTGACAAAATTGATGAATCCATACTTTGGCATTGGAGATATGGACACTTGAACTACAAAGGACTGAAATTGCTGTGACAAAAAATATGGTGATTGGACTGCCTAAAATTAAAAAAATTGACAAAACTTATGCAGGATGTATTTATGAAAAAATGCACAAACTACCATTTTCCAAGACTGTTTGGCGAGCAACAACTCCACTTGAATTGGTAAATGTGGACATTTGTGGACCAACAAGAACTCCCTCATTGGGAAACAAAAAATATTTTCTTCTTTTTGCTGATGATTTCGGCAGATTGATGTGGGCCTACTTCTTGGAGCAAAAGTCTAAAACTTTCTTAACATTTTTCCAGTTCAAGAAAATGGTAGAAAGACAAAGCGGCCATCCACTGAAGGTGCTTAAAATTGATCGTGGTGGAGAATTCTTGTCTAAAGAATTCATAAATTACTGTAAAAATGAAGGAATCAGATGGCAGCTAACAATTCGCCACACTTCTCAACAAAATGGTGTGGCAGAACAAAAGAATCGCACCAGTGTCAAGATGGCACGAAGTATGCTGAAAGCCAAAGGTCTTCCTAACACTTTCCAGGAAAAAACAGTCAACACAACAATCTACATCCTCAATCGGTCTCCAACAAAAGCAGTCTTGAATAAAACTCCCTATGAAGCTTGGCACAACAGCAAGTCGATGGTAAACTTTTTCAAAGTCTTTGGATGCATAGCATATTCACTTGCTCCCTCTCAAAACAGGGAAAAGTTTGATGAAAAAGGAGAAAAATACATCTTCATTGGCTACTGTGATGAATCAAAAGGTTATCGACTTTTTGATTCAAAGACCAATAAATTGGTGATTTCAAGGGACGTACACTTCGATGAAATGAAAACCTGAGAATGGGAAAACAAAATATCCCATGAGGCTAGATAATTTGGAGATGTTACACAACTAGACCATGGCGAGCCAAGTTCTTCTATTAGTTCAGACTCACCAACTCCATAAGAAAGTATTTTTGAAGAAAATGACTCCGAATCAGATTCACCAATTAGGAAGGTACGCTCATTAAGAAAAATTTATGACTCCAACAATTTTGCATTGTTTTCTTGTGAGCAGTAGAATTTTGAAGAAGCAGTAAAAAATCAAGTTTAGCAAAAAGCAATAGACGAAGAAATGACCACTATTGTGAAAAATCACACTTGGGAACTTGTTGATTCTCCAAAGCAAAAAGACGTGGTCGGACTAAAATGGATCTTCAAAACAAAGTTCAAAGAAGATGGCTCAATTCAAAAGCTTAAAGCTCGTCTTATAGCAAAAGACAAGCCAATCTCAACTCTAATAGCGGTGAATAAAAATTACAGCAAGAAGATAGATCACCAAAAGTTGAGTCGACACTGTACTGTAGCCTCGTTCGTTCCTTGATGTATCTCACCAACTCGAGACCAGATATTGTCATTTAGTTAGCATGATTTTCAGATTTATGACTGATACAAGCTAAATCCAATATTCTGCAGCTAAGCAAATATTACGATATTTGCAAGGCACAAAAAAATTTGGCATCAAATACATTTCTGAACAAGACAACAGTTTTGTTAGATACACTAACAGTGACTCGGCTGAATTTATTGATGACAGAAAGAGTACATCTGGCTACATGTTCTGGATGGGCACTAAAGCAATCTCTTGGTCATCTAAAAAACAGAAGATAGTGGCTCTCTCATCAGCTGAAGTGGAATATATTGCTACCATTGACGCTACTTGTAAAGCAGTTTGGCTGCGAAGAATTGTTGCAGATTTGCAGCAAAAGCAAAAGGACCCCACAATCATTTATTGTGACAATGTGTCTGCAATTGCTATGATCAAAAACTCGATATTTCATGCCAGGACAAAGCACATTGAACTTCGTTTCCATTACATCAGAAATCTTGTCGGCAAAAAAGAAATTCAAATAAATTTTGTCAACACCTATGAGCAACTTGCAGATATTTTTACCAAAGCAACATCGACAGAGAAATTGCAGCAATTCAAGACACTAATCCCTATTACAAATTAAGTGGGGGTGTTAAAATAATAGTAATTTGTAATAATAATTCCTACAAATAAAATTGTCAGTGGAAGAAATAAGCAAATACCAATTGTCAATGGAAGAATAAAATTGTCAATGAAAAATATAAGATTAAGAATCTTATATTATCTATTGTATATGTATGCACATTCTTTGGCTTTCCTATAAAAAGGAGCTAACTCTTGTATGAAGTTGTACCACCAAAAAAAATATATACAAAATCTTTCACTCTTTCTCAAAGCTCTCTCTCCCTCTCTTGATTCCACCACCTTTGCACCCAATCGAAAAATCGTGGACTTCTTTGCCGACAAAGCTGGAGAGCAACTTCGTTACTTGATGCACTATCTGAGCTATATTAACCATCTAAAAGAGCAAGCTGAAAACCTCCAGAATGATAGAGACAGGGTGCAACAACAAATCAATGCGGCGAAGAGGAACGTAGAAGAGATTGAACCCAAAGTCCAAAAGTGGGTTAAGGATGTGGATACTCTCACCAAGGACGCAACAGAGTTTTTGAAATCTGATCAAGCAAAAGCCAATTATAGGTCCTCCTGCATGTTAATTATACTTCATTAGTTCTTCAACATAACCCATTTATATATATATATATATATATATATATATATATTATGTATATTTCATGCACCTAAGTGTCTATTTTCTGTTTTTATTCTTTGACATGTAGTCTGACATGTAAGACACTAATATAACCCTATTTGATGTGCGAAGTTTCTTGTGATTTGACTATGCATGAATAATGCGTAGTCAGTGGCAGATTCTATGCATTAAATTATGTAGTAAATTTAGTGATAAAATTTTTTGAATTTTGAGAGACAATATACTATAACTTATTATAAATATTAAAAAATTATAGAATCTAAATAAAATTTTAGAAGCTTTAGAGGACCGTGACTTGTAAGTACTTACTGTTGTCTCCGTTCTCAAGATATAGAAATTGTTGTCAACATCATTTTCTTTACGGTGACATCCATTCCATGAACTTCTTTTTTCTAAAAATCCCAAACCCACCTGTTGTTTCATAAGTTTACGTTTGCTCAACTGTTATGTGGGTCCTGATCGGGTAGCCAATTTGGACTTCGTGTTTTTACGTGGGTTAGAGCGAGTTATAATTGGGTCGCTACGCCAAACCGCTCTACCAGATCAATTGGTTTAGCGTTCAATTGAAATTAAAGGTTATTGTGTTCAACTTCATTGAAAATATGCTACCACTTTTAGACCTTTTCAAGTGGAAAAGAAAAAACAAAATTAAAAGGAGAAAAAGAAAGCGATCACTGTTCTAAAACTAAAGAAATATTAAGTAAGCAAAATAATTAAACACAGTATATAATAAAAGCAGTTCTTCTGAAACTGTCTGATAATAGTTAAATAGTTCTTCTGGAATTATTAGGGATAGATTTTCTTGATCATTCAATAATTTATTTCTATCACAGAATAAAATATAAAATACAGCTTAAACTGAAATATTTTACCTACACTCTTTACTTTCTTCTTTCTCTCTTTTCTTTTCTTTTCTCACTTTTCTATCTCTTTCTTCTCTCTTTTTTCTCTCCCTACGCAGCTCCTTTTATAGACAGGGAGGTGGAGTTGGTAATCACATGCTACCAACTCCACCTTCGGTCAGCCACACTCACCTAACTATTTCATAACATCCCCCCTTGGATGACTGTTATAAGGAACCTTATAAAATCGTAATGAAAGAAAAATGGGTGCGCTAAAACTGCCTCGTTAAAACCTTGCCAAGAAAACTTCTATAGGAAAAAAAATTGTTGGCGAAGGAAAAAGAGCACAGCCTACGACTCCCCCTCATTCATACATTTGGTATGCAGTTGAAGTTAATAGCTTCAATTGTTCAGAGCTTTAAGACGACGCATGCCAATGTTGTGTACCAATTTCTCAAATGTTGCAGTTGGGAATGCTTTAGTAAATAAATCTGTCAAGTTGTCACTTGAATGTATTTGTTAGACATCAATATCACCATTTTTCTGGAGTTCATGTGCATACAAAAATTTTGGCAATATATGTTTGGTTCTGTCACATTTGATGTAGCCTCCCTTGATTTATGCAATACATGCTGCATTATCTTCATATAATATCATCGAGGATAATTCGTAACTTTTTTGAATATGTTGAATCATGAATCGTAGCCAAATGCACTTCGGCTTACGTCATGAATTGCAATTCTCTCAGAAGTATTTGAAGAAGTTGCAGTTAATGTTTTGTTCACCGATTGCCAGGATAGAACAATGTTATCATAAGTAAACACATACCCAATTTGCGACCGAGCTTGATGTGGATCAGAAAAATAGCCAACGTCTGCATAGCTAATTAATTCAGGTTATGGCTCCTTTGAATAAAATAAGCTTGTATCAATTGTCACTTGTAGGTAACGTAATATATGCTTCATTTCTTTCCAATGCTGTTGAGTTAGTGTAGAACTATATTTTGCCAATAGGTCAACACAGAATGCTATATCAGGTCTTATACATTTTGCAAGATACATAAGAGCATCTATTGCACTTAAGATATGGTACTTCAGGACTAAGAAGTTCGTCACCATCTTCTCGAGAACAGAAATGAGCTATCTTGCTGTACATCAAGTGATCAGACATCAATTGGAGAATTTTATGGATGAGCTTGTTCAATATAACATTTTTCTGTATATGTCGACTGATGAATAAAAATACTCAATCTATAAGACAAGACAATAATTTATTCTCCCAAGATATTTAAGTTTTCAATAACTAGTAGTTTTTGTAATATTTTGAAGAGTACCAATAATATCCAACAACATCAACATATATTGCAATAATCATCAATTCATATTCTCATGTACTATTCACATATCATTCTTTCAATAGATATTTATTGGGATAATTATACCATCTGCGTCCAGATTGGTTTAACCCATACATATATCTTTGAAGCTTGATAGAATATAATTCGAGATATTTGTTTCAGTTGCATATGTATATCATTACCTAATCCACCATAGAAATAGGCTATTATACATCCATTAGATGCATATCCAGTGCTTCTGAGACTGACAATTCTCATTATAGTCCATACCAAGTCTATAAAAACAAACACACACCACACAAACACACACAAAACACCGGATCGGTTGAGAGAGGGAGAATATCTTTGTGGGTTGTGTTATTAAATTGTTGTGAGTGACTCTTTTGAGTCCCAAAGTGGCTAAATATAGAGTATTGTAAACCCCACTGAAAAATTTGAGAGTTTGGGATTGAAATCCCCAAATTATGCAAGCTAGAGCTTTAATTCCAAAAATCCTAGATCCCTTCTATTTACTTGTTTAAAGTGTTTCATTTTGAGTTATTGTGGCCTTCTTGGGTCAATCTTTGGATCCTAAAAGCATTGGAAGAGTTTGTGAGAGTTTTGATGGAGTTTGGTTTTGATTTGAGTGAGGTTTTGAGATTTTCAGATTAAAATCTGGGTATTTAGCTTTGGAATAGACTCCTTGGTTGGTGGAGGCGACTCCTTGTCCTAGTGAACTCCCATATTCATTCGTTTAGCTTGGGAGGCGACTCTTTTATTTTTGGAGCCGACACTTTTGCCCAGAGAACTTCCAAATTCGTTTCTTCAGCTTAGGAGGCGACTCTTTTGTTTCTGGAGCCGACATCTTTGTCCAGCCCTGAGTTTCACTTTTCAGCTCAGATACTATTTCATAAATTGGGCATAACTTTCTATAGAAAACTCGGATCAATGCACCGTTTGAAGCATTGGATAGTAGACTCATAGACCTTTGTATCCATATAAAGCTGGTACTCTAATTCCTTATAGATTGAGAGATATTGAATTTTGAAGTTGACCCCAAATTCTGCCAGTAACATTCTTCTTCCAAAACTTTAGTCCATTTTTTATGGGGCATAACTTCTTCACCCAAAATGTGTTTTTAGCCCGTGACCTATCAAATTAAAGCGGTTTAAGCCTATTTTCAAATGGAACTAACCTAGAGTGTGAACTTATCCTTGAAGGGTGGTTGGGACGCGATAAAGGAGCCGATGTCTCGGCTTTCATGTTTAAACCTCAACCTTATGTTCTCGTTTTACGTTATTGCCTTGCTTTAGGGTATTGTATTGTTATTTCTATACTTCCATATGCATTTCGTGTAGGGACACCTTGTTTAACACTCGTTCTATTCGGAGAGAGGTGAGTAACGATATGCCATGAATGAGACCTATTACTCTCCAAATGCTTGCAAGTTCAATTACATTTCATGCATTTCTTTCCATTTATTTCAATGCCTTAATGATTACGTTCAAGAATAAATGTCATAGTTTGAATTACATACGAACCTTACCTATGGCATGAATACAACTCACGAACTAAAATGTTCACACAAAGTAAATGTAAGACTCCTAACGTATGAATTTAACTCAAGGTCTTCTCGTGGCAAGACTTTAATTTAGCCCGATAGTCCTGCGCTAGGGGACGTGAAATAAACTATGCTAGTCCTACGCTAGGGGACGTGAAATAAACTATGCTAGTACTACGATAGGGGATGTGAAGTAAACCAGTTACATGTAAGGTCTTTCGTAGCAAGACTCTAAACTAGCAACGATGGTCTTACGGTAAGGGACACAAAATAATCTATCGCCATGTAGGGAGACGTCCCTTGGCTTAAAAGTCTAGACGTGACCTTTATGGTTACCCTAACTGAGCATAGCTCTTATGTTTGACTTAAAGAGCCTATATGTGATCTTCATGATTACTATGTTGGCCTAAAAAGCCTATGCGTGACCTTTATGGTTACTATGTTGGCCTAAAAAGTCTATGCGTGACCTTCATGGTTACTATGTTGGCCTAAAGAGCCTTATGTATACCGTGCAGCTGAGACCAAGCGCCCGAAAGGGGGTAGGCAGGTGCGAGCCAAAACGGACAATATTGTATTGAGTATTCAGATAGCTCAAGCGCTCCCTAGGGAGTAGGCAGGGTGAAGTGTTACCGTCACAATGCGTTTAAAACCGTGAGGTAGGCACATGCGTGACATGAAGCGCCAAAGCGGGCATTATTGTACATGGTTAAGATCTTAGCCGAAAGAGCCCTATACATGACCTTTAAGGTTATTTATGCAGAGCCTAGCTCAGATATAGAGACGTAACATACTTATGCTCTAGAATGAGAAATATAATTGGTCCTAATGCTTCACAACAAGTTACGTATGTTTCTATAAGTTCTAATGTCACGATATATCTCTCCTTTCTACGATATTATGAAATGCCTTACAGTATAATGCCACGGTATGCTTATGATAGCTATGTTATGCCTTACGAAGTCATGTTATGCGTTATGTCTCACTCCTATGGTATTACGTTCAAAACGTTATAACATTTTGTAATGAAAGCTTACGATATAATGTTCCAAAATAACGTTATGATTCCTATGTTCTCAAAGTTATGCCTTATATATTTCGAGAACGGGGATATGGATGTGTCTAATACTATACGATGAGTTAAGATGTATGCTTACAAGTTATGATGTGTTATACTAATGACAAGCTATTGTCATGTACTACGGGAGCATGCTACGATTGGTCTCTAGCTTTTTCAACCTTATGTTTTAGAGATAACAACTTATGTTGATATGGTAGTATAAGCCATGCATTTTCAAGCTTACACTTATACATTTCTAGGTACACGATATGTATGCATAAACGTTCAGCTATTGTCATATACATTAAAGAGAAATATTAGTTGGGTAGTAACACACTTATGTTTTAGAACAAGAATCAAGATATGTCAAATGCTTATGATGATTTATGTACGTCACGTCTCTCCTTAATGATATTACGTTTCGAAATAGTATGATGTTTTAACACAAAAGCCTATGCTTCAAACGTCCTTAAGATTGTACTTATGCGATTCTAAGTTCATGCCACTTATGCATAAACATATCTTTATTGTCATGCACATTAAATATAAAGGTAGCATATGGTATTTATACTCATGCATTATTGTTACTCACTAAACATTAGCTTACATTTTTCTAAAAATTGTTTTCAGGTGAACAAACTGGGAGGCCCTAAAGGAGGCCTATTACATGGATATTTGGATTGTGGCTCACGGGCCTTATATTATGTACTGATATAGGGGTTGGACCCTAATGTTTTGTAATATTATAATATTATAATTGTGGTGGCCTTTGATAGGCCCACCTTATACAATGACTATATTTCGGAGATTAGGCACAGCTCTACTATGTATGACACACATTTTATTTTACGTTTATAAAGTTTTAAATTTTGCAATTTTGTACCTTTTAAATAATAAATGTACAGTTGTTCAACCGGGTTATGAAATGCGACCTTGGGTAGCGAAGTTACTGGCCGGTCATGCACCCTAAATCCGCATAGGCCGGGTTTTTGGGTCGTGACATTATTTCTATCACAGAATAAAATATAAAATATAGCTTGAACTGAAATATTTTACCTACACTTTTTACTTTCTTCTTTCTTCTCTATTCTTCTTTCTCTCACTTTTTCTTTCTCTCTTTTCTCTTCTCACTTTTCTCTCTCTTTCTTCTCTTTTTTTTCTCTCCTTACGCAACTCCTTTTATAGACAGGGAGATAGAGTTGGTAATCACATGCTACCAACTCCACCTTCGGTCAGCCACACGCACCTAACTCTTTCATAACAATCACAACTTTTTCACCCTCTCCCTCTCTCATACGCGGACAAGTACAAGTTGCCAAATTTGGCGGAGCTAGCTTTTGGATGGCGGTGACGGAGCTACCCTTGTGGGTAGGGGTGTCACTTTTTGTGTAATATCCTTATATATACTATATATGTATAGTATTTTAGTAAAATTTTAATATGTAGACCCTCCGATTTTTGTATTGGCACTTCTTAATTTTTGTATAATATTTTATTATGCAGTATGTACATATAATTTTAAAAAAAAATTTATTGAACTGGGATCCCCATAATTTAAAACTAAAGCCCTAATTTAATATAATATTAAAAATTTTAATAATGGACTATGAGACTTATTAATTTTTTTTCCTTATACATCTAAATGCTTAACTCATTAAATTCAAAAGATTGTGGATTTCTAATAGCACCTTCCAAAACTTAAAAAAATAATAGCATGTGGGCTTTTAATTTACACATATCCAATAAATAGGCTTACCTCTCAAATATTAAAAAACAAAAAATGAAACAATAAATAAAACTATATTTTCGTGAGACTGAATAAAACTTGATTTTATTTTTTGTTTCAATTTAGAAATATGTGTAAAGAATATTTAAAATATAATCATTGTATAACATGAAATTTTCATAGTTCATGTGGGCCCTATATAAATTTGGAGGAGTAGTCAACTGAAGACTTGCACACCTTGTAGGGAAAAAAAAATGTCGGTATCCCCGAAACAAATTTTTGGCTCCGCTCCTGGTCAGATTCAATACATATATATATATATATATATATATATGTATATATATGTATATATATCAAATATGAGATGTAAAATTCATAAATCTTCTCTTACATACTTGGGTTGTTATTGTACACATCCATAAATCATGCTACATTCATTTCATTTTATTTTCTCTTCTTTTTCTTTTTAAATCTTCAAAATTTGCACTCTGACTTCTTTCTTTTAAGTTCGTTTGACCAACAAAATGCCAACTCGGGCAAGACACAACCAATAGTTCCTTTTATTTCATATTTTTATTTTTATCTTGAAACCTTCAATTTTTTTATTCACTCCTAGATCTATTACAAGGTACATATTTTTATTAGATCATATATGTATACAATTTTTTTTTATCAGATCTAGTTCTTTGTTTTACCTAGAACAATTTGACCCAGCATGATTTTAACCTGACCACATTTGTCCCAAATATTTTATGATCACTAGTATAAATCTTATAAAGGTATAAAGAAGGATTTTATATTTCTTTCTTTTGTTCATCTTCTCTTATATTGTCTTGGGTCTTTTGATATCTTTAATGAAAAAGTTGTTTGTCTAAATAAATACAAAAAAACAAAAAGAAGATAAAATAAAATATTATTAAATTTGAATCAATTTTTTTGCTTTATCTTTATGTTTAACGCCCTTATTGAAATATTGTATACATACCTATGCACATACACTTACAAATGTGCATGTTCGTACACAAAAATGAATACATTACTTAAACTAAAACATATGATTTGGTAGTAGCTGACGAAATAACAAAATGAAAAATGTTATTCTTTCAGAATTTTTATACAGAATTTTACACCAAAATAATGTGACGTTGTCAATTTGGTAATTAACAGGTATCTTGATAAATTCTTTATTGTAAAATGATAAGCTCACAACTTGGACACATCATTCTGATAATAAATTTTGTATGAATTTTTTAGTTGTATAGCATTACTCGAAAAAAAATAGATGAATGATCTCTTTTGTGTTATATAATTATTAATGAAATTCTAACTAAAAAGGGTAAGTTTACAGGTTCAAAACCTTTTTTTTTTTCACTTATTTGGAATCCTGGACCATAAATATCAAAAAGCACCAAAAAAACAAAAAAAAAATCAGCACTATCTATTCGCGGGGGTGAGATTTATATGGGTACGGGTCAACAACAATCACAAGACGTAAGGTCAAGCCAAACTTAAAATAATATAAACTAGGTCAACCCAAACAAATGTCCCCCACGCTGTGTATGATGGTTTAAAAAATTTGAGAGAAATTCGGATCAACAGTCAAACAGATCGAGTCATCCAAATTATAACACGTTGCTGGTAAGAAATAAGAACAGCTAATTAACAAACAATAAAAGAAACGCGTTGGATTCATGGTGAACGGGTCGCATTAATGCAACAAAAGGAGTGGATTAGGTTAATGTGTGGGCTGGTCGTGTCCAAGATAAAAATAGAACCCCTAAAAAAAGAGGGGAAATAATCTCATCCAACCACACTCACAAAAAAAAAAAAAAAACGAAAAAGAGGTAAAATTAATCAAGTGAAAAGAAAAATTTTTTGGATAAGGGGTAATTAGCCCAAGTATAGGAAATGGGTTGGATTCAGGCTAACGGGTCCAACCCATGTACTTCTAGACTTGCCCAAATATGACACACATGTTTAATTGGACAAGTTTGGGCTAGCTCTGTTCAATCCGCAACCCAGGTTACCCTGCCCGTTTGCCACGCCGATTTTTTTCCCCATCCCATATACCACCGTAAAAAAAAATACTTAAAATTTATTCTCTTTTGCTTTGAGTAAAAATTAAATAATCTGACTGTGGTTTAAAAATAAATAGTTTGGACTTAACAGTAAATTGATAGAAACTATTAAAGTTAACAGGAGTTCTACCTCATGGATATTTTTTGTTATTTCATCTCTATAAAATAGTATAGCAAAAGAAAATTGTCAAAATAAAATGTTGTCTTTTGTAGAGACATTTTTGTTATTTAACCCAATGTGACAAAATTTTATCTGTTTTGCAAATAAGTTTAATACATATTCACTTTTGAACCATAAGAAATCATTTGATTTTTATTGAAAGCACAAGAATAAAGTATATTTACCAAAAAAGAGGGATATTTGCCCCCACCTAATAAGTGAGTTCTATCTTTATGTAAGAGATAGAGCACCATCTAACAATATTCTAAAAATATTAAATAATTTCTCAAGACCATCACCATAATGACATCTTGTATCTGACTTATTAAAAATGAACACCGCATATTATTTTGCCATGTCAATAACACATGTAACATGCAATATGTATAGAAACTTGACCAATTAATGACCCAAGTCTGTCTAAAAATCCGAATGAAAGATATAAACGACTCTTGCGAGTAAAAATCCCAACGTTGCAGTAATGTGAAGGGACGTGTCCTATCACCATCAACTCTTACCGTCATTACACCTGCAATGCAACAAATGCGCCCAAATCTCGAAAACCGATCAACCATAGACTTTCCTTACAACCTGTTTAAAAATTGTGGAAGGAAAGGGGAAGAAAGGAAAAGAAAGAAAAAGTATTATTTAAAATTTTTTTTTATTTGATTTTAAAAAAATAAAAGAAAAATAGAAAAAAAAAAAAAAGAGAGAGGTAAATTTTTCTTTCTTTTTCTCTCTCTCTCCATTTTTCTTCTCTTCCTTTCTTTTCCACAACTTTCTAATAGGCTGTTAATCATAAACATGACGATAAGAGAAATTGAAGGTATTTGATGGGTACCAATCTCGTATAACATAAGAAATCAGCACAACGTCCCGATAAAATCTCACGCCAATCGGGCACCCTAGCGAGGCAGACCGACCCGACAACTCAAGCATCATATCAAGCACCTTTCTAGCACGCCTCAAGATACTCGTCTACAAATCATCATTTATTATTCTATTAGGGGCACGATTGTGTCCCTAAAGCACACGATATGGAGACATGATCGCACCCACTAAATGGACAGTGGTTATTCAACAACCACTCCTCTTTATATCAGTATATAAAGAAGATTTCAACTCTTTTTTTAAGGCACGCATAAAGAAATATTTTTCATTATTTTGTCTATATTCCTCTAAATCAGTCTCCTAACTTTGATATTAAACTGTTCTTAGTAGACACTATATCGGTATTTGAGGTTTAAGAACACTTCGTGCTTCATTATATTAGTTCATCTTGACTTAAAGCAGATTATATAAATTTATTACATTATCACATACAACAAAGAATCAATTGTACAGCAAGAAAGGAGGGTAGCTGTCTTCATATTAGTTTTAAGTTTTGAAGTAATATTTGCTGGAAGAACAAAAAAAAATGTTGCAAGTAGTTTAGCACTGTTACCCGCATAAGAATGAGTTTAATTAAGGTTCCGTTTGATTTTATGTATTTTAATCATTTTCTATTGTTTGATTGATTAATAAGTAAAAAAAATATTTCTCATCAAAGATAAAAAATAACATATACTAACAAATAACTTATATTTTAAAAAATTTGTATTTTATTTTTTTATATTAAGTCATTTGAACATTTGATACTATTTTAATCATTTAACCAATACCACTCCACCCAGCACTTCTCACCACCACCGACGCTTGTTACCCATGCCCACCAACACCCACCACTGCCAACGCCCACCAGCTTCCACCACCATCATCACCCACCTCCTATCACCGTTGTCTACTATCGACGTCCACTGCCGCCAACACCCACCATCTCCCATCACCACCGTTTGCTACCGATGGCCGCCACCACCACTGTTATTGCCCACCATTGTTGCCTCTACCATCTACTACCATCATCATTGTCCACTATCGCTCACCATCACTTATAATCACTATGTCGCTGTCGCTGTCGCTGTCGCTGCCGTCACTGTCGCCCAACACAAAGAAGAGTATTACAAAAAGAAAATTAAAAATTAATTTTGAAATATCAAAAAAATAAAAAGAAAAACAAAATTTTTAATAAACTATTTACATAAAAAAATATTTTATGTTAAACCAAACAGAGCCTAAGCCGAATCATTTTTCACATAAGCAGGACACGTGAGTGAGTGGAGGGATCGAAAAGTTATATCAATCAAATCCCATGAATGAATTGAAAGTAAAGCGAGAAACGGCAATCAACCTTTTCAACTACTATTAATTAAGAGCGAATGCTCCTTCTACAGCAATTTCCGTCCATTTTTTTCGTCATTGTAAAATGTCAAGTATGCCCTTCTATGTTGCCCTTTACTCAGTTTATGTGATAGGAGTCGGACGCCATAGTACGAGAAAAGACAGATATTATTTTAGTCCATGTGAAAATGCCTAATCAACCCTTTTGTTGTCCCTGTTTCCGTTCACATGTTTGGGATAATAATGGATAAATACATACATGTATCTCTATCTTCACTCTAACTAAGAGAGCCAGATTAATTTTGCTCTGGTTGGAGATGACTGGCTGGGTACAAAGTTTGGGTGATGTTTCACCAACCACTACGTAGGGGTTATCTCTTTTGCTCTGTCTTTCTTCTTTGAACTTTTCCTTCCTTCTCTTTTTATCTCTTAATCTTTTTATTTCAATTTTCTTGCTCAGTTATATACCTTCTCACCCACTGACCACCTCTTATGGTTTCTCTCTGTTTTTGATCTAACGTTCTTTTTGTTGAATGTGTAAAACTTGAAACTGAGGGAACTTTAGGTTGGCAAGCACACCAAACCTTTTTATATTGATGTGTTTAAATACAAAGAATAACAAATTGATTACATAGTTACAAGGAGGAAATCAAGGGATATGAAGCTATCCTATTGCTAAGAACATTTGAATCTGTCAACAATAGAATGAGAAATAATAGGAAATTTGTTTGACTCTTCTTTGACTGCTTCAGCCTTGACTTCATCAAGTCCATCACTAAATAATCTAACACCTCCCCTCAAATTGATAGGGAGTAAAACTACCTTCAATTTGGATCGCAAAAACTTGAAACGCCGTGTAGTTTGACCTTTTGTGAAGACATCTGCGACTTGATCCTGGGTAGAAATATGCCGAATATGGATGTCTTTGTTCATCACCTTTTCCCGAATAAAATGATAATCAATCTCTATATGCTTAGTTCGGGCATGAAAAGCAGGATTTGATGCAAGTGTCAAGGCTCCAATGTTATCACACCATAAAACCAGAGGTGAAGATAAAGCAATTCCAAGGTCACGCATTAGCATTCTAAGCCAATATAATTCTGTAGTAACTAAGGCCATAAACCTGTATTCGGTTTCAGTGGATGATCTTGAGACCACATTATGCTTTTTGGCACTCCAAGATATCAAATTTTGACCAAGAAAAACACCATAACCACTTGTAGATTTTCTGTCATCCGGATTTCCTGCCCAATCTGAATCACAAAAAGCATTTAAGGAAATAGAGGATGGTGAATAAAATAATCCATACTCAAAGGTGCCCTTGAGATACCGGAGCAACTGTTTCACCGCGAGCCAATGGGAAGTTCTCAGATTGTGCATGAATTGGCACAACTGTTTAACGGCATAGCTAATGTCAGTGCGAGAAAGAGTACAATATTGAAGTGCTCCTACAACCTGCCTGTACTCAGTGGGATCTTGCAACAACTCTCCATCAAAAGATGACATTTTGGTGCCTGAAGTAGTTGGTGCCAAGAGGGATTTGGCACCTGTCATTTTAGTTTTATGCAGCAAATCCAAGTTGTACTTAGATTGCCTTAGATGCAGACCCTGATGATCTCTTTTAGCCTGGACACCAAGAAAATATGACAAGGAACTGAGATTTTTAACATGGAAGCTGGACTGCAACAGATCAATAAAATCCATAATAGCCGAATTATCAGAGCCAGTGACGATAATATCATCGACATAGATTAAAACAAAGATTTTGAGAGTGTTAGCCTATAATGTAAACAAAGAATAATCCACTGAGGATTCTTGAAATCCAAGTTCAACCAACTGTTGAGAGAGCCTTCGAAACCAAGCTCGTGGAGCTTGTTTGAGTCCATATAAGGACTTATGCAACCTACACATAAGTTCACACTTAGATTTATCAATAAAATCTCTCGGCTATTCCATGAAAACTTCTTCTTCGAGAAAAGCATGGAGAAACGCATTTGACACATCTAACTGCCTAATAGGCCAATTAAAAGTGATTGTTATGGATAAAACAAGTTGAATTGAGAAAGGTTTGATCACTGGTGAAAATGTCTCATGATAATCAACTCCTGATTTTTGATCAAACCCTTTAGCAACCAATCTAGCTTTGTACCTATCCATACTTCCATCAGCTTTTCGTTTGATCTTATACACCCATTTATTCCTCACAATCTGTTTACCAGGGGGTCTGGGACAGAGAGACCAAGTCCCGTTTTGTAGAAGTGCATCAAATTCTCATCCCATGGCTTCCCTCCATTTTGGTTTAAATGTTGCCTCTGTATAGCATGTGGGCTCATTTTCCTGTAATACACTAGTCAGAATCAAGAGAGGGTGACGAGTGGAAGTGTATAGTTTGTAGTCTGAGAAGGTACGTGGCTTAGAGTGCCCAATTTTAGATCAAGTAATAATCTCATAAGAAACAAGAGGACTGGTTGGATTGGGACATAAAGATGAGGCATCCGGTTAAGGTGGGGTTGGATGTTCAGATATAACGTTAGAATCCAAATGATTGGGTTCGATTGGTTGAGGTGATATAGATAAGTCGAGTAAGGAGATTTGTTCAAAAATAGGATTGAAGTCCTGCGTTATTTGAGTAGGGGAAGTTATAAAATTATGAGAAGCAGTAAGAACAGTTTGAGAAGAAGTGGAAGTTTCGGTTGAAGAAGGAATAGCATGAGAAATAATATGACCAATTTTAGAAGAAATAGGAGTTTCATTTGAAAAGGGATTAGCATGAGATAAAATAGGCGATATATTATCCAGAAAAGTTGGTAAAGATTTTACCGTAGAGTTAACTTGAGGAATCATGCGCTTGGAGGAGATTGTCTGCGAGATTTGTTCCTTTGCTGGGAAAGAGTCCTCGTCAAAAACTACATTCCTAGAGACAAAAATTCTGCCAATTTTCATATCTAGACACCTGTATCCTTTTTGAGAGTTTGAGTATCCTAAGAATACACATCTCATACTCCTAAAGGCCAATTTGTGTGGTTGATAAGGTCTAAGACATGGATAACAGGAGCAACCAAAAATCCTAAGTTGAGAATAATCAAGTTTCTTCCCGAATAAAACTTCGTAAGGTGACCTATGGCATAGGACTTTGGTTGGGGTCTGATTAATTAAAAAAAAACAGCAGTCTGAAAGGCATCAACTCAATATTTTTTAGGTAGATATGATTGAGCAAGTAAAGTAAGTCCACCTTCCTGTATATGTCTATGCTTTCTCTCAGCGATACCATTCTGTTGAGAGGTATGAGGACATGTTAAACGCTGGAATATCCCATTTTTTATTGAGAAAATGCTAAATTGTTTGGAAACAAATTCCCTTCCATTATCACTTTGTAATTGCTTGATTTTACAAGAAAGCAAGTTTTCAGCAATAGATTTAAAATTTTCAAAAGTAGCAAAAACATCTGATTTATGAGTCAAGGGATACATTCATGAAAACCTTGAGAAGTCATCAACAAATAAAACATAATAACGACTACCTCCAACAAATGATACAGGAGACGTCCAAACATCAGAATGGATAAGAGCTAGAGGTGTAGTTGACTGGCGAATAAATTCACTAAATGACAATTGCTTTGATTTTCCTAGCTGACATGAAGAACATAATGTTAATTTATTTGCACTATCTTCAACAGGAAGAATTTTGGACCGAAACAAAGACTCTGAGATAAATTTAAATGGATGATCGAGCCTAGCATGCCAATGATCTGCAAAGGTCTTGACTCCTAGGGTGGCCGCAAGATAATGGATTTTATTTTGAAAGCTCTTAGTACCAGCAATAGGATAAAGCCCGTTTTCAACCTCCCCTTGGAGCAACATTTGATCTGTCTTGTTCTCCTTCACAGTAAAATCAGAACCAGTTAGCACAAAATAACAATTATTGTCCAAACAAAATTGATTAATAGAAAGGAGATTGGTAGAAGCATCAGGGCAATGTAATATGTTGGTGAGATTGAATTTAGAATGGCCAATTTGTAAAGAGGTAGAGCCCGTGCTTTTTATAATCAAACCTGAGCCATTGCCTACAGTGATAGTATCATGACCATTGAAAGGTTGCTCATGAGTGAGATTATCGGCATCAGATGTAACATGGGCGTTGGCCCCACTGTCAGCATACCAAACCTGGTGTTCAAGGGCGGCATTGGATTCAGCAACCATTGCTGCAATTTCAATAGGAGGATGTCTGCCCTGATAAGAAAAATCAAACCTGTGGTAGCAATCAATAGCGGTATGACCTGATTTCTCACAAATTTGACAAGTAGGCCTGCCACCAGAAAGATTCTGTTGCTGATTTTGATGAGGAACTTGAGACACACGTGTGTTAGATGGGCCACGCGTCTAATGATTCCTTGGCACTCGAATAGGACCATTTGATGCACTGGGTTTCTTTGGGCTAGTCTTCTGTATATTACTGAGAAAAGCAAAGGCGTGACTGTTGGGGACCGGAGAAGAACGGTGAGAATCTAATAGAGCTTCATGACTCAAGAGCTCAACATGAAAATCCTCCAGTGTATACGTTCGTGCTTGAGAAGCAAAATTAAAGGAGGTGATGAAAGGAGTATACTCAGGTTGCAATCCACCGAGTAAATAAGAAATTAGATCTTCTTCTGGAACTGGTTTCCCTGCAGCAGATAACTGATTTGCCAAAGCTTTGGCAGTGTCAATGTACTCAGAGCAAGATCGAGTACCTTGAGAAAGAGTCTGAAGATGCCTTTTAATGTGAGCGATCCGAGAGCTTGAAGTGCTGGAAAAACAGGTCTGCAAGACAATCCAAACTTGTTTGGATGTGGTCAGCCCATAGATAATAGGCAGTAAATTCTCCTGAATAGTGGAGAGAATGAGATTGAGAAGAAATTGATCACGCCTAAACCATGCACCATACGCAAGGTTGGGAGATCGATCCTCAAGAACTGTAGGAGGTGTGGGTTCAATGCCATCCGCAAGCCCCATGAGGGCATGACCCCTCAAGTATGGAAGAAATTGTGATTGCCAGTGAAAGTAATTTGGTCCATCTAGTTTCTTGGAGACAGGAGCAGAGAGGGATGGAATTGTGAAAGTGATAGGATTAGGAATTTCGGTTAAGGTAGAAGATGTCATTGGTTGGGAAGACATTTTGTGTGCGGAAACGAGTTTGGATCAAGCGGTAGCTTATGAAAGCTCTGATACCATGTAAAACTTGAAACTGAGGAAACTTTAGGTTGGCAAGCACACCAAACCTTTCTGTATTGATGTGTTTAAATACAAAAAATAACAAACTGATTACAGAGTTACAAGGAGGAAATCAAGGGATATGAAGCTATTCTATCGCTAAGAACATTTGAATCTGTCAACAATAGAATGAGAAATAATAGGAAACTTGTTTGACTCTTCTTTGACTGCTTCAGCCTTGACTTCATCAAGTCCATCACTAGATAATCTAACAGAATGTTGCAGGGTTTGATCGAGTCTGGATCTATGGTGATTGAGCTCCAGTAAGTATTCACTAATCTGTTTGTATAAATACTGCTTCATTCGCCATGTGTTGCTTTTGTTTTTGTTTTTTATTTTTTGTATTCATTCATTCCTTGTTTGGTTGCCGAGAAATGGAAGGAAAGACAAAAAGAAATTAGACTCATATTTTCTGTTGGTTTGGGTTCTTTAAACAAAAAAATTAAAAAAAAAAAGCTTTATCAGTTTGTTTATGTCGAGTTGAGTAATATCATTTGAACCGTATCAGTTTATTTGTTGGGACTTCTTGCAAGGTCTATAATGTTTTCTCAACAAAAAAAAAAAAGAAAAGAATGTTTGGATTGTGATATTTCAGTCCACCAAATATGGGTTGCTTTCCTTTCAAGGTGTTTTTTTTCTTCTTTTTTTGTTTTTTTTTGGGGGGGGGGGGGGGGGGGGGGGGTGTATGGAAAGTAATTATTGTACACGGGTGAGAAGATTTCGTTTCGTTCTATTTTGTTTTCTCTTTTTGGTTATATGAGAAGATTACTTGGCAATGGTTAAATGCCAGAAGATAAAGTTGGAAGAGTAGCTTATGGAAGATCAATATAAGAGCAGTCCTCTCATTATAATGTAGAAACTGCACAACTTTAGAAGCTGCATCATAATTTGTAATTCTGTATCCTTTTTTTCATTGACAACAACACAAGTAGCAAGAAAGGTAATTAGATATCTCATGACAATCAACAATTGTCTATTGTAAGATTTCCTATCGTAGTCTTCTTAATTGGCCATAGTTATTTTAATCTTATGCAAGCATTAGTCAAATGTAATATGAAGACGTGTGGATTAATTCTTAACGTAAAATATCTATAAAAAAATTATATATGTGAAAATGGGTTTTTAAGCATTTTTACAATCGGCGCTTAGAGGCATAGATTTATTAGGGCCGTTGCTTCATGGAGTAGCGTAACCTCATACAAAACAAGAGAATGTGAGTTTGGGGTTAAGGAAATTCTTTTAGTGCAAATGAAGCTAGGAGTTAGATTTAGGGAAACATTTTAGTGCAAATGAACAAAAGTAAGATCTCTCATGTCCTTTTGTTGTCATATTGTCTTTCTTTTGATTTTTTGTTGTCTTTTATTTCTCCTTTGTCCAAAACGTATGCTTAATGAATTATGCTTATAAGTTTCTCTGGTTCTGTTTATTCTTGTGATAAATGAAATTAGATCTCTCAATTGGGTGGTGATAAGTTCATTAATTCCAATTTTGGGTCACGCTCAGAAGTCCAAGAAATCTGCTGTTTTCGTTGCTTGCATATGAAGACTGATATGTTTTGACTAATTAAAGGATATATTTATTTAATCTTGGTGTTGATGTTCTATGTGATTGTAATCTGTTTTCATGTGTTAAGAGTTGTGATTGTTAGTTTATATGGAGCTATTAATCCGAAGTTCAATTAATAAAATAAGTTCTGCAGCTGGGTTATGGGTTGTCCATTTTTTGTATAAAGGATTGTTAATGTTTAGGTCATGGACTATGGAACTTCACTGATTTAAAATTGGAGTTTTGAGAATTTTACCTGATTATTTGTTAATGTGCATGATTGTGAGAATCTCTACCATGCATAGTCATTAGAATTCTTAACTAATTACTAGGATTTCTACTTATGATGGTTCAGGGAAAATGATGCCGGATCTGTCCATGTGTTCTACATATTGAGAGCACGAGGCAGGGGCACGATTGTCGAATGTTTGTCTTCTAGAATTTCAAATGTCTTTGGTTGCTTTTAGGTCATATTTTCAGCAATTGTATCTACATGGATATTCAAAACTCTTTGGATGGATGGTAACATTTTCAGCTCCTTTTTAGTTATGACCATTTACTCTTATCTTAATGTCTCATGCTTTCTTTGATACTTCAACGTTCTAAGCCTCTCAGACACACTGCATTGATTCTATCAACTAATAAAGTCTTCTTTTCAAGAATCTAATGAATTTCATTGATTTTTGCATGATGCCAAGAACCAGGACATCAAAAATGTACTAATTTTGTTGGGTGCTCATCTTTACCTCGTGGTGCTGGTACACTTTACTAGTTTACTAAAATTAATAATGTTGTTTTCAATTTGTTCAATTTTTGTTGCTTCGCAATGCACTAACAGATTGAGCTCGACAGAAATATTGATGTTACGGTTTCATGTGTACAAGTGCATAACAAGTTGGTTGAGTCTTACCTTGAGGTTCTAAAATTATATGTATGGTAGCCGATTTTATTTTAGAGGACTGTTAACATGTTCTAACTTCTCTCTCTTCATTGTCATTGCTATTTCCTCACCTATGATAGTTGGGAAAAAAAGAAAAAAAAAAAAAAAGAGGAAGGGGTGTTAAAAGTCATAAAGAAAGAAAAACATTTTGTTTCTCTTTGTTTGCCTTACAACTATAAGATCCCGTAGGAAGTTCACTTCCACTATTTTCTAGCTATGCCTTAATTTTTGGAGTGATGCAGATTGACCGCAATAGATGAATCACTCAATTTGCTTAAAAACCCAACGCTGCTGTTCTGAAAGGTGAGTGCATTGGTCCTTCAACCTACTTCGTTTTGTCCAATTTTAAAGTTAGTATTAGAATTTACCACACTAACAAGAAAAAAGTCACTTGCCTCATTAGCGTGCCTATAATTTCATTCATCTATTTCTTTTTCGACAGAAGTGGACAACCTGAGTTCACATTTCATTAAAATTTAACAAACCAATTAACATTTCATGAAACAAATTATGTGTTGTTCTTATGAAATTTTTACTTAGAATTACACAAAATCTCTTTGTCCTTTTGAATATTGAATCTTACCTTCTGTTGACTTTAATGTGCATTATGTGGACTGTCCTACACATCTTTATCATGAGTTAAATCTCAAACTAAGCCACTGCCTTTTTACCAATTATTTCTCTGTTCAGCCCCACTTCCCATCTTCTCATCTTCAATAATGACCCTATCTTTTGCAATGCAAGAGTAGTTTTGAAGATAGCTTGCTTAGAACGCATTTCCAGTTGTAAGTGATAGTTGTTGATGGACAATACCAATAGCTATATTTTTATTTCCCAAGAAACTCAAGCATGAATTTAAGAAGATACATTCAACAAAAGCTGAATGTTCAATCTACACTTACAAAATTGACAGTTTTACTACTGAGTGGTAAGCTTTTGCAGACATAACAGTCTCTTAGCCAAAAATAATTTGTTGATTTCAACCGTTAACTATTTGGAACAACCTGATTTTGTATGCAATTGCTTCAATTGTAATTTTTAAAATTTTTAGTTTCTCCAGTGGGTTAACTGTATGCCCTTGTTGACTCTATCTACAAACGTAATTGTGCAGTTGTAAAGGCCATATTTGGCATTGTCTATGAGTAAATTCCATCAAATTAGGTTTAAAAAAAATCCTTTATCAATGGCCTCTGCTTTAGTACAAAATTTAAAATCTGAGATGCCAAAGATTTACAATATATTATTCTTATCCTTCTAATTTCTTCTATGTTTTGTAGGAAGACGATAAGAAATTTGAGAACCGATTACATCACGTCTTTAGCAAAATTGACAAAATGGAAAGGAACAGATAAAAACTATTTATAAAGGTAACATCTTTAATTATTCAGTTCATTCATTACATTGACTTGAAATTTTCATTTCCTCTTTAATTTCATCGACAGATTGCTTCCCAGTATTCCAAGTTAGAGAGGCTTTTTGAGCAAAATTAGAATCTTTAATGCCTATTTTTGTATTTAATTCATGAGAAAGTACATTCCTCTTATGTTCTCTTTCCATTTTTTAGCATTGTAAGCTTCATAGGAAACATCCCAGATGCAAAAGAGAGTGGATTGCTTCACATACGTTAATTTATTGTGAATTTATTAAGAATTGTAAATTTGTACGAAGGTTCGCTTTTTGGTTCATATTTCCTTTGAATGAATTTTATATTGCTGTTTAGTTTTTAAAATTATTGCCACACATTTGCCTCTTTTGTATTTCCTTAATTCATTTTTGTACACATAATACATTTGAATGCATAAATTATTTAACATCTTCGTATTTATCTTTAATTCTACAAAAAAATTACAATTACAACTCAAATTTTTTTGTAATGAGCGCTAGCTCACCAGTAATAAAGTAGTTGATGATGAGTTAAAACGCTTTGATGACCTGCGAGAGGAGTAAGGATACCTCCAAGAGTACCAATTCACATGGGCAGCAAACAGTAGTCTTGTTTGAATACATCGGTGACCCTTTCTATATAAAAAATTATGTATTAAGTCGTAATTCTACAACCATAAGTAATAGTAATGATATTTTGGTTAAAAGAAGAAAATTTTAATTTAATTATATTATTTTGTACAAAAATTTTGAGTTATCCAAGATTCACTTCTTTAATTAGTAATTTAAAAAATACTACTAAGTAAAAAAATTATTTAAAAATTTTATAAAGAATAACATTTTTCATTTTGATTACTAACTACCCATCAAACATATATTAATCATAGATGCACGGAAACTCGCTTGCAAGATAGAAATGCGTATTTTTAGAAATGCGTTTTCAGGACAGGTATGAAACTTGTTTTAAAAATTTAAGAAACCATTTCGAAAACAAGGGAAAAATGTTTAAAAAACTCTTAGAAAACATTTAGAAACTCTTAGGATACTAAACGAAAATTTTTAAAAAATTTAAGAAAAATTTTTAAAAAACGCTTGAAAAACTTAAAATATTAATTTTTATATATTTTTTATCTTAAATTCTAATTAAATATCTATAAAATTATTTGCATAAATTTCTATTAAGCTTTTTAAAAACTTTTACTAAGTTTCTTAAAAGTTTCTTTTAAGTTTCAAAAAAAAAAATTTATTAAAATTTTAAATTATTTCTTATTTTTTATTTCTCTTTATATTTTTTTTCTGCACTTTTGGCTTTCATTTTTTCTGAGGTTCCACTTCTGCTTCTCGTTTAACACCGTCCAGTACTGAGTCACGTGCCTTATCCCTTTACTTGTCGAGAAAAAGGTTGTAAGGGATTGAGTGGTAAAGTAGCACTGTAAACATCCTCCAAAAAGAGCGATAAAACTCTAGCCACAGAAAGTGTAGTGATCCAGAGAGAGAGAGAGAGAGAGAGAGAGAGAGAGAGGGTGCGATGCAAGTCAGCTTGCAATTCGTTAACCAGATAGTCGGGAAGATCGTGGACTACGTGGCTAGCAAACCTAGGGAGCAGCTTGGTTACTTGATGCACTACAGGAGACATATTGACAATCTAAAAGAGCAAGCTGACAATCTCCAGATTTCGAGAGACAGATTGCAGCGGCAAATCGATGCAGCGAAGAGGAATGTAGAAGAGATCGAACCTGATGTCCAAAAGTGGGTTGACCCGGTGGATGATCTCGCCAAGGAAGCAAAAGGGTTTTTGGAAGCTGATCAAGCAAAAGCCAATCACAGGTCCTCCCTCCTGCATTTTATACAATTGTTGGATCCTCAATATATTATACAAAACTTTATTATTTATGTCCTTCTATTATATATTGATGAAATATATTTTTCTTCTTCTTCCTGATATCAATTTACGCATGTATTTGTCTTAAAAGGTGCTTTAATGGGTGGTGTATTAACTTGCGGTCACGCTACAAGTCTGGTAAGGAGGCATACGAGAAGGCTACTGAAATTACTAAGCACCAAGACCCCAAGTTTGTAAGTGTGTCATACCCTGCTCCTCTACCGGAAATAGAGCCATCTTCGTCCCGCGAAATATTTTCAGCTTTTGAATCAAGGAAGTCAACCGTGAAGAAGATCATGGAGGCTCTGGAGGATAAGAGGGTCAACGTAATTGGGATATGTGGGATGGGAGGGGTTGGCAAGACAACAATAGTGGAGGAAGTTCGCAGACAAGCTAAAGAAAAGAAGTTATTTGATGAGATGGCAATGGTGACCGTGTCACAGACTCCAAGCCTGATGAAGATCCAAGACAGAATCGCTGCCAAATTAGGCGTAAGTTTTGGTTCTTCGGAGGACGAGTCAGAGAGAGCACGAAAGCTGTGGGCAAGAATCAAGCAGGAGAAGAAGATCTTGGTAATTCTGGATGATGTTTGGACTTGGCTTGACCTAGTGAAGGTTGGTATTCCGTATGGGGAGGACCATATGGATTGCAAAATTGTTCTTGCCTCTCGAAGCCAAGATGTCTGCAACGAAATGAGTGCTCAAAAGATTTTCCCCATCAAAGTCTTATCTGAGCAAGAAGCCTGGGTACTTTTTAGAGAAAAGGTTGGTGAAGCCGTTGACTCTTCTGATTTGAATCGCACAGCGAGAGAGGTGGCTAGGGAATGCGGTGGCTTGCCAGTTGCCATAGTAACAGTTGGAAGGGCTCTAAGAAATCGAAACAAGTATGAGTGGATTGATGCAGCTAGACAACTGAAAAAGTCTGTCCCAGCAAAAATCAAAGGAATGGATGCATTCGTATATTCTTCTCTAGAATTGAGTTACAATTATTTAGACAGCGAGGAGGCAAAGTCGTGCTTCTTACTGTGCAGCTTGTTTCCGGAGGATGATCACATTCCTGTGGAAGCATTGGTGAAATATGGGATGGGCCTGAGGTTGTTTGAAGGCGTGGACACTATAGAAGAGGGTAGAGTTAGAGCACATGCTCTGGTGAGTGTTCTCCTATCGTCTTTTCTCTTGTTGAAGGATGCCTGGGGTGTTAGGATGCATGATGTTGTTCGTGATGTTGCAATATCAATTGCTTCTAAAGAAGAGAACAACAACATCAAGTATATGGTGAAAGCTGGTATTGGACTAAGCGGCTGGCCAAACAATGATACTACTTTCCAAAATTACACCGGGATCTCGTTGATGAGGAATGATATTCGTGAGTTTCCAGATGGACTGGAATGCCCAAAGCTACAGACTTTACTGCTGCAAAGGAATTCACAAGATTCTAAATTGAATGTTCCTATCAATTTCTTTCGAGGAATGGAAGGGCTTAAAGTCCTAGATATGAGTCGCAATCACCTATGGTATCTTCCACCATCTATTGCATGGCTCACCACACTTCGAGCACTATGCCTAGATTATTGCTGCTTGGTTGACATAGCAATAGTTGGAACGCTAAAACAACTTGAGATTCTTAGCCTTTCCCATTCTGATATTAAAGAGGTCCCAGGACATTTCTCCCAATTGACTCATCTTAGGTTATTTGATTTGAGAGACTGTTCTCATCTCAAACAGATATCACCGGGCGTCATATCAAGCCTTTGTAAACTAGAGGAGTTGTACATTGGAAGTTCTTTTAGTGCCTGGGCAGTCGAAGAAGAAGGAGAAGAAAATGCAATAAGCAATAATGCCAGCCTCGTTGAGCTAAAGTCATTGTCTCGGCTTACAACTTTGCATGTTTGTGTCCCAAATGCTGACATGTTGCCCCATGTCCTGGAATTTCATAACCTAATAAGGTTTTCCATATCAATAGGCAACACTGACGTTCGAGAGTTGGCCAATAAAAACTTGAGTCTCATATATGATAAGAAATTGAGTAGGCCTGTAGAGGTTCTGGTAAAGAGAACAGAAGGCCTAAGTTTAATAGATAGCAAGGGCTTGATCAAGAATATCCTCAAGGACCTCCTAGACAACGATGACCATGGCTTTGATGATTTGAAGTATCTAGAGCTCGAAACATGCAGCGAGATGAAATATCTCCTAGACACGGTTGATTGGGAGGCTCCAAGTACTCCAAGGGTGGCCGCCTTCTGCAACTTAGAAGAATTGAAGCTTAGAGACCTAGTTAACTTCAGCGAAATATGCCATGGCCAACTCCCAGCTGACGAGTCATTTACTAAATTACGAGAACTAAGTGTGTACTACTGTCACTCTGTGTCGAACATTGTAACATCCAGTTTGCTATCCAGGATGCAATACCTTATACGATTAGATGCTAGAGCTTGTTTTTCTTTGGTCACTGTATTTGACCCCGAAGGGCTTGCAACTGATCTGCAGGGAGAAGATACTCTTGGGTTGCTGTTGTCAAGTTTAGAAACACTTTATCTTGATGGATTGCCTGAGCTGATGAATATATGGAAGGCCCCCCATCGTCATTTTGTTAACCTTTGCAACCTGAGAGATGTCTCTTTGTTTAACTGTGTCAAGTTAAGGCAATTGTTTCCACCGTCACTGGTACAAGGGCTTGTTAGCCTTGAGAAGCTAGAAGTCATTGGTTGCAGTAACCTGGAGGAAATCTTTGGGAAGAAGCAAGATCAGGAAGAACAACAAATAGAGGTAGTCGTGCTGGCAAAGATCAGCACTCTCAGCACAAGTACTACCAGCTTGCAGAATTTGACTCGTATTGGTGTGCACGGGTGCAATAGATTGAGAAACATTTTTTCTGTCTCCATTGCTAAAGGTCTAGCACAACTCAAAAATCTATCTATAATATCCTGTGCAATCATAGAGGCGGTGGTAGTTGAGGATGATCAGAAAGTATCATCAATTGATCAAAAGATTATTGTGTTCCCTCGCCTGGATGTGATACAACTTTACAAACTGGACAGCCTCACTTGTTTTTGCACAGGTCCTTATGCTGTCGAATGCCCATCTTTGGAACGAGTGATTATACGTTATTGTCCCAAAATGGAGACTTTTGGTCATGGTGTTCAAATCACACCAAACCTGAAGAAAGTGGAAGTTGGTGACGATGAAGAGATTTGGATGGGTGACCTCAATGCCACTTTCCAGCACTTATTCAAACAAAAGGTACATGTCTTTAATTAACATGGTATTATCAAATTTCGTTGATGATCAGTAGAAAATTTTTAAATAAAAAATCACATGCGTATAAAAAAAAAATGCTAGTCTTATAACGATAATTTATTGTAAGTTGCATTTCTTTGTTGGACATAGAATAGGTAGCTGGTGCAACTAATAGCTAAGTTGTTCATGCTGCAGGCAAAGCCTCCGGAGCGAGCAGGTGCCCAATCGCCTCTATGTTAGGGCATCCTACCTACCTACCTACCTAAGATTTGAGTCACTGTATAATTAGCACGTATCTATCAGGTTTGTTTTTTCCCATTGTTGCAATCTTAGCTTGAGACCTAGTCATCACTGAAATGTCTGTCAAGGATTTCAGGTTTAGATCGCTTTTTTCACCTTTGCAATTTAATCAAAATTTCGAATCGATTGAGATTTATTGAAAAACTGTATACATTGATCCGATATATAACATTAGTCTACAATCATTTTGATTTTTGGTAAAGTCGTGAAGTTCAAGAAATTAGACTTTTCAATCCTAATATTCTTCTTGACATTGAGGTAATGAATAAATAACAAGGTTGCTATTTTGAGAGGGTGAAGATTATATAAGGGCAAGTAAAATAGTATAAATGCAGGGGAGTCTTCATTTCGGCTAAAGTTTTGATATTAGTGTTTTTAAGATGCATTATTTTCAAGTAATTATGAACCATATTCTTGCTTTCATAGATGAGCTTAAAAAGCATTGCCCAAACTAACAAATATTGTCAAAGCAACTTTCAATTTTGTTAGTATGTACTGCAAAGTTCCTGTAATAAATATTTCTGCAATATTCCTTGTTCGGGTTTTCTGGAGATTCCACCCTTGATGTCCGATTTATCGCAGGCAGTGACCGTGCCATGGTGTACTGGAACGTTGCTTTGGACCTACGACTAGCTCATATCTTTGGATAGACTACTGAAAGATTACATGATATTGTTGAATTTCGTTGATGATCAGTAAAAAAAATTAGATAATCACATCATATGACGTTTGCAACTTAATCATAATAGCCGATGTCTCTGACAAATAATAGTTTCAATTACAACTTAATCATAAAGCGTAAATTACACTTATTTTTGTGGACAAATAATAGACGATGTCTTTGACAGCTATGTCGTTCATGCAGGCAAAACATTCGGAGCAAGATGCACAATCACCTGGCCTCCATGTTAAGGCATCGTACCTAGGATTTGAGAGATTAATATGTCGGGTATGGCTTTCCTCCATTAATGCTCAATTCTATTAAGTTTTCAAAAGCTTAAACTCTATTGGGAAATATCAGACCAAACCACATGATACACTACTATACTAACTTGATTAATTACGAGAAAATATAGATAAATTGGATGAATTGTCAGCTTTGCAACTTAATCATAACTTCTAATCGTTTGAGATTTATTGAAAAACTGAGTATATTGACCATATGTATGACATTATACAATCATTTTGATTTTTGGTAAAGAAACTAGACTTGTCACTCCTGATATTCTTATTGACATTGAGAAATATAGTAAATAAAATCGATAAAATTCAGCATTATTAGAGGATTTATTTCCGAAGAAGAGCTGAGCCCATTTTTTTAAAACATTAAGGTTGCTATTTTGAGAGAGTAAAGATTATATAAGGGCAAGTAAAACAGTATAAATGCAGGGGAGTCTTCATTTCGGCTAAAGCATTGCTCAAATTAACAATATTGTCGAAGTAACTTTCAATTTTGTTAGTACTGCAAAATTCCTGTAATAAATATTACTTGTTCTTCTAGTTTGTTTGAAAGTAGGAGCTACCTGGTTCGCGGTTTCTGGAGATGACGCCGTTGATGTCCAATTCATCTCAGGCACATCTTCCATGGCGTGGGAGGTTGCTTTGGACATACCCGCTCGTATCATATTTGCTGCTATCTTGGAAATGCTAATGAAGAAATAAATGAAGACAAATTTTAATGTGATACTCTTATTTGTTTAATCTATTTTCCATGCGTGTATTTGTATGCTTGATGACATAAGTATTCTGTATATAATGTGCTAAATATTATTTTTTATTATTTTCAAATGATTTTATGAGTAGTTACACCTTATTTTTTAAGATTGAGCTAAAATTAGATGACTACTATGATCTCGTTTGCTTCGCGGACAGGATAAGGAGTCAATGAAGTAGGAGTCCTGAATTCTTTGTCCTTGGAATAATAATCCCATATATATAGTCTATATAGTCTATTTGAACCCATGTTTGTTTTTAAGGATGGCTAAAATACCCATTTTTCCTGTTTCTGACCCGAACCAACCCAAACGGGATGGGACTCCCCCTTCCCCCATTCTACCGTCCAAAATAGGCCGGTCATTCTAAGTTCCAGGGTTGGGTCGGATAAGACCAGACCCAATCGGCTCGACCTCCTTTCTTTTCCGTACGCTAGGGTCGTTCGGGCGGAAAACCGAGTTGCGTACTGGGTGAAGCTTAGTCCTTCGGACCTTTCAATCTCGCAACTTTATTAGCTAGGGCCGCTCGCACGCTTTAAGGGCTGTTGAAGGTATTGCACTAAGAAAGACTCCTGCCGTTGCTAAAGGTAAGATTTTAAAGCCGCTCAAGCAATTTCTTTAAAAAGAAGAGCAAGCAAGATAAGGCTTTTCAGCCGTATCGCGCGGGAGCGCTCAAGCGCCCTATCTTACTAATAATAAGAAAGGGGCTCGAAAGCTGCGAAGAAAGTCGAGCTGCTCTAATCGAGCTGTGAAATCGGCGTGGTGAGGTATTTGAAGTGTTCAGCGAATATAGAGAAAGACACTAAAAAAGAGCACCGTGCTATACTGGCAGAGCTTCAGCAAAATGAGGTAGGTAGCTTTCCCGTGACACTCCTAGTCCACGCATTGAACCATATCACTTCAGAAGAAACGATAGGTGAGTCGAAGTGGGGTTTCGTCCTTTTTTGCCTTGCAACCTGGGTATTGTGTTTCTGATTTTTCAGATGGACTAGCAAAGGGTGTAGTTACATAGGATCCCGTGATGAGGGGATTTCTCGAGTTGTAGAGCTTTTCGATTGAAGAGACGGGATCGGGTTCCTTGCCTTGTGATGGTTTCTGCGGGAAGGCGAACAAGACTCTTCCGAGTAACAAACGATGAACGAGAGGCAGGCCATTCAAAAAATCATAAAGTACAGATGAGAGACAAAAGAAAGAAATAGAGAATACAGCGCTTTCCGATTGTAGAGACGGGATTGGGTTCCTTGCCTTGTGATGATTCCTGCGGGAAGGCGGGCAAGACTCTTCAGAATAACAGACGATAGACGAAAGGTAGAACATTCAAAAAATCATTAAGTATAAATGAGAGACAAAAGGAAGAAATAGAGAATATAGCAATATTTTTAAATATGGCTTCAATGATGGCAAAAAAAAAAAAAAAAAAGGCTCTTCCATTCTCTTAGAGTTCAGGGGAGTAATAATCGGCTCGGTTTGATTCGGGGAATAAAATCAGCAACCAATCGGGTTAGGGTCGGTGTTGGGATAAGGGCACCCAACTCGAACCCACCCGAACCAATTATTCATTAGTAAATACCCACGTATTAGGGTTTTCATTCGAATCGACTCCCCAGAGCCGCTTCATTCTCAATTTCATCCTCCGTTAGCAGTTGTCATCGCCGTCGCCGTCACTAGAAGGAAGATCTGAGCTACTCGCTGGAAGGAAGATCTGAACTACTGAAGCAACGGCCACCCATAATCTACCCGGTTTGTTCCTCTCTGAAGCTGTCTTTCTCATCTTAGAAGCTCAAATCTGAACGTCAACCCTTTCTCTTGCTCCGTTTACTTCTTGCTCTCTCTTTTTATTGCATTCTAATTTAGATATTTGTATACAAGTTGTGGATGTGTGAATGAGCCTCGAATGAACCAGCTTGAAACGCGTAAATTTGGCCATGGCAAAACTATTACAAGGACATGTAAATGGAGAGAATGGATCTTCTGAAATTCATTGAACTTTCAATTTAGATGCACAAACATCAATTTCATCCGGTTTACTTTTCTTTTTTAAATTTTGGTTTGGTGATGTTTTAGATTGTCTCAATACTCTGTATAAAGTGAGATAAGGTGTAATATTGTTGTCTGTATAAAGTAATTTCATCCAATTTCCTGGTAAGTTACAAGTTTTCAATTGAAAGTTCAACAATTGGCTGCCCATTTACAATCTTGCCTAGCTTCAAGGAATTTTTCTTGGTGGGCCTTATAGAATTGTGTGTGTGTGTATATATTTATGAAGGTTGAGAATTAAGTCCTTTTTCCAATTTAATTGTCCGAAAGGAAGCAATGTGTTCACTTCACTACTCTGTAACACTGTAATTGTCAACATTTCAGGGTGTTCGTGGTGGTTCGGGGTTGCAAACTACGCATGCAAGGCGGGTTTGGGGTCACAGCCAAATGTGTTTGGTTCGAGGTTGAGAATATTTTGCTTAAGTGGTTCGGGTACGGGGGAAGGGGTTCCCGACCCGGAACCGAACCGCCCGGAATCGAACCTTTGGCATTCTTATTTGTTTTACATGGGATAAAATTAGAGATTAACTTTATTCCAAACTTGTTTATTTTTGTTAGACTAAAATAAAGTTAAGAAATGACTGCATTACTTTTCATTAATTTGAATGAAGTATGATTTAATATATAATATATTAATACTACATAAATAATAAATAGTATTGTATTAATATATTAACATGTATAATATATGATAAATATATAATTATAGTATTAACAATATATGCTATATTATAAATATATTTTAAAATATTTTACTATATATGATTATAATATTTACCTTAAGATATTATTAGAACATGATATAGTGTTAATATATTAACAGATATAATTTAACATATGTATATTTATAATATTATAATAAAGAGATATAATACATATTATTTTATCAATAACATGCAATATAGCGGTAGTATATTCATAGATATAATATATTAATATAATATAAGAGATATTTTTGTTACTGTTTGCCTTGCTCACAAGCACTTTGTCCCAGGACTATTTGTCTAATCTTTTTTTCTGGAACTAAATAGTTTCACATACATAAGATAAACAATCTTGTCGGGACTGTTAGTCCAACTATGTTTTTGCAACTAAACATGAGATTATATGGGACTATCAGTTCAGTCCGATTTAGTCCCACCAAACAAACGGGACTTATGTGGTATAAAAGCGAGTACATAATTCGTTGTGGTTTGGACTTAAAAAGGTCAAAACATCTTTTTTATGTTTTAATTTAGATATATAAAAAGATAAAAATATCATAATATAACAATTTTTATGTATTTTATAAATAAATCTAAATTATAAGGGATCAAATGTTCATTTTTAAATTATAAAAGAATAATATAATTTTGGTTCAAATCACATCTGCGTATGCTAATTACCCCTAATTTTATCTTATGCAGTGTGTACAATATTTTCATATTTCTTAATTCAAAAGGTTCCATTAGACTGTTTCTGTATTCAATGCAGTCAAGATTTTCGCGCTTCGGATTTCATCATTTTTTGTCCTACTCTTTTTTTTTTCTTGCTCGCTTGGTTACGATTCTTGTGTTTGTGTTTTTTTTTTTTTTTTTTTTTTTGTAAACAACCGCTTTTGGTTAATTAATTCCAAAACCTATTTTCATCGAAACCACTTTTTGATAAACAGGTTTTGAAACTTATTTTCAAAAAAAATTTCATAAAACACTACAGATTTTGTAAATAATAAAATTTGTTTTTTGAGTTTTTGAAACTATTTTTATATAAAAATAATAACATTTTTAATGATCTTATTTTTTGTTGTTTTTGAGAACAATAAAAATAAAATATTCTTCAAATTTTTTTTTATTTCCAAGAGCATGAGAAAAGAAACCGAAACAGGAACCAAAATTGCAAAATTTTGTAATAGAATCTCGTGGGATGTTCCTGGCATTTCTCACAGTACATATTGGAAAATTTAAAACACAAGGCTTGGTTGCGCGTGGAATTGTCTGTTAGTCGGGACCTATTTTAATTGGAAAATACCATTTCAGCAAGGCTTTGTTTGGATGTAAGGAAGGAGAGGTGAAGGAAAGTGAATGTTAGGAGGAGAAAGGTAGAAAAGTAGTCATATCTTATTTGAATAATCAAGAGGGAAGAGAGGAAGATATTTCCTTCCTCATGTTTAGTTTGACAAAATTAATAAAAGAAAGGAAGGATAAAATACAATTTCTCTTATCATAAATTAATAGGTATAATTGATATTTAAAATAAAATAATAATAATCACTTCGCTTTCCTTTCATCTTCTCCCAATTTTGAAGAGGAAAGGAAGAAAAAAAAACTGCTTAAAAAGTGAACCCAATTAATATATAACTAACTTTCCTATTCCAAATCATTCACTTTCCCTTTGAACTCCTTGATCCAAACAAAAGCTAAGGTCTCGTTTGGTAGTATTTTTTTACCTAACTTTTTTTTTATAGCTTATAAGGGAAAAAGTCAAATTTTTTTTTTTTTGGCTTTTTTCTTTTTTATTTTTTACTTTTTTGCTTGTCTTTAACTTATAAAATCAGAAAATTTTTAATATTTTTTGCTTATAAACTAAAAGAGCAAAACCAAAAAAGTTGTACCACACAACCCTAAATAATTGGAAACTGATCAAATGGGCTAAGCAGCTGAAATGTGAGCATGTTTAGGATTTAATTCCCACATCAACAAACAAACTAAGCTGCTTGCAGTATGCACTCAAATGAAAAATAAAAAAATAGAACAGATGCATTATATCTCTACAGTCTTTTCATATTTAGTGCCAGGAGCAGTTTCTGGCCTACTCATTTATCGTCAACCCAAAAAAAAAAAAGGAAAAAAACAAACAAATAGAAAAAGATTGTTAAAATAAAAAATAGAGGTAATTATACCTTATCTCTTTATAATTTGAACAAAAATCATATGATAATTTTGTGATTCACAAGTAAACACATGATCCCTTTACGGTTTAGACTTATTTATAAAATGGGTAGAATTGTGACAAATTTGGTTAAAAAACAAAAATGCCCTACAAAAGACAATCCTATATCTAGACATAAAAGTGTAAAATCTTCTTTTTGGTATCCATTATCTAGAGATAAAAATAATAAAGACACCCTTATAACAGAATAACAGTTAATTCTAAAGATATTTATTAATTTTACGATTAAGTTTAAACCACAAGTATTGATAATGCAGCAATCTCGTATTGGCTTGCCCCCCGGTCTAGGATGAACTGTTCCTTGGTTGGCCGGTGATCTCCTGCACTAAAATCCACCGGTGTGATGGGAGCCAATGGCCCTCCAATATTCAAGTTAGATTCAAAGGGGTTCAAACGTTGGAGAGGGAAAAGTATTCAATGTTATGTGTCTTGCATACCTCTCTAGGGGATGAATTTTTCCCTTGTATGTTTGCGTGATGGAGGTAGGCGGTCATTCCACATGGCGGCTTCTAATTGGAAGATCAGAACGGTGTCAGAGCACTTGAGAGAATCATCCTCACACTCCAGGGTGGCGTGTGTCAGAGCGGTGTCAGGGGCGTAGCGATTGTTAAAGGTACACGCCACATCCATGTCCTTGACGCAGGCCAAGGAGATTGGTGTTAGAAATGAGCCCCCCGCGGACATGATTGAACGCCGACCCGATCAGAGGGCCGTTATGGGCGTCCCCTCGGATCGAGAAGTCAATGGCCGAAAGGACTAGAGACCTGGTCGGGATGCGCCCGGGCAGCACAGGAAGGGCCTCCGGTCTGGTCTGGAAATCCTTGTCACCAGATATCCCCAATTCATTTGGCCATCAGCGCAGGGCCAGAGGAATTCCACGGGACGGCCTGGCCGCGGAACACGGAGCGCATTTATGGCGAGGATGGCGCAATAATGATAGGAGCTGTCGCATCGCTTCATGTGCCCCCACGTGGCGGTCGGGAAACTGTTGCCAGCAGCCGAAAAGACGCATCATATCTCAGCTATTGGCGTCCTGTCATCGCAGGCCATCTGGGTCGTTGATTTCAAAGACATGGGGGGAGTTGAGGGAGGCAGTTGCCCCTATTTTCCCCTTAGTGTTTTTTACCAAATACACACAGAGAGAGAGAAAGAGATAGAGAAAGAGAGAGAGAGAGAGAGAGAGAGAGAGAGAGAGAGCTTACGTCACTATCCCCGGCGTCGTCTTTATTGTATCTGGCTAGTTGAGAGGGTGTTATTCGTCACGCAAAATCGCCGGCCTACACCGGAACTTGTCATCGGAGCTCCAAATCATGGTAAGCCTCGTTTCTCGGTTATATGTACTAGTTGGCTACCCGTTGCATCTGGATTTACAAAAAGAGGGAGGGAATCCCCAATCTTCTAGGGTTTGTCGATAGATCGGAGTTTGTGAAGTCGGTATTCGAGGAAGTAGCCTTGTTGTTTAAACCCGTACTCCTTAGGGTTGAAAACGAGAGGCAATTAGGCACCATGGCGAGCCCAGAGCACGTGAATTCGGATTCTGAGAAAACGAACTCAAATAGGTATGAGGTAGTTAGGCGTGAGGCCGGCGATGAGGCCTCCGTTAGTGGTTCTAGGGAATCTGTACAAGTTCTTGAGTCGGGCCAAGCAGAGGCCACCGACTCTGATGCCATTGAGGGGGGAGAGTTAGGAGAGTCGAAAGAGGATGATCCCGGGTACGAGGCCGTTGGGGTGTCCTCGATTCTCACCAAGGAGAAGGTGGGGGCCCTGCGAGCTGCATATCAGATCCCACGGGGTTTGAAGCTGAGGATCCCAAAAAAGGACGACTGGGTCTGCTCAACCAGGGAGGGCGAGATCACGATGTATGAGGGCGCGTTGGCCAGTGGCCTTCGGTTGCCCTTTCCCTAGTCTGTTCGAAGGATTTTGCAATGGCTCCGTCTGTCCCCAGGGCAGATACAACCGAATGGTTGGAGGATCCTGCTCAGCTGCTCTGTCCTCTGGCAGATTGTCCATAAAAGGGACATCACGCCAGAGGAATTCCTGTTCTGCTACCGGCTAGCGGAGAGGGGCACGGGCTGGTGGTATTTCTCGGGCAGGTCGAAGGAGTATAACCTAATCGACGAGCTCCCTTCCTCGATCAAGAACTGGAAGGACCGGTTCTTTTTTGTCAGTGGAGACGGATGGGAGTTTTAACCCTGGGAGACCGACTTCTCTGCTCGGGTCCCCAGGCAATGGGGTTATCCGAGCAAGAAGGGTACGTTCTTTCTCTACCGAACTCGGTTTCCTTTCTTTTTTGCTTTCAAATGTCGGTGTCCTGACCTAGGTTGCCTTGGGTGTCAGGTCAGGGCAAGCCCAGAATATCTAAGGAGGTGAGTGCGGCCATAAGGAAGGTCCAGCAACATGATGTCCATAATCACAAAGACTTGGTCATTGTCGAGAGCTTGTCGAACTACTTGCTAGGTCCTGAGCCTACCAGAGAAACCTTAGCTGCTGAACATGAGAGGAGTGAGTGTTTAGTTATTTGTAGAGCTTCCCAATGTCGCCCAACTAACATCTGCTTTGCTTGTAGTTGGTGCAGTTGTCGTTGACAATTCGGCCGCTGCTACTCCTTCTTAGGCGGTTACTCCCGCGCAAGATCAGACCGCCAGCGAGATGAGTTTTAACATCGCTTTTCTGAGGAAAAGGAAGGCTGGGGGGTCTGAGCCCTAGCCGAAGCGGTTGAAGGATGCCGAGGCAGAGCCGATCAGGAAGGATGCGGTGCCGGTCAGAGTGCCCGAGACGAGGGCGACCGATCCGCCTCGCGTTTAGCCACCTACTCCACAAACCAAGAGGAGGTGTAGTATAGTCGTGACCGCCGAGGAGCAAGCAAGGGCCAAGGCCATCCCCTCGTCCAGGAATGTTTTCGAGAGCCCAGAGGAAGCATGAGCGAGGGCGGTAATTGCCGTGAAGGGCGTCGACCTTCATAGGGTCGAGAAGCACGACAATAATCGCCTGGTGAAAGACATGAACCACGATCTCCTCAGGGTATGTGCTTAATACTAGTTTTTTCTTTCCTATTTGCTCGTTCCGTCCTGACATGTGGCCTTCGCCAGTCTGTCGCCAGGAATATCAAGATGGGTCATCACCTGGCAGGCCTGGAAAAGGCCTTCAACCACGAGAAGAGTACCTGTGCTGCCCTACTAGCCGAACTGAATGGAATGAAAGAGGAGATCACGGCGGCTCGGGCTGCAAAGGACGAGGTCGCCGTTGTTCGGGCAGAGAGGGATTCGGCACTAGCGGCCCTGAAAAAGGCCCAGGACGAGTGCAAAAAGCTTGACGCCACCACCAGTAAGCTCGTGTTGGGTCTTTCAGCCGAGCAGACTAAATGGCAGGAGCTGGAGAAGGAGAAGGTGGCCTTGAAGGAAAGGCTCGCGCAGGCGAAGAGTGAGGCGGTGGAGGAGTTCCGAGAGGGGGACGACTTTCAGGCTCTGTTGGCACCAACTTTCCTCCAGGGGTTCGAGCATGCCAGGAGTCAGGCTTCGAGGAAGTTCCCTGGTCTGGACTTCTCCGTTCTTGAGCCTTCTGAAGAGGCTCCCCCAAGCAGCAAAGGGGCCACGACAGAAGCTCCTGCTCCTACTCCTGAGATAAGCCCTGAGCTTCAAACCAGTGCTGAAGGAGGGCCTCCTACTGAGTCTGAATCCGCTGCTAAGGGCATCCAGCAAGACCCTCAGCCTTCCTCGGAGCGAGCTCAGCAGAAAGGCAATTGGAAGAATGGAGGGGTGACTGAGGAGCCGGCTTGGACTTGAGTTGCCTCCTCTTTTGTAACTGTTTTTCTTCACCATTTGTTTTTTGTTTTTTTTTTTTTGTTTTTTGTTGTACTCCTCTTTTCGTCAATGAAATAGATTCGTCTTCATATACCCTGTATCTGCTATGTTTGTTGAATGCTTGCAAGTGTTAACGAGGACTTGATCCGCAATTATAGCCGAGCAGATCCATTAACTGGGTCTGCTCGGCCCTTGGCTGGGCAAACTTAATTTCTATTACATTGTCAATTAAAGACAGCCGTCTCTGTTTGGCCCTCGGCCAAGGCCTTCTAGATCTGCTCGGCACTTGGCCGAGCAAATTCTTTCTGTGCCATTGCCACTTAGGGCCCTCAGGCTCTGCTCGGCGCTGGGCCGAGCAGATTCTTTCTATGCCATTGCCAATTAAGGTCCTCTGGCTCTGCTCGACACTTGGCCGAGCAGATTCATTCTGTGTCATTACCAATTAAGGCCCTCTGGCTCTACTCGGCACTTGGCCGAGTAGATTCTCTACCATTGCCAATTAAGGCCCTTTGGCTCTGCTCGACACTTGGCCGAGCAGATTCATTTTGTACCATTGCCAATTAAGGCCCTCTGGCTCTACTCGGCACTTGGCCGAGCAGATTCTTTCTGTGCCATTACTAATTAAGGCCCTCTGGCTCTGCTCGACACTTGGCCGAGCAGATTCAATGTCGATTTCACGCAAGTAGACAAATTCAAGGTCGATACACGTAAATAATTTGCTGAACAGTCGATTTTATTGATATTCTTGATGGTTACAAGTGGGAGCCTTTCAAGAATAGTATTTCCTTAGGTGTTTGGCATGCCAAGGGTGCGAAAGCTTCTTGCCCTCTGAGTTCTTCAACCTATACGTCCCCTTCCTTGTATTGCTGATCACCTGATAGGGTCTTTCCCAATTGGATCCGAGTTTGCCTTCTCTAGGGTCCTTGGTAGACTGGTTGACTCTCTTCAATACAAGGTCCTCGGTCGCGAAGTCTTTTGGTCGAACTCTGGAGTTGTGGTACTGGCGTATCTTTTGCTGGTAGGACGCCACTCTCACGGCCGTCTGTAGCCTTCGCTCCTCCAACAGGTCCAAGTCCACATTCATGGCCTCGCCGTTGGTCACGGGGTCGAACTGCACCGTTCTGGGACTGGGGAGTCCGATCTCTACTGGGATCACGGCTTCCGTGCCGAAGGTAAGCGAGAACGGCGTCTGACCAGTGGACACTCTCTCCGTCGTTCTGTAAGCCCAGAGGATGTTGTGGAGCTCTTCTGCCCACAAGCCTTTGGCCTTCTCCAGCTTCATCTTAAGGATCTTCAAAAGGGACCTATTGGTGACTTCGACCTGGCCGTTCGCCTGAGGGTACTTAGGGGACAAAGCATGATGGCTTATCCTTAGGTCGGTGCACAATTTGTTGAACTGTCTGCCTTCGAACTGCTTCCCGTTGTCTGTGATGACAGCCTTGGGGATTCCAAACCTGCACACGATATTCTACCATAAAAACTTCTTCATTTTCTCCTCGGTAATTGTCGGTAGGGCATCTGCCTCCGCCCACTTCGTGAAGTAATTGATCGCCACCACTGCAAATTTCGTTTGTCCTTTCCCAAGCGGCAACGGACCCACAATGTCGATCCCCCACTAGGCAAAGGGCCAGGGAGTCTGGATTGGAGTCAGCTCTTAAGAGGGCAGTCTCGGGATGTTGGCGAACCGTTGGCACTTGTCACATTTCTTGACGAATTCCTAGGCGTCTCTCTCCATGGTGGACCAGTAATAGGCCGTTCGCAATATCTTCTTGGCGAGGGACCGACCACCAGAGTGGTTCCCGCAAACCCCCTCGTGGACCTCCTGTATTATGTAGTTTGTTTCTTCCTCATTGGCGCAATGAAGCAACGGCAAGGTGTGCCCTCTCTTGTATAGTATCCCGCCTTGTATGAGGTACCTACTCGACCGGTATTGAATCTGCCTCGCCTCATTCCGGTCCTCAAGCAGGGTTCCTTTCTCCAATTAATTTTTGATCTGGTTTATCCATGAAGTTTCGAGCACAATCTGGTCGACTTTCGGGCTCTGGATGCTCGGTGAATCAAGAATCTCGATTGGAATGTTCGGGTCGGACTCATTGGACGAGGCTATTCTGGCCAGTCGGTCTGCCTCTTCATTCTCTAATCTCGGGACGCGTTCCAAGAGTATCTTTGCGAATCTCCTGGCCAGGCTCTTCGCCACTTGGCAGTATTGTTTCATGTTGTCTTCTCTTGCTTCGTACTCTCCCTGAACCTGTTCCACCACGAGCTGAGAGTCACTTCGAACTACTATCTGTTCTGCTCCCATTTGCCGAGCCATTCTAAGACCGGCAATGAGTGCTTCGTATTCTGCCACGTTGTTAGTGGCGGGGAACTTGAAGTGGAGTGCGTACTCCATCTTGTAGCCGTCCGGGGTGACGAGGACCACGCCGGCACCACCGGAAGCGTGAGTGGATGAACCATCAACGTTCAGGACCCAATTGCTGTCTGGCAGATCGGCGTCAGGGGTGGCAGGGGATGGGTTAGTGAATTCTACGATGAAATCCGCAGCCACCTGCCCTTTGATCGCCAGTCGGGGTCGATAGTGGATGTCGAACTGGCTAAGTTCCACGGACCATTTCACTAATCGCCCTGACGTCTCGGGCTTGTGTAGTATGTTCTTCAGTGGTTGGTCAGTGAATACCAAAATCGTGTGGGCTTGGAAGTAGGGCCGCAAGGGCCGAGCTGCAATTATCAGTGCGAGGACCAAGAGTTCCATCTTCGGGTACCATTCTTCTGCTCCACGCAAGGCACGACTGGTGTAGTAGACTAGCTTTTAGACCCCTCCTTCTTGTCGGATAAGAGCTGAGCTCACTACTGTCGCTGATACAGCCAAATAGAGAAACAACTCCTCCCCTGTGATGGTTCGGCTGAGCAGTGGGACTGAGCTCAGGTATTGTTTGAGTTGTCCAAAGGCTGCTTCACACTCCTCATCCCATTCAACCGCCTTGCGTAAGATCTTGAAGAACGGCAGACACTTGTCTGTGGACCGAGAGATGAACCTATTCAGGGCAGCGACACGTCCTGCCAGCCTCTGAACATCTTTCGTCGTTCTGGGTGCCTGCATGTCGATGATGGCTTGAATCTTCTTCAGGTTAGCATCAATCCCCCTCTGTGAAACCATGAAGCCCAGGAACTTGCCCGAGGCGACACCGAAGGTACACTTGGCGGGGTTGAGTTTCATCTGGTACTTGGGAGCGTTTGGAATGTCTCTTCGAGGTCCCGCAAGTGGTCGGTGGCCTGCTTGCTCTTCACCAACATGTCATCCACGTAGACCTCCACGTTACGGCCAATCTGCAATTTGAACATGAGGTTGACCAACCACTGGTAAGTGGCCCCTGCATTCTTCAACCCGAACGGCATGACGTTGTAGCAATAGAGCCCCCGGTCTGTAATGAAGGCCGTGTGCTCCCAGTCATGCTCCGCCATCTGGATCTGGTTATATCCTGAAAAAAGCATCCATAAAGGTTAGCATTTCATACCCCGCAGTGGAGTCGACGAGGAGGTCGATGGTTGGTAGTGGGAAACTGTCCTTGGGGCACGCTTTGTTCAGGTCGGTGAAATCAACGCACATCCGCCACTTCCCGTTGGACTTCTTTACCATGACAACGTTAGAGAGCCAAGTGGGGTAGTGCGCTTCCCTGATGAACTTTGCCTGCACCAACTTCTCCACTTCCTCAGCAACTGCATCGTTCCTGTCTGGTGCAAAGTTTCTCAGCTTCTACTTCACCGGCCTGGCCTCAGGGTTGATGTTCAAGTAGTGGGCCGCTACCCGGGTGTCAATCCCAGGCATATCTTCGTGAGACCAGGCAAATATGTCGACATTGCTTCTCAGGAACTCCCGCAGTTGTTGTTTCAACTCCTCGGGTGCGGCAACCCCTATCCTCACCGTTCTGTTCTACTCTGGTTGCCTGACCCGGACGTCTTCCAGATCTTCTGCTGGCTCTCCCTTTCTGACTTCCTCCTCATCCCTTGGCTCGAGCTCTTCGATGACTAAGGCCTCCGGGTTGGGTTCTCATTTGAAGGAGGCCATGTAACACTCTCGTGCCTCCTTCTGGTCGCCCCTTGCACACCCGACCCCCGCGTCGGTCGGGAACTTGATTCGGAGATGATACGTGGAAACGACCGCCTTAAACTGGTTCAGGGTTGTTCGGCCAATGATAGCGTTGTACGCGGAAGGGCAATCCACAACCAGAAAGTGGACCATCTTTGTCGCCCGGTGTGGTGCCTCTCAAAGGGTGACCGGTAGGGCGATGGATCCGAGAAGGACCACCCGATCTCTGGTGAAGCCTACTAAAGGACAATTGACTGGCTTTAACTTCTCTTGGCCAATCTTCATCTTCTCAAAGGCCCCCCGGAACAAGATGTCCGCCGAGCTTCCACTGTCCACTAGAATTCTCCAAGTTTTGAAGTTGGAGATCACCGCCAAGACTACCAAGGGGTCATCGTGTGGTTGGTGCAGCTCGGCGGCCTCTTCTTCTGTAAATGTGATCATAGGACCTTCGGTCTTCGTCTTCTTGCTGGCCGCCCCGACCAACATCGCTTCTGTTTCGGTTCGGATGTCCCGAACGTGTTTCTTCCTCGCCGAAGAGGATTCCCCTCCTCCAACGAATCCCCCAGCAATGACCCTGATCTCTCCAATGGGCTGGGTAGTTGTCTCGGTTCTTGCTGGGTTGCGTCGTTCCGCCCGTGCGCGGTCTCGACCGGCCATATAGCGGCTAAGCCTCCCCTGGTTTATCAGATCTTGGATCTACTGCTTCAGGTCAATGCAGTCCTCCATGTTGTGACCATGATTGCGGTGGAACCGACAGTATCGCCTCTTGCTCCTCATATCCGAAGGCGTCTTTAAAGGCTCGGGCCATTTCAGGTCCGGGTCGTCCCTAATCTCCATCAAGACATCCTTCAGCTTCGTCGTGAGGGGGGTGAATGTCTGATCGAGGCCACGGTAGTATTCGCGCCTCTCCTCGCCTCTATTCCTTGATCGATTGTTAATTCGGCTTGTCTTGGCCTCCCTCTCGTCGTTCGAGGTGCCGCTCGATGTCTTCTTCTCTGATCGTGAGGCGCCCCCTTTATCGTTATCTCGCCTCGCAATCATGGCATCCTTCGCATTCATGTGCTTCTGAGCACGGAGCATCAACTCTGCCATATCTTGGGGCGGTCTCTTCAACAGGGAGAAGAGGAGTTTCCCACTTCTCAGACCGCTCATAAACGCCGTGACAGCCACCTTATCGTCCACATCATCCACGGCCAGAGTCTCTTGGTTGAACCTTCGTACATATTCCAGCAGCGTTTCGTCCTTCTTCTGCCTCACAGTCAACAAGTAGGCCGCAGGTCTCCTCTGCCTTTAAGCCCCAATGTAGTGGCTCACGAAGAGTTTGCTGAGTTCTTTAAAGGTGGCGACCGACGCCGGCTTTATTTTATTAAACCAGGTCCGCACCGAGCCCTTCAGCGTGATGGGAAATGCTCTGCACATGATCTCATCCGGCACCGCTTGCAGGTGCATGAGTGCTCTGAATGTCTCCAGATGGTCCACCGGGTCCTTGGAACCATCGAACGCGTCCAAGGTCGGCATTTTAAACTTTGGGGGGAGTAGAAATTCCATTACCTTCTACGTGAACGGGGAGGCCGTCCGGCCAATGAGGGCGTCAACGGTGTTTGGGGCCTTTGCCTCCACTGCTGCTAACACTCCTGCCATTTGAGCCTGCATGGCTTTTAGTTGCTCGTCCCAAGCATGAGAGCTCTCCCCTTTGTCACCTACCATCTCCGTCCTCGATGGAATGGCTTGGCTCGTTTGTGCTTCGTCGATGTTGGGCTCGCGGCGAAGCAGATGGTCCTCAACTCGCCCTTCATTGCCATTTTCGCCGCCGTTGGGAGGACAGACGGATCCTTGTCGACTTCCTACTCCTATTGTTCTTCGACCAGCGGGTTGGGCTACGGTGGAATCTCTGGTGGAGGAGGAGGAAGAGGGTGGTTTCGTTGAAGCAACTCCGCATTCTAACTGACCAGCTGCTGCATGCGAGCCATCATGTCAGCTACTATCTTCTCTAAAGCGGCTATCTTTTCTGCACTAGAATCAGCCATCGAAGTTCCTTCAGGGAGGGTGCTAATCTCAAACCTGGTTAAGACCATGAAATGTCACGAAAGAAGTCTTTTCCCACAGACGGCGCCAGCTGATGATGCAACAATCTCGTGTTGGCTTGCCCCCAGGTCCGGGATGAACTGTTCCTTGGTCGACCGGTGATCTCCTGTGCTAAAACCCACCGGTGTGATGGGAGCCAATGACCCTCCGGTGTTTAAATTAGATTCAAGGGGGTTCAAACGTTGGAGAGGGAAAAGTATTCAAGGTTGTGTGTCTTGCGTACCTTTCTAAGGGATGAATTTTTCGCTTGTATGTTTGCGTGGTGGAGGTAGGCGGTCCTTCCACGTGGCGGCTTCTAGTTGGAAGATCAGAATGGTGTCAGAGCACTTGAGAAGGCCATCTTCACACTCCAGGGTGGCGTGTGTCAGAGCAGTGTCAGGGGCGTGACGATTGTTGAAGGTACACGCTACATCCACGTCCCTGACGCAGGCCAGGAAGACTGGTATCAGAAATGGGCCTCCCGCAGACATGATCGGACGCCGACCCGATCAGAGGGCCGTTATGGGCGTCCCCTCAGATCTGGAAGTTAGTGGCCGAAAGGACTAGAGACCTGGTCGGGATGCGCTCAGGTAACACGAGAAGGGCCTCCGGTCTGGTCTGAAAATCCTTTTCACCAAGTATTATATGTTTAACTTTAAACTCCATGAGATCGTACAATTTTCACTCAATTGACAAATGTGATAAAGTAGCATAATAAATAAACTTCGACTCCATGCCTATTTTTCATCATGCTTGAACCATGGCCCCTTAGACAAAATTTCATTTTAACCCATTGATTTTGCATATTCACGAAAAGAGTATATATTGACTCTCCAAAATTTTAAAAAAAAAATCATTTGACCTTTTAAATGTAAAAGAATTTATCTCTGCCCCAAGAAAATTAAAAAAATTTTAACTCAACCTTTCAAAATTCATGATATTTTTATTTTAGCTTATTTTATTTTAGTCTTGCATGAACCCCTTCAATAAAATTTTTGGTTCCAACCCTAGGTGAGGGCTTACTGTTTTACAGGCCAAAGTAAGCTCGTAGTGCCGATCATGGTTTTTGACTTTGGTGGGGAAGGTGAAGTGATGTCCCGCGCAAGTTAGCGCATCAGCTTGATGCTGGTTTGTAACACACCGTGGGTTCAGTGGGGTACAAATTTTTGGTAAAGGTTGTATCTACAAATTTTCACTCAGATGGAAAAATTATGTAGTAGGCCGGGACCATCACGCCACCATGATAGCGTGGTAGACTCGACTTATTAAAAATTAACACCTCATGTCTTTTTGCCATGTCAGTTACATAAGTAATATGCAATATTTATAGAAACTTGACCCATTAATGACACAAGTTTAAAAATCCAGCTGAAAGATATAAACGGTATATCTTGAGAATAGGAAATGTATCTTACCACTCTAAAATGGAAAGGTTACTTTTTTCAATTGTATAATTTCTGCCAAAAGAAAATCCTAAAATGAAAACTAACAAACAAAGAAGATTTTTATAATTTTTTTTTTTCGCTAGCTTACTTTTGTTGTCTTTCTTGTATCTCATTACGTTATGCGAACACTTCTTTTTTAAGTACCTCATTATTTCATTTTCGGTCTGCTATACCTCTGTTGTACAATTTTCTTTGCCAAACATCTCGTAATCTACTTGACTTTGACGGCAAATGGACCTGCATAGAGGTCTACTTGAATACAATGGTAAATATGCACCCTTGTCACAATATCAACTTACAGCAGAAATGGACAGCCTTACAAAATTAACGACATTAATAAGTTTCTGATGCCTGACATATTCAACTAAAAAGACTAAGAAATATGGAGAATTGTTATGGAAACACATAATTTACCAATATTTAGCAGAAACCAGTGGATATACCAAGTATGTTTTACAATTTTCTTCAAATTTTAACAGCTTATGCTACTGTCCCTTCATGCTAAGCCCCCTAAAATTTGACAGTTTGTGACAGTGATGGAGTTGAGATTTCATTGGTATGGTCAATGTGTTTATGTTTCAAAGCGTTTGCAGTAGTACATGGACACAGATTGGAAGTATTGGTAAGTAGTAGATCTTCAGAGATATAAACATGTGGGCTAGGTGATAGTCCAAGTACAACTTCTGCCCTAATTAATAAGCTATATAGCTGTATTTTTCAAGTGCATCAGTCATGCTTTAAGGACAAATTACTTCACCACTCAGATGCATACTGGCTATATTTCCTTATGAAAAATTCATGCTTGTTAGGTTCTTTTGACATTAAAAACCATTATAAGAGTCCATTTGAAATTTGTTGTGATTTTCACAACTTGAGCATAACTGAAAAGAACACGGTAGCACAGTAATAATAACAATAATAACCAACTACGATTGGCTATACAGTACATGAAGACTAAGCTCCATCAACCATAATTAAAAACCTTTTTTAAGTTGTAAATGTCATATAGTACATGACCCTAGAATAATATCTTAACCGTGGAACCACCTACTGCCAATTGCACCTTAACCATCTTTCATATTTTCTCCAGCTAAGTATAAAACTCAACCAATGGAATATTCCTACGTATTAAGGATTATGAAGAGCATTAGCAAGATTTCAAAAGTAAAAATAAAGAAAGAAAGAAAAATGATAAAAAAAAAAAAAACTAAAATTAAGAAAGCTTCGAACCTTACTTAGTTTGTGGATTGAAGAAAACAAATTGAGATTCCCTCCATTCCATATTCAACAGACTAGATATAATCTTATCATATGCCTTACTAAAACTATTTCGTTTTGTATTAAAATTTATTTTCTTATATATAATTATAAAATTTTTTATTTTTAACTAAATTTTAAGTCAATTCATTTGAACTCTTTATTTTTATGTTAATTGACGTGTCAACACGTCAATCGATGGAATGGAGATAATCCAAATCCGATGAAAATTGTAATCTCTTGTGACATTCTTGGAGGCCTAAAAAGATGCCAATTTTATTAATTTTTTAGAAAATTATTTTTATAGCATTTTCATTAAGAAATAAAGATCATTGGTAATTCATACCTGATTCAGATTGGTAAAGAAACATTAATTGGGAAGGACATAAGTTGACTGGGATTTGATAAATTTGTATTAACACTGGTTGGTATCCCATGAAAGGGGTGAAACTGCATAAAAAGATACAATGGTTATCTATGCGTACGTAAATGCTCACAAACGTTTCTATATTATTGTATGAAACATCTCAAATGAATCTGATTAGGGAAATTCACATGCATAGGTACTTGAAATGGATTGAATGTTGGGTAAATATTTGTTGGTAATACCTTTTCAATGGAATTTTCCATTGCATGATCTTGGACTGTGAAAATTAGTTTTCGGTGCCTAGTTTCCCGTTGCCTCCAAAAAAGAGTCAAACAACTAGACAAAGATATGATCTCATCTAACAGAAAAGCGTAACCAAATAGCACATTTTTCCAGTGATGATTCTCACCCACAAATGAAGCACAAATCATGTTGTATTTGTTAATTTGTCTGATAAGTAGTATCAAATACGAGCACATCTCTGAAACAATCATAATCCATCTTTGATATACCACCTCTCCAAAAAAAGTTTTGTCATTTGATTTTCGTCATCCGCTTGCACTATGTAGAAAAACATTGGGTCTTCGGCTTGCTCATGCTTAAAATGATTGATAAGACTTTGGGCATCTCCACCTTTAAGTTTATTAAACCTTTGGATGCCCAAATAATTGTGACTATCATGCTCAATAAACCCAACATTCTGAACTCCACTAGCATCATTTGCAAAGTATGAATATGTCTTAGTAGCCCTTATATCAGCTGCAATCATAGAATCAATGACACTTCCACTCATTTTTAATACATTTCAACCCGATCTTAATAAATGGCTTTGTTGTGGTGGAGCAAACAGATGATTGTGCTCGGAAATAAGGCGAACAAGTTCTCACACCCCATTTTTCACTTTAAATTTCACATGACCATTGCAACTAATCCTTGTGTTCAACATTTCAACCTTTTTCTCTACACAAGGGGGATCATCATGTCTAAATCCTTCCTTTAAACAGTAAAAAGTATATTTTCGAAGTACATTTGTCCCATGCTTATATTGGAGTTTACCTTTTCGAATACTAAAACCTTAATCATTGTATAGCTTAAAAACTTTATCTTCAGTGTAAACGATCATTCCTAATCTTAATTCAAATTCGTTGTCTTAATGATGCACAGTATTAGCTACCAAATCAAACTTTGGATATCCCCAATCTTCTTCATCATGTCAATATTAAAGCGTACACATGCAAAACAATAATCAAATCCAACAAATTAAAAAATATAAAAATAAATTGTACTTCCTATTTCGGTTGTTGACGGACAAACACATTTAACGATTCTTTTAAAAAAATTGCACAGGACCATTGCTTTCATCAAAAGCAACTATGGTAGTATTCACTGAAAGCATTATAAATTATTTTTTTAACAAAGACACGAAAAAAATATAAGGTCATAAAATAATATATAATCTTATCAATCTTGATTATGAAGCTTGAATACTATACTTACATTATGGTGCTTGAATACTATACTTACATTATGGTGCTGCAAAAGTATCTTTACCCCGATTTAAAGCCTTTTCAAAATCCAAACCATGAAACCGTCTCACGTCTTGTGCCTCAAAGGAGCTTTCTTGAAGTTAAGGACGATGAACTGAAGTTGTAACTAAAAAAACAAAAGTATGCTAGCAAAAAAAAAATTATAAAAATCTTTTTTGTTTGCTAGTTTTCACTTGAGGAATTTCTTTTGTTAGAAATGATATAATTGAAAAAGGTAACCTTTTCATTTTAGAGCAGCAAGATATGAGTGCAAATCCTCTGCCCCTTCTAATGCCCCATTATCCACCCCATCCTTCTTATTGGGCCATGTCATCACTATTGGTGAGATGGACAGCTATATTAAAGCTAATTTTTGTCATTTATTATATTTAATAAATATGAGAACAAAATGTGAAATAGGAAACAAAATCAACAAAGAAAATTGCAATCTTTCCTAAATTGCTCTGCATCTCTCAGTTTGTATGCATATATATACATATATAAGACTAAGTATACAAATATATTAACAAAAGGGCTTATAAAAACCCATACTCTATAAATTTATCAAATCCCAGTCACTACGGAAGACCATTTCGAGAAGCCAAAGCTGGGAGCCATCTAATCCACTTCTAGACAAGTTTAGGGAGGAATTTACTTTCACTTTTTATGCAAATAAATGGGGACATAATGGACCCTAATTGGTTTCCGGAGTGGTTGAAAAATGGCTATAGGACTGAGTGTAACTTGACTGTGTTGCACCAATGGCATTTTATCATAGGATTACGATTATTGCAGGGCTTTTTGCAAAGACGAGTTATTGCATTCATTCAAAACGGTTGGAAGTCAAGCGGAGTGACTTATGGGCCTCTTCATCTTCTTCTAGTATTCTATAATCAGCTTGATCTTGTTCAGCTTGATCTTGTCCTTTTGAGCTTCTCTAGTGATCATGCAAAGGCCCTTTTCATCTTCTATTTCATTTTTCTCTAATGAAATACCAGGGTTTTCATTAAATTAGAGAGACGAGTTATTAGAAAGAAATCTGATATTCATTTAGCTAAGTGAGTTTGTTACCTATTATAGACATCAATTGTCATATTTATTAAACTTAATGTGCAAAAAAAATTACTATTAATATGGTATCAATTATAAGAGAGGGGCAGAGAATGGGGCTTAAGAAAGGGGGTAGACGATCTGCATTTTCAAGATAAATTTCCTATTCTCAAGATATATCGTTTATATCTTTCAGTTAGATTTTTAGACAGACTTGGGTCATTAATGGGTGAAGTTTCTATATATATTGCATGTTACCTATGTAACTGACATGGCAAAAATCAATGTTGTAAAAATCGGACCGTTGAATGAACCAAAAAAGTCATCGGGTCACGGGTCACCGGTTCAATTGTCGGGTCAACCGTTATTGATCCGTGACGTCATAATTATGTCATTAATTAATTTATTAATATTATTAAATGGTATCTTATTTTTTTACACTATTTTTTATATATAAAACAGAAAATTTTGCCTTAAAATATTGAAATGGACCGTTTAATACCGGTTCAATTGACCAGGTCACGATTCAACCGTGATTTTGACCGGATTTGGACCAAAATGGGTTTTAAAAATTAACCAGACCGTTTTAAACTGGGTGACGGTTCAACCGATTGAACCGATCGGTCCGGTCCGAGTTTTAAAACACTTACAAAAACACCTGAGGTGTTTATTTTTAATAGGTCGGACACACCACATTATTATGGTGACATGGTGATCCTGAAAAATTATTCAGTGCTCGTGGAGCATTGCCAAGTGGTGTTCCATCTCTCACATGAGAGTAGAGTCTACCACCTGTTAAATAGGGTATTTGCCCCCACGTAACAAGGGGTCTCACTCTCATGTGAGAGATAAAACACCACCTAGAAATGATCCAGGAGGACTAAATAATTTCTCGGTGGTCCTAGAAAATTTCTTACTAAACTTCCTGTTTTTTGTTGTTTTTTTCCCAGCTGTGAGGAGGTGTTGTTTTGTTCATAATTATCAGAACTAAACCAGGCATCAAACCGATAAGACTATTGATTCATGGTTCGTTGGTTCAACTAGTGTTATAAATTAAATATATTTTATATATATATATATATATATTATCTTAAATATAATTTATATTGCAAAGTAAAATTCAAAAAATTAAGTAGAGCAATGGTAAGTGTTGCTTAATTTTACCTTTAGTTCTCGAGTTCAACTCTTAAGAGTTACAAATACATCAAATTTTTAAAAGAGATTTAAAAAGTCAAAGTTGGTCATTAGTTATTTCGGTTGAACAAACTGGTTGATTCACTGATTTTTTAAAAAATTGACCGATTCAATCTAATCACATATATTTTTGATAAATTAATTAAACTATACCAGTTCGTAATCTGTCTCTGATTCAATCCATTGAATCGGCTGGTCGAGTATGATTCTTATAACTATGGTCTTGTTCTCGGCCGTCCACCTGTTCTCCGAAGTTGTGTGATAGTTGGCTGCCATGGCCCACGTTTCTGTTGATGGCCTGACGCCTTTTCTATGCTCGATGTGCACGGTGGACCGGTGGGTCCCTACGGGCTTTGTTTTTAACCAATTATAATGATAATATGAACTTTATTCTATTTTTTTTTCCTTTTGAGAATATGAAAAAAAAATGGTGTGTACAGTCGGACCAAATCACATTTTGATTAAAGCTTAGCTATTTGTGTATACACAGGTCAGCCCTAAAGCACAGCACAGATGACATTACCCCCACAGTGAATTTTTTAACCATCGAGCTCTAATAAGCATTAAAGATTAATAATTCAGTGATGCATCTATCAATTTCAATATGAAATTACCATTACCAATGATTGAAAAGTGAATGTTGATATTTGAAGACTTAAAATGTATTTGGATCAAGGATTTAGTAAGGAAAAAAGAAATAAAATTACATTATATGTTTGGTTGTTAGAAAAAATAGCTATTTGCAAACAAATCGAATAATCCGAAAACCGAACCAATCTGACCTCTATGGGTCAGTTTGGATTGGGTCTATCAAATAATTGATTCCGTTCTAGGTCTAAAAAAGGCCAACTCGATCAATTTGATTCAATTCTTGATTTTACCATTTTTGAACCCGAACCGAACCAAGAACAATCCAACCCGAACCGATTCATGCACCAAACAAAAACCCAATCTTTATATCTCTTTAAGGTCTATGTATATTTTACATATGTTAGATCATTGTTATTTATACTTAATTATAGTTGATTTGTGTTTGTATATTATTTTTTTATTTTTTTAAAAAATTAAGAATGCAAGAATGATCCTCCTATTTTATTTTTTTGAATAAAGAAATTAAATTACATATAATAATTGTGGAACCAACCCGACCCAATCCGATCTGGACCAAACCAATCGAGACATGGAACTGAACCGAACTAACCCGAACCGAGTGGGGTTGGTTAGGTTTGATTCCATTAAATAATTGATTCCGTTCTAGGACCAAAATCTATAATCGGTCAAGATCAAGGTCTAGCACAGACCCAACCAGGGTCTAGTTGGTATTGGGTCTAGTACAGACCTGACCCAACCAACCCATGCACAACCCTAAGACAAAGTATAGAGTAATAATTTGAAATCTTTCATTTTCTTCTCTTTTTCTTTTTCTTTTCTTTTCCCTTATGTTGTGTTTTTTGCAAATTTATCAAGGAAAAGGAAATATAAGGAAAATGAGAACAGAATGAGATATTTCAAATTCATTTTTTTTAAGGTTATTTTACCTTTCACTTTATTTAACAATACAACATATGATGTAATTTCACATCTTTATTTTCTTTTTTCTCACCAAAATTTTGATTCAAACATAGCATTAAAAGAATATCGAAACTCGAATCAGATGTAAACTAGGCATACATATTGATGATGTAGTAAATTTATACGGTTTGCTCCAGGTCAAGGCGAACTGATCCGATAAAGCATGAAGCATCCCTAGACCTCAAACACCGGTGTGGTGCTTACCAAGAACACTCTGATGCCAAAGTTAGGCAACTGATTCATGAAATCAAACAGGAGCAAGGCTTACAAAGACCAAGGCTTAAACACCCACCAAGTATTCATGTTCGGTTCACAAGATCGAACAGGAACAAGGCTTTCAAAGCCCAAGGGTAAAACGCCCACCTAGTAATCCTGTTTGGATCATGAGATCAAACCGGAACAAGGCTTTCAAAGCCTAAGGGCTTACGAATCCCCAAGAGGACAAAGCACACACACATCTAAGGAAGCATACATCCAAGCACCTAAAAGGAAGATACAGCCAATCGATTCAACAAAAGAAAAACGAGAATCCAAAAGTAGAGAAGAAAGAAAGAGACCAATAACCGCCAAACCTAATCCCCCTTTGTTCAAAATGGAGGGTCAAGGTTAATCCACTTGCCCCAGATCCAACGGTCAACGGTTGAAGGGAAGTGCCCCAACCGAAAACCAATCAAAAGTGGCCACATAGCAGTAATGCGAAGGGACATGTCCTGTCACCACCAACCTTTGCCATCATTAAACCTGCAGCGCAATAAATGCACCCCATGCTCGAAAATCGATTAACCATAAAATTTCCCTGATTATGAGCAAGACGACCAAAGGAATTGGGAGTATCTGATGGGTACCAATCTCAGGTAACAAAACATATCAGCACAACATCCTGACTAGACCTCACACCAATTGGGCACCCCAGCAAGATAGACCGACCAAACACCAACCAAACAGCTCGAGCATCATATCAGGCGCCTTTCTAGCACACCTCGAGATACTCACCTACAAATCAACATCCATTACCCCACTGGGGGCACAATTGTGTCCCTAAAGGGCGCAAAATTGGGACATGATCACGCCCACTAAATGGACAGTCGTTACCATAAAATCACTCCTATCTACACCGATATATAAAGAGAATTTCACCTCCTTCTAAGGTACACATACACAAATCATTGTCATTACTCTATCTATATTCCTCTAAACTAGTCGTCTGTCATCGAAATGTTCTTGACAAACATCACATTGGTGTTTGAGGTCTAGGGACACTTCGTGCTTCATCGAATCAGTTTATCTTAACCTAGAGCAGACGATATAAATTCATTGAATCATCACATACAAAAAAAGAATCAATTGTACAACAACGAAAGGAGGGTAGCAGTGTTCATATTAGGTTTAAGTTTTGAAGTAATATTTGCTGGGAGAAAATAAATAAATAAATGTTGCAAGTTGTTTAGCACTGTTACCCACATAACAATGAGTCTAATTAAGGTTCCTATTTTCTATTGTTTGATTGATTAAAAAATAAAAAAAATATTTCCCATCAAAAGACTAAAAATAACTTATATTTTAAAAATCCATATTTTATTTTTTTATATTAAGTCATTTGAACATTTGACATTATTTCAATTATTTAACCAGTACCACCCTCATCCACCACTTCTCACTACCATCGTTGTCTGCTACCAACACCATCATCACCCTCCTCCTACCACCATTGTCTACTAGTGACGCCCACCGCTACCGACGAAAGCCAATTCCCACCACCACCGTCTGCTACCGATGGCCACCATCACCATAGCTGTTGCCCACCATTGCCGCGCCCACCTACCACCACAATTGTTGCCCACCACCGGCCATCGCCGCCCACCATCACCCATGCTACTATGCCACTATCACCACACACTACCACCTCCTTTCAGCACAAAAAGAAGAGTATTACAAAAAGAAAATTAAAAAATAATTTTTAAATATCAATCAAACATCAAAAATTAAAAATTAAAAAATAATTTTTAAATTCCAATCAAACATCAAAATATAAAAACAAAAATAAATTTTTTAATAAAACTTTTTACTTAAAAAAATATTTTATGCTAAATAAAACAGATTCTAAGTTGAACCATTTTTCATAGAAGCAGAACCCGTGAGTGAGTGGAGGGATCGAAAAGTTCTATCAATCAAATCCCTTCATTGAAGGAATTGAAAGTAAAGCAAGAAACGACAATCAACCTTTTAATAATGTAGTTGATGATGAGTCAAAACGCTTTCAAGACCTGCGAGACGAGGAGTAAGGATATCTCCAAGAGTACCAATTCACATGGGCAACAAACAGTAGTCTTGATTGAATACAATGGTGACCCTTTCTATATAAAAAATGAGGTATTCAGTCGCAATTTTACAACTATAAGTAATAGTAATGATATTTTGTTTACAAGAGAAAATTTTTAATTCAATTATATTATTTTGTACAAAAACTTTTGAGTTCTTCAAGATTCACTTTTTTAATTCATAATTTTAAAAATACTACCAAGTAAGAAAATTATACAAGAACAAAATTTTCCATTTTGATCACCAACTTTCCATCAAATAGATTTGAATTCTTTTCATTTCTTAGTTTGAAATAAAAATTTTCATTCTATAATTAATGAATTAAATGTAGTTTTATTACATGCCTTATTAAAATTATGTTATTTTATATTTAAATTTATTTTTTATATATAATTATAAAATTATTTATATTTTAAAAAAACTTTAATTAACTCTTCTAAATTTTTTATTTTTATATTAACTGAATATCTCAACTAATAAAATAAAAATATTCGTTCCAAATAATGAGATTGAGAGAATCTAAATTCATCAAACAGATATTAACACCGTCCAGTACTGAGTCACGTGCCTTACCCCTTTACTTGTCGAGAAAAAAGGTAAAATGTATTGATTGGTAAAGTAGCATTAAACCTCCTCCAAAAACAGCAACAAAACACTAGAAAGTGTAGTGATCCAGAGAGAGAGAAAGAGAGAGGGAGAGGGTGCGATGGAAGTCAGCTTGCAATTCGTCAACCAGATAGTCAGGAAGATCGTGGACTACGTAGCTGGCAAAGCTAGGGAGCAGCTTGGTTACTTGATGCACTACAGGAGACATATTGACAATCTAAAAGAGCAAGCTGACAAAGTGACAATCTCCAGATTTCGAGAGACAGATTGCAGCGGCAAATCGATGCCGCGAAGAGGAATGTAGAAGAGATCGAACCTGATGTCCAAAACTGGGTTGAGCAGGTGGATGATCTCGCCAAGGAAGCAAAAGGGTTTTTGGAAGCTGATCAAGCAAAAGCCAATCACAGGTCCTCCCTCCTGCATTTTATACAATTGTTGGATCCTCAATATATTATAAAAAAAACTTTATTATTTATGTCCTTTTATTATATATTGATGAAATATATTTTTCTTCTTCTTCCTGATATCAATTTACGCATACATTTTTCTTAAAATGTGCTTTAATGGATGGTGTATTAGCTTGCGGTCACGCTACAAGTCTGGTAAGGAGGCATACGAGAAGGCTACTGAAATTACTAAGCACCAAGACCCCAAGTTTGTAAGTGTGTCATACCCTGCTCCTCTGCCGGAAATAGAGCCATCTTCGTCCCGTGAAATATTTTCAGCTTTTGAATCAAGGAAGTCAATCGTGAAGGAGATCATGGAGGCTCTGGAGGATAAGAGGGTCAGCGTAATTGGGATATGTGGGATGGGAGGGGTTGGCAAGACAACAATAGTGGAGGACGCAAACAAGCTAAAGAAAAGAAGTTGTTTAATGAGATGGCAATGGTGACCGTGTCACAGACTCCAAGCCTGATGAAGATCCAAGACCGAATCGCTGCCAAGTTAGGCGTGAGTTTTGGTACTTCGGAGGCCGAGTCAGAGAGAGCACGAAAGCTGTGGGCAAGAATCAAGCAGGAGAAGAAGATACTGGTAATTTTGGACGACGTTTGGGCTTGGCTTGACCTAGAGAAGGTTGGTATTCCTTATGGGGAGGACCATATGGATTGCAAAATTGTTCTTACCTCTCGAAGCAAAGATGTCTGCAACGAAATGAATGCTCAAAAGATTTTCCCCATCGAAGTCTTATCTGAGCAAGAAGCCTGGGTACTTTTTAGAAAAAACGTTGATGAAGCCGTTGACTCTTCTGATTTGAATCGCACAGCGAGAGAGGTGGCTAGGGAATGCGGTGGCTTGCCAGTTGCCATAGTAACAGTTGGAAGGGCTCTAAGAAATCGAAGCAAGTATGAGTGGATTGATGCAGCTAGACAACTGAAAAAGTCTGTCCCAGCGAAAATCAAAGGAATGTATGCATTCGTATATTCTTCTCTAGAATTGAGTTACAATTATTTAGACAGCGAGGAGGCAAAGTCCTGCTTCTTACTGTGCGGCTTGTTTCCAGAGGATTATCCCATTCCTGTGGAAGCATTGTTGAAATATGGGATGGGCCTGAGGTTGTTTGAAGGCGTGGACACTACAGAAGAGGGTAGAGTTAGAGCACGGTCTCTGGTGAGTGCTCTCCTGTCGTCTTTTCTCCTCTTGTTGGACGACGATGGGAATATTAAAATGCACGACGTTGTTCGTGATGTTGCAATATCAATTGCTTCTAAAGAAGAGAACAACAACATCAAGTATATGGTGAAAGCAGGTATTGGACTAAGGGACTGGCCAAACAACGATACTACTTTCCGAAATTACACGGCCATCTCGTTGATGAGGAATGATATCAGTGAGCTTCCATATGGGCTAGAATGCCCAAAGCTAGACACTTTACTGCTACAACGGAATTCACAAGATTCTAAATTGAAAATTCCTGCCAATTTCTTTGGAGGCATGAAGGATCTAAAAATCCTAGATATGAGTGCTTGAACGCTACTGAGTTAGATGGTGGTAATAAGGATTTTCAGACTAGACCGGAGGCCCTTCTCATGCTGCCCGGGCGCATCTCGACCAGGTCTCCAGTCCTTTTGGCCACTGACATCCCGATCCGAGGGGACGCTTATAACGGCCGGCTGATCGGGTCGGCGTCCGATCATGTCCGCGGGGGGTCCATTTCTGACACCAGTCTCCCTGGCCTGCGTCAGGGACGTGGATGTGGCATGTGCCTCCAACAATCGCCACGCTCCTGACACCACTCTGACACACGCTACCCTAGAGTGTGAATATAGCCCTCTCAAGTGCTTTGACACCGTTCTGATCTTTCAACTAGAAGTCGCCACGTGGAGGGACCGCCTAGGACCACCACGCAAACATACAAGGGAAAAATTCATCCCCTCGAGAGGTACGCAAGACACACGACCCTGAATATTTTTCCCTCTCCAACGTTTGAACTCCATGGAATCTAACTTGAACACCGGAGGGCCATTGGCTCCCATCGCACCGGTGGGTTTGAGTGCAGGAGATCACCGGCCGACCAAGGAATAGTTCGTCCCGGACCTGGGGGCAAGCCAACACGAGATTGCTGCATCATCAAGTTTAAACAACGAAGCTACTTCCTCGAATACCGACTTCACAAACTCTGGCCTATCGACAAACCCTAAAAGATTGGGGATTCCCTCCCTCTTTTCGCAAACCCAAACGCAACGAGTAGCCAACCAGTACATATAACCGGGAAATGAGGCTTACCACGATTTGGAACTCCGATGACAAGTTCCGGTGTAGGCCGGCGATTTTGCACGACGAATAACACCCTCTCAACTGGCCGGATACAATGAAGACGATGCCGGGGACAGTGACGTAAGCTCTCTCTCTCTCTCTCTCTCTCTCTCTCTCTCTCTCTCTCTCTCTACGTATTTGGTAAAAAACATTAAGGGGAAAATGGGGGCAACGGCCTCCCTCAACTCCCCCCATGTCTTTGAAATCAACGGCCCAGATGGCCTGCGATGATGGTGTTGGGAATTTATACTAAAAGACATGCTTTGTGAAGTGACTTTAGTATTTATTAATAAATTAGTTATTCCATTTTAATGAGAATCTGTGTGAGAAATGTTTGCATTGCGTTATTTATTTAATGATTATGCATGTGTGTCTCTTATTCTATATAGTAGATGATTTGGTGTGTAGAGTACGACTTACACACGGAAGATCAGATCATCGGTTCTTATGGAATATAAGTTAATCGTTCGCAGTCTTAGATGGAAATGGACACACCATCAGTAGGACTGTAGTACAAGGTTTTAATAGGTCTGTCTTGACTGTGGGGAATGGTATAGTTCCAACTCCTTGCACTAGTACACTTTGTGTGTATTGAACAGGACCGTGTTAGGGTAATTGTTTTTATACTGACTATATAAAACAATTAATACCTCATGACTATTATGAGTGCTTATGCTCTTAATCCTAATGTAATAAATAGACACGTGCATGTAGTATTTATTGTTTTGATTCATAGAAGAGTGAGATTCTTTAAGGGTCAATAAACTCAGTGAGTTGGACAATGACATTACGTGTATGGTGAATATTTATTATTGATGGAATCTACGTCCCCGTATAGGGATTGATGATACCCCCTTGAGGATGCTTATAAGTTTTGATTATGTCAAACCCTGCAGGTGGATTATGAATCCGACATATCAAATAAGTTAAGTGGAAGGTCTCAAGGAATTAAATAGGTCTATTAAATTTAATTGTCAGTAATTTAATTTAATAGACGGGTATCTGTAATCTTAACGTGGGGAGATAAATAAGTATTTAATAATATGGAGCTCGAAATATAATTTCTAGTATAACAGGGAGTGCAATTATAATTCCTTAGTGGTATAAATTATAATTTACGTAAATAAATATTAATCCTGGTTGGATTAGGAATCCTTATTTGCGTAGGAAGCCCTAATTATACTAATTCTATGGTCCCTGCTGTAGCCTATATATATACGCGCTCTAAGAGCTGCTAGGGTTACACACTCTACACATAATTGAGAGATACACGATTTTGTGAGGAAGAGAAACCCTAGCAGCAGCGAGCCCACTCTCTATAGAGCAAGGCGTGTACGAGGAATACAGCAGAAGTCCGAAGGTTGAGTTCGAGCTTGCTGATTCGTGCTTGGTGCTGATTCTTGTTTTCGGGATTAAACTAGAGAGATCTCGAAGGTACGATTCTAATCACGTAGATTAGGCTATACTAATCAGATCAGATTTTTTGGTAGTATGCGTATACACTATAGCCAGGTCGTGGGAAATTCCACAGTCCCAAACAGATGGGACGCCAACGGCTGAGATACGATACGTCTTTTCGACTGCTGGCAACCGTTCCCCGGCCGCCACATAGGGGCACACGAAGCGATGCGACAGCTCCCACCATTATTGCGCCGTCCTTGCCATAAATGCCCTCCGTATTTCGCGGTCGGGCCGTCCTGTGGAATTCCTTTGGCCCTGCGCTGACGGCCAAATGAATTGGGGGCATCTGGTGATAAGGATTTCCAGACCAAACCGGAGGCCTTTCCCATGCTGCCCGGGCGCATCCCGACCAGGTCTCCAGTCCTTTCGGCCACTGACTTCCAGATCCGAAGAGACGCTCATAACGACCGTATGATCAGGTCAGTGTTCGATCATGTCCGCGGGGGGCCCATTTCTGACACCAGTCTCCCTAGCCTGCGTCAGGGACATGGATGTGGCGTGTGCCTCCAACAATTGCCACGCTCCTGACACCACTCTGACACACGCCACCCTGGAGTGTGAAGATGGTCCTCTCAAGTGCTCTGACACCGTTCTGATCTTCCAACTAGAAGCCGCCACGTGGAGGGACCGCCTAGGACCACCACACAAACATACAAGGGAAAAATTCATCCCCTCGAGAGGTACGCAAGACACATGACCCTGAATATTTTTCCCTCTCCAACGTTTGAACCCCCTGGAATCTAACTTGAACACCGGAGGGCCATTGGCTTCCATCGCACTGGTGGGTTTGAGTGCAGGAGATCATCGGCCGACCAAGGAATAGTTCGTCTCGGACCTTGGAGCAAGCCAACACGAGATTGATGCATCATCAGATGGTGCTCAACCGCAAGTGCACGGGTCGCGACGCAATATAGAATCTCAAAAGTATGAGTATCGTCTCTCAAGGAGCAATGCCAAAGTATTCACAAGAAAACTCTCACGCTAAACCCAATCCCAACTTCACTCAACTGATGCTTCTAAAAAGAGAAAAGGAAAATCTTGTGTTTGGTTTTTTCGAATGAACTAGACTATATATAACTAATAAAAGTAGATGAAATTGAGTAAAACTTTATAAAGAAAAAGACTCAAGATCAATTGATCTGGTTAATCGAGTTTCTCAGAATCCCAATGAAGGTTTTTTTATATATAACTCAAATCCTTTGACTACATCGTGAATTTAGATTCGGAAAATTTAGCTTTGCAACCAATACTTCCTTCAATCTTTAATTTCTAGAATAGTTCAAATTGTTATAATCAATGACGTACATCATCGATTCATGCAACACTTATACGGAACTCGACTCATGCATAAATATTACAAGGCAGCATATATACTGAGTGCGGTATTCACATATAAGGGTTACCGAACATAATAGGACGCCCAGGTTTTCGAAAGCATATAGAATGAAGAAGAAGAAGGAGAAGAATAAAAATTAAGAAGATGTAGCAATGAATTCGCCCTTACCTTCATTGGTCATTCTCGACTCCCGATTAGTCATCACAATCAATCCCGAGTTGAGAGATTTAGCTGCTCATGGCCATGGATAAACAAGAAGTTGTATTGAAAACATTATAGAATATAAAAGCTATGGACAAACTATGAATCTTGAAGTAAGTGCAGTAAATAAAGATTCTTGATCACAATCTTGAATTTGAAAATAATAAAACTAGAATTTATAAGATCTAATTACAAGAATAATGATAAACTTAATTACTCCTATGAAACTAGACTAAAAATTGATGAAAACCCTAGAAAAAACGTTCCCCTTCTCCAAAAAATCGAAGAGATATATATATACATCGCAAGCTGAGTCCTAACAGGAATAAGAGATTTTGGCCAAAAATCCTTCTTAGCGTTCGAACTCTCTTCAGGCCGTTCGAACGCTCAGCAACATGAGTCATACTTTTTTCTTCTTGTGGTTCAAACGCCCAATTCCCCTTATAATTAGGGTTCGAACCCTAAGGCCTGAACATGCTCATTTATTCAACCAGCTTCTGATGGTTCGAACCCTCATATGGGGCGTTTGAACCCTAAGACAAAAAATCCATTTCTTCACTTTTGCTCTAGCCATAGTTTGAACTCTCTGTTTCTTCTTATTTTCATGGTTCGAACTCTTAGTGTATTTTTCCTCAGTTCTCAGCTATCTTCCTTTTATTTCTTTGTAGCTCCGTTCAAAGCTCTTAGAGTCTATTTCTCGAAATGCTCGTTAGACGTGAACTTGCATAACTTTGCGAGATCTTTCCAATGACGTATCCTTCACTCCACTCCGAGCTACAGATCAAAACTTGCACATTTCCCAAGACAAATTCCAGCAACAGTCCTCGATATGCGTGCCTACACTCTGGACCGCTTTTATGGCTCCAAATCCTTTTCTTTGGCAATATTTACCTGGAATAAACTCAAACACGATTATCAGTACAATATACACTAATGAAGATATAATTAACTTAATCTAAAACTCACTTAGATCAATTTAGTTGCGTTGAATTGCACTTATGCAGCTCAATCAATGAGTCACCATCAAATATTGTCTCTGTCACCGTCTATTCCATCACTCGCCCAACTTCGAACACTATGCCTTGATGATTGCAAGTTGGGTGACATATCAGTAATTGGAACGCTAAAACAACTTGAGATTCTTAGCCTTTACAGATCTGATATCGAAGAGGTCCTAGGACATTTCTCCCAATTGACTCATCTTAGGTTATTTGATTTGAGAGATTGTCATCATCTCAAACGAATATCGCCAGGCGTCATATCAAGTCTTTGTAGACTAGAGGAGTTGTACATTGGAAGTTCTTTTAGTGACTGGGCAGTCGAAGAAGAAGGAGAAGAAAATGCAAAAAGCAATAATAATGCCAGCCTCGTTGAGCTAAAGTCATTGTCTCAGTTGACCACTTTGCATGTTTGTGTTCCAAATGCTGACATGTTGCCCCATGACCTGGAATTTCATAACCTAACAAGTTTTTCCATATCATTAGGCGACACTTACGTTCGAGAATCAGCCAACAAAAACTTGAGTCTCATATATAATACGAATTCATGAGTAGGCATGTAGAGGCTTTGGTAAAGAGAATAGAAGGCCTAAGTTTAACAGATACCGAGGGTTTGATCAAGAATATCCTCAAGGACCTCCTACACAACGACGACTATGGCTTTGATGAGTTGAAGTATCTACAGCTCGGAACATGCAGTGAGATGAAATATCTCCTAGACACGGTGGTTGATTCGGGCTCTCCAAGGACTCCAAGGGTGGCCACTGCCCTCCGCAACTTGGAAGAATTGAGCCTTTGTAACCTAGTTAACTTCAGTGAAATATGCCATGGCCAACTCCCAGCTGACGAGTCATTTAGTAAATTACGAGAACTACGTGTGTCCTACTGTGACTCCGTGCCGAACATTGTAACATCCAGTTTGCTATCCAGGATGCAATACCTTATAAGTTTATATGCTATAGGTTGTCGTTCTCTGGTAACTGTATTTGACCTCGAAGGGCTTGCAGCAACTGATCATGATCATCTGCAGCGAGAAGATACTCATCATCATGAGTTGCTGATGTCAAGGTTAGAAACACTTTATCTTGATGGATTGCCTGAGCTGATGAATATATGGAAGGCCCCCCATCATCGTCATTTTCTGAATTACATTTACAACCTGAGAGATGTCACTTTGCTTCACTGTGCCAAGTTAAGGCAATTATTTCCACTTTCACTGGTACAAGGGCTTGTCCACCTCGACAATGTAGTGGTAAGTGGTTGCAGTAATCTGGAGGAAATCTTTGGAAAGCAGCATGATCATGATCATGATCATGAGGAGGCAGAACAACAAATAGAGATAGCCGCGCTGGCAAAGATCAGCACTCTCAGCACAAGTACTAGTACGAGCTTCCTGCAGAACCTGACTGGTGTTACTGTGCACTGGTGCGATAGATTGAGAAACATTTTTTCCGTCTCCATTGCTAGAGGTCTAGCGCAACTCAAACATCTATCTGTTGGATTCTGTGCAATCATGGAGGCGGTAGTAGTTAACGATGATGAGAAAATATCATCATCAATTGATCAGGAGAAGATTATTGTGTTCCCTCGCCTGGATGTGTTGATCCTTCTCAAACTGGACAGTCTGACTTGTTTCTGCACAGGTCCTCGTGCTATCGAATGCCCATCTTTGGAACGAGTGTTTATAGATTGTTGTCCCAAAATGGAGACTTTTGGTCATGGTGTTCAAATCACACCAAAGCTTAAGAAAGTGAAAGTTCGTGACGATGAAGATGAAGAGATTTGGATGGGTGACCTCAATGCCACTGTCCAGCACTTATTCAAACTAAAGGTGCATGTCGATCCTTAACATGGCATCGTTGGGAAGTGTAAGATTACTTGCGTGTCTTTAACACGTAGGGTATTATCAAATTTCATTGATGATCAGTAGAAAAATTGAAAAAAAATCACAGGCATATAAAAGACCTGCTAGCTAGTCTTATAACGATAATGTAGTGTAAGTTACACTTCTTTCTTGGAGATAGAATAGCTAGCTAGCTGGTGCAACTAATAGCTAAGTTGTTCATGTTGCAGGCAAAGCCTCCGGAGCAAGATGCCCAATCGCCTCCATGTTAGGGCATCCTAGCTACATATCAGGTTTGTCTTTCTCCCATTGTTGCAATCTTAGCTTGAGACCTAGTGATCACTGAAAACTCTGTCAAGGAATTCAGGTTTAGATCGATTAACCAAGTCGGGTTCGGCTTTCCTCCATTAATGCTCAATTCTATTAAGTTTTTCAAAAGTTTAAACTCAATGGAAATATCAGACCAAACCACACATGATATGTAGACTATACTAACTCAATTAACTACGAAAAAATTACAGACTTATTTGATGTATTTTCACCTTTGCAATTTAATCAAAACTTCTATCCATTTGAGATTTATTGAAAAACTGTATACACTGATCAGATATAGAACATTAAAACACAACCATTTTGTTTTTTGGTGAAGTTGTGAGGTTCAAGAAATTAAACTTTTCAATCCTAATATTCTTGTTGACATTGAGATAGTGAATAAAAATCGATTGAGTTGAGCATTATTGGAGGATTTATTAGCGAAGAAGAACTGAACCCTTTTTTGAAAACATACATTAAGGTTGCTATTTAGGGAGAGTAAAGATTAAATGCAGGGGACTCTTCATTCCCGCTAAAGTTTTGAAAATTAGTGTTTGTTAGATGCATTATTTTGAAGTAATTATGAACCATTCTTGTTTTCATAGAGGAGCTTAAAATGCATTGCCCAAACTAACAAATATTGTCAAAGCGACTTTCAATGTTGTTAGTACGTACTGCAAAATTTCTGTAATAAATATTTCTGCAGTATTCCTTGTTCGGGTTTTCTGCAGATTCCACCGTTGATATCCGATTTATCGCAGGCAGTGATCGTTCCATGGCGTACTGGGACGTTGCTTTGGACCTAGTAGCTCGTATCATATTTGCTATACCCTGGAAATGCTAATGAGGAAATAAACAGAGACAAATTTTAATGCGATACTATATACGATTTATTAATCTATTTCCCATAGTTGTATTTGTATGCGTGATGCCATAGGTATTCTGTAATCTGTCTGTGATGTGCTGAAAATTGTTATTTATTGTTTTAAATAAATTTAGCTTATGAAGTGGACAAGATATTTCCATGCCCTTCGTGTGTTTTTTTTCTTTCTTTTTTCTCCTGGTATGTTCCCTGGCATTTCTTACACATTTTGGAAAATTTTAAAAACACAAGCCCTGGTAAATTTTCATAAATAAAATTATGTAGAAATCTTGCATAGAAAGATCTGAGCCAAGTAAAAATAGTAAATACCTATTAAGATGGCTCTTAATTTTAAAAATTCCATAACCATTTCATTCTTGACAGATTTTTTCTTTATTATGAAATTAAAGTTTCCCTTTTAATTAAAATGTTGTCTGGAATTCCTCTTTCCGAAACTTTGTTGTTTTTTCTATACTTCTTTCAGTTAGAACCACCCCTTTAATCAAATGGCTCCTACTGACTTTGCTTTTAATTTCTAATTCTTGTTAGCCAGCTTTGTGTTTTTATGCGCTGTATTGAAATTTAGCCTACTTCTTTTTATCAATTTTAAATTATGTTAATGTTTGTGTAATTTGCACTATTTTTATTTTTGAAAAATTAGTCTATTTTGTTATTTCATATAAGTTTAACCCATTCTACTCCGAACCACGAGTAACTTTAATGAGATGGAAACATGGTAAAAATGTTTAACCCAAGTTTAACCCATCATGAGTTTGAAACGAGATATATGAGTGTTTTTTTTATTAAAAGTAGAGTAAAATTTAGCCTAATTCGTACCAAACTTGTCTTATTTCCATTCCTAATTTTAAGTCGTAACAATAACTATAGCACTATAGCAACAAAAAAAAAAATTAAAAGGACTACTTTGAGAAATCAAACCCTAAGTTGATGAACATTGTCCCTCTTTGGTTTGTACATTACCGATGCACTATATCTGGTGCCTAGAGTGGGTTTCATGCCTATTCATGCACCATCAAACAGGTGTGAACCATGATCATTACCCAAAATATAATAACCAACACAGAAAGAAAGAGAGTGTGACAGTACATGATAATTAATGCCTCAAAAGCATTAACTAGTTACTAGATTAGGCCAAACACTTTTTTATACGGAGCAAGACCAAGTAGCGAGAAAGGTAGATGTTGGGCAAATCCCCCTATACCATTACCTCAAGATAACATGCCAGTGTGTTAGTGATGTGCCAAAAATATGTTACTCCACGTCAAATTGCCAACACCTCCAAAACCCCATAGTTTTTTACATGTCCAAGCAATAAAGGGTTTTTGTAAGGGTTACAAAAAAAATGACAGTAAATCATCAAAATTTTGAGGGATATCATCACCTGAAACAACAAACCACTTCCAAATTCCAAGATAATGAGAAGTCTATGGCAGGGTAACACAGAAAACATAAGATCCTAATGGTTGAAATATAGTAAAGCATTACTAATGCCTCACAACAACCATAAAGAGAATAAACAACAGAAGCATCTTGCTCAGGCATGCATGCTGAACATAAACATGCACACATGAAATATTCTAAGCTATGGTCGTACAGAAGTTCTAACCTTTTGAGTAGAGTTTGAAACATAAACCAATCATGTCAGCACAAGCGCAGAGTTATGCAACCATTCTACCAGTTTTGTTCCATTGATGAAGCTCAGAGGAGAAAGAAAATCAAAACTCAAAATGCAATACTAAAATATTAAGTGTATTCTCCAATGCAACGTCTGTTGAAGTGTTTTAAAAGGATCCCATACTGGATTAAGGCCATAAGAAGTAAAGCAAATATTCAACTAAAATCTTGGCGGTGGTAAGCTCGTAATTTCCAGACAACAATGCAACTAGGTTAGCTACTAAGAAAATTTTAGCCAAGTATAACAGTTTCTTCGAGGGGGATATATATTTTCGAGGATTCATTACCTTTGATAAGTGATCATAACAATTCAAACACCTCAATTTGGATATTTATCATGCCACAATCTCAACGAAATCCAAAGGTACATTACATAAAAGAACAAATATATAATGTCAATTTTTTATTCCTTCCTCATTCACCAATTTGAGTGCCCCATAACATGAATAGGCTGGTTTTCCTTTTACATCCATACAATATGAATCCTCAATCCTCTTGGGCAGAATCCACAGCTAGTTGATTGCATTAATGAGTAATCATTGTGGTATTGTACTGGGTATAATAACATTGGTCAACAATCCTCAGCCCATAAGCAATACTGCCCGTAAAGAGTCATTCTGTGATGTGAACAGTTGGATTCCAAACAAAATCTTGTGATTTATGTATCCAAAAATACACGCCTACTATGTTGATAAATTTGTCCGTTTGAATCTATAGACCTTAGCTTTCAAGAACATACAATAATTTAAGTAAACTAGTAAATGATTAAAAATAGAATGCCTGTTAACATAATGAAGTAGCCGTCTGATGATTGTCCCTCATGAGTGATGTTATACATACATCCTATTCAAACATGCATAGGAGTACTAAAAATACAAAAATAAGGTAATGAAGAAAACTGTACCAGAAAGTTGTAACCAGATCGATTGTTTAATTATGGTATCAGAGTACATTTCCGATATTGAACAGTCGTAAATCATAATCATTAATTGAAACATGAAAGTTAAGATATAAACAATTATTTAAACACCAACAACAACAGATAATTACATAAACATAATACTGCATTCATCAGTATCTCATTTAATCATACCAACTCAATGATTCTCCTTCATTTCTCGAGCAACAATAAGTTCTTCTATATTATCAGCATTACCAGAGTCTGATAGCATCAAAATTTCATCATCCGTTGTGAAATTGTATCGTTCCCCAATAGCTCTTAAAAGCTGGTACACTTCAAACATAGTAGGCCTCTCCTTGGGAGCTGGAAGCACACAGTTACGTGCAACTTTGAGAAACTGGAAAAGCTCACCATCATAACCCTTCCCTGCCAAAGATTTGTCAATGGCATCTTGAAGCTTAGAATTGCTCGAAAGCTGTGTTATCCATTCCACTAAATTTCCCTTAAAGCTCTCTGGGGCTCCGGCCACATACGTAGGTCTCTCACCAGTAACCAATTCAAGAAGCACAACTCCAAAGCTGTAAACATCCCCTTTCGGAGTGGCCACAAGAGTTCGTGCATACTCAGGAGCAACATAACCCAAATCCCCAAACTCCCCATTCACAAAAGTACTCAAGTGTGTGTCAACTGGATTCATGAGCCTAGCAAGTCCAAAATCAGATATCTTGGGCTCAAAATCTGTGTCTAATAAGATGCATTTGGAACTTATGTTTCTATGTATTATACGGGGATTACAACTATGATGGAGCCAAGCAAATCCTTTTGCTGCCCCTATCCCAATTTTGAGCCTCACAGGCCACGCTAAAGATTTGTCACCTTCACTCACAAGTTGTAGCCGATCATGCAGGGTACCATTTGGCATGTGCTTATAAACCAAAAGCCTCTCCTTCTTAGCCATGCAAAAACCTAGAAGAGGAACTAGGTTACGATGCTTCACATTACCCAGAGTAGCCATTTCAGACACAAATTCTTTCTCAGAGTGTTGAGTATCCTGCAACCTCTTTACCATAAGTGAAGTGCCATCTTCAAGCAGTGCCCTGTACATGGTTCCTGTTCTTCCAGACCCGATGATGTGGTCTTTGCTGAAGTTGTTAGTAGCCTTCATGAGGTCACTCAGTCTCATTTTGGAAACTGACTTCTCGAACATAGAAAGCTGGAAATTGCAATACTTTTTCTCAATAGAGTATAGGTAAATTCTTAAGCAATAATGAAAATACCAAACAAGAAATATAGAAAATAAAGTAAATGAATTGCACAAAATGGGAACGAATAATCTTCTCTGGATTGACAGAGCAATAGGTTAAATCAGCTTACCTTAATGCCTTTGGTTCCCTTTATACTCTTTGCCCATTTATTTCCTTCAGGGTCATCTTCCTTCTTCTTTCTAGAAACCCTACGCATAAAGAAGAACATACTGATACCCACACCTAATGCTGCAATAGTTGCCCCGCCAACAGCTGCTCCGACAATGACTCCAGGGTGGGTGTTCTTTGAAGGAGCCTGGCAAATGGGTAAAGGACTCCCACAGAGACCTGGATTATTTGCGTAGTCCTCCGGTGTTGCATTTTGAAAGTGTGGAACCTGCCCAGTCAAACGATTGTTTGCTACACTAAAGGTCTTCATCCGACCAAGCAGGCCAAGCTCAAGAGGAATCTTACCAGTCAACTGGTTGCTGTCGAGTTTAAGGATATTCAGATAGCTACAGTTTGCTAGGTCCTTGGGAATCTCTCCTGACAAATTGTTGGAGGAGAGATCAAGCGATGTCACAAAGCGGAGTATTGTGGAGATATTGGGTGGAATAGCTCCATAAAGCTTGTTGCTGGAAAGATCTAAGCCTGTCAAGGCTGAGCAATTCTGAAGACCACGCGGAAACTCGCCCTTGAGTCCCATGTCTGAAAGCCGGATATTTAAAACCTTGCTCTCATCAGGATGCCAGCAGTCAATCCCAGTAAATTTACAGATGAAGCCTTCAGTATTGTTATTGAAATTCCATGAAGAACTCAAGTAATTGAATGGGTCTTCCAAGGAATTTTTTAGAGCTTTCAAGCAATTTATATCACTCTCAAGACCATAGCTGGAGCTGCAACTCAACAGCAACCAGACAAAAGTACCAACAAGAACAGTAAAAGCTCCACCATTCACTGCCATGTTCATGAAGAAAACCATCATATGCTCACATGGAACTACGGGTGCGAACCCACTTAGACTGCTCTCCACTGTATAGTAGAGCTTTAATAACTGATGCACAAATTCTTAGCACTTGTAACACCAGACCTGAAACAAATTTGAAATCGTCAGAGACTAAATTTAAAACAGCACTAGGCATAGAATTATATAACCCCTCCCCCCCGCCCGCCCCCCCAAAAAAAAAAAAACCACCACCCGAATAAAAACAAAACAAAACAAAACAAAAATCCCCAACACAGTGTCTGCCAGGCAGGGAAAAAGAACCTGCCTTGGAGACACTGTGCTGGGGATATTCTTTTCCCTTTTTTTTTTTGTGTGAATGTGTGTTGGGGGATGAAGTAATTAGAAGACAAATTTAAACTCCTAACAAAAATAACTCAACTAACTAACCTGCAAATCCGTAAATGCTACATGAACCGCCACAGAGATTCATGGTATTGAAAGAAGTTTCTAAAATCAAAAGAACCCGAGGAGCAAGCAGAGTTTACTCTCTTTAGGTACTTGAATTTCAAAAAATTCCAGACCTTATAAATATGAATATAGAAGAGAAAGAGCAAATTTTCAACTAAATCAGCAAACTCATTAAGTGTTACAAAGACCTACAGTGCATACAAATAAATCCAACCTTTACGCACACAACTGAGTTCACCCAATGCTTGCCACAAAAAAAAACACATATGCTATAATTTGAAAGAAGGTTAGTCAATAACCCAAACGAGTATATTCAATTCAGCGCTATAGAGGAAAATTTTTCAAAGATTCACCAAGACAATGAAAATCAATTCGAACATGAAGATGAAGTACAAAGATAAAAGAATTCAAACTAATAAAGCAGCAAAAAAAATTATATTACAATCATTAAGTAAGATACATTCCAAAAGTCCATAATCTTTTTTTTTTCTTTTTTTTGGGTAAGTAAAAACAGAAGTCCAAACTCTTTTACGTCCTCAAAATCGTGGAAACACAAAGACCCTATAGAGTTTATTCAATTCCTATAGACTTTACTCAATTCTTATCACCGCAAGCATAAAATCACATAACCCATGTAAGGAAAAAATGGTAATTGTCAGAAAATCAAAGAAACCCACCTGAGATACCACAAACCCTAATTCGTGGAGATCACCGAACCCGCAAAAGGTTTTTTTGAATCAAGAACAAATACGGTTGTCTCCTCAAAGAATACGACGAACTTTGCGATCATAACTTGCTAAAACCAACCCAAGACCTCAGAGAGAAAAAAGCAAGTCTTTGTTTGAAAGATTCAAAGCCAGCCATAGACTTCCAAAGAACAATAAATGATATAAAGAAAACACAGTAGAGGGCCAGAGGCTCATAAGAAAAAGAGAGAGAGAGAGAGAGAGAGAGAGTATTTGGGATCTTTAGGGTTCAATTGATTGAGAGGCAAGTGTTTTGCTGGGAAGAAGTATTACCGAAGAGAGAGAGAGAGAGAGACAGGGGGTTTTGCCGGGTCAAAGAAGGAATGCCCATCTTTTTTTCTCTCTTTCTTTTTCCCCAACGCTCAGCAACGACTGGACTGCGAAAGAGCGCAAAGACTCGAGAGTGTGCTTGACTTTGCTGTTCCGCTTATAGGAAAATAACGAATGGAATGGAATTGACGACCACCACTCCATTTTCTTTTTTACTAACCTGCTCATTCACACCTATACTCCAAAATGATATGGCTCCAATTTTAGCTCCGGAACAATTTGAGATTGTTTTCAAAATTTTGGTTTCGGTTTCATTTTTCAAACAAACATTTTGTTTCGTTTTCTGGTTTCATTTTAGTACGAAAAAACTTTTTTAATCTTCTTTCAAACATTTTAGAAAAAAGTTCCAAAATAATTTTTGAAAACAGTTCACCAAATTTATTCTCAACGATTTTTATAGTTCAAAACAATAAAACAAGAATTGAGATTATAACCAAACAAATTTATCATTCTTTTAAATTTTAAGAATATGTGGCCAAAGCTAGTGTTAACGCTTCATTTGTGTTAAGAGATGTGGGTTTTGGAAGGTTTTGGAAGGGAAAAAAGGGTGTTAGTGATTATCGATTTTGCTCGTACTTGTAATAAAAAGTGAATTTGAGTTGTATCTTCCTCTACACCTAAGAATGAATCTCTTTGTTTAAATGGTATTGATGTAATATAATCCATATCTTTTGGAGTAGATGGAATGTTATTTTTCTTTCTTTATTTTTCTTGTTTTTAGTAAATATTTAGAAAAAAAAAAAAAACATACCATCAAATGAGGCAGGATTTTATAGTCAAGATCCATTCCATAGCTTCTTTTGCTTGCCTGTTTCTTTTCCCTTTTAGAAATATTGAAATGCATGTATTCTGTTCATTATAATTGAATTGATGAACTAGTAGTCCTATTTCTCATAATTATCAAGTTAAACTAAATTACTACACTCCCAAAATAGTTTGTGTTCAAATTAATGAGACCTGATTGCCATCTTCACATTTATTCTTCCAAGGGACTTGGCTCAAGATTATTTACATAAGAGTACAATTAATTGGAAATAGTAATCATTAACCACAATAGAATGCAAATTTATGGTAGGTATCTTGAATGGAAAATTTATATTCTTAGACAATTCTACCAAAATAATATTGCAGCTGTATTTTTTAAATTATGAACCCAAATAATGAGCATTTATTTTGAATTAAATGGCGACAAACAACGATGTATAAAAACTCTGGACAAAAATCATATATATATATAAAAGTTGTGTTTGTCCTTATATTTTGCTTCTCTCCTACGTACAGTTCTAAATGTTCAGATACTTTTAAAATGCCACATCACAAGGGCAATTTATTAGATAACTATTGAATTTATTATTTTATTAAACTTATTGTATTAGTTTTGTAAAATATATATATATATAATATAAGATTAGTTTTGTAATATAGATAAAATACATATATATCATATCAGATTGTTAGAATTTTTTCTGAACTTAATATCTATAAAAAAAAATGATTATAATTAAATAAAATATTATGTATATATATCAATATCTATTTATATTTTAGAGATATGATACAATGTATTAGTTTTGTAAGATATATATATATATATAAGATAAGATCAGTTTTGTAAGATAGATAAGATATATATATATATATATATAATATCAAATTGTCATGACTTTTTCTAAACTTAATATCTAAAAATGTGATTATAATTAAATAAAATACCATATATGTTAATATTTATTTATATTTTAAAGATACGATACAATTGTATAAGTAATTATTATGAATTTTAAATTAACTATTTATGATTTAAACAACTTTTATTTCTGTACATTGCACGGTTGACACCTAGTTCTATTAGTGAAACATTACTCTTCTTGATTTAAACTTTACCCGAATATAATGCGAGTGAGCCACAGACAACCCACTTGTTGGGCCGCGGCCAACATATTTGTAGAGAGAGAGAAAGAGAGAGAGACTACAACAAGGAGCCCAGGGCTGTAAAATATTTGTTCTGGGCATAGCCCAATGGAGTGAAGTTTGCATCTAAATACCTCATGAGCTATGAAATTACTTCCAGACTAGTTGTTCCCAATCTCATCGAAGTGCCTCTCTCTCTCTCTCTCTCTCTCTCTCTCTCTCTCTCTCTCATTGATAAATCTTGGTGGATGGAGGTTCGTTGACTACAAGAACCATGAGCTTGACAAATGAATGGTATAGTTTTAAAATTTTGTGTCGTTGTTTTCTGCCTTTTTTCTTGAATTCCTGTATAATTAATCTCATTTTTCAGGTTAGCTATTTCTTTTTTTTTTTTCCACACCAAAATGCATCTCATCAGAAATGCTTAAAAGAAAATAGTAAAATGATAGAAATTGGGTTCCATGTATCGCTTCACTCTCACAATACCCACTATAAACATTTTAATAAACCACTTAGATTTACCAATTAAAATGAAAATATAAAACTAATAAATTCGCAATCGATCTAAATGACTTACTTATATTATCTCCTCCAGCAATGGGCTCACATTTCGTGATGAATAATGGGAATACAAATAATTTAAACTTTGAATTAGCTTAAAGAAGGTCACTTAATTGTGCCCATTTATCTATTAAATTTGTATTATGAAAAACAATACAAAAAAATAAATTAGTTAAAAAGGCGGTCCAAGTGCTCATTAAGAATTACAATAATTGTGTTTAAGCCAATATTTATAAACTTCAGCATTAAAATCAATCCCGATAAAATGGATAAGACAATCAGCTATTTTACACACAACAAGCACATGCAACTCCGGGAAATAATTGTACATAATTCTTGATTTTTTTCATCTAACTTGAACTTGTCTGAATATAATTTTTTTTTTGAAAATTTGAATTTATAGACAAAATGAAATATTTTGAATTTTGAATTTTAAATTACTTTTCACCAAAAAGTTTCCAGATCCCAGCTGAGTTTTAATAAATCTGGCCAACATTTCAAATGACTCTCCTTTGAATATAGGATATAGTAATTTTTCTTGAATTTTTTAATTTTTCAAAATTTCCTAAATATTCCAAAATCTTAGCCAAATTTTGCCCATCAAAATTCGGTCAGCAGGTCAAATTTCAAATTTTTGCATAAATTCAAAAAAAAAAAAGACTAGAAACAATAGCAGTAACCAATGTGCTCCACATCAACTTGGTCCCATCAACAATGGGTCTTGTAATAAATTGGGGTTTTGTGCAACATTTGCTTGTTGCTTTGGGATTTCCGAACTTATTTGTGAGATGGATTATGAAGTGCATCACTAGTACTTCATTCTCCCTCTCCATCAATGGTTCTCTTAATGGCTTTTTCAAGAGGCAGCAAGGTCTTAGGTAGGGGGACCATTTATCTCCCTTTCTTTTTGTCTTATGTTTAGAGTATTTTTCTAGAATGTTTGGGAGGTTGAAACATAATTCTGAATTTCCCAAATGTGAAGGGCTGAATATAACTCACTTAGCCTTTACCAATGATTTGATCCTCTTTTCTAAAGGGGCTGTTACTTTAGTCAAACTTCTTATGGAAAATGTGCAAGTTTTTGGGCAATGTTCTGGCCTTAAAATTAACATGATCAAGTATAATTTGTTTGCAGTAGGCAAGACTTGGATATTATTAAGAGATTGACAGGTTTTGAAATGGGTCATTTCCCTTTTAGATGCCTGGACATTTCAGTGGCTGCCTCAAGACTAATGATAGCTCAATACAACCCTTTCATTAACAAGATTGCAGAGTCTATTAATGCTTGGACTGGAGTTTCTATGTCATATGTTGGGCCAGCAGAGTTGGTCAAATCTGTTTTGCAAGGAATGAATTGCTTTTGGTTACCTATTCTACCTATTCTAGCTGGGGTTAGAGATAAAGTCTCTCAAATGTGTAGAAACTTTCTCTAGAGAGGTAAGTGTTTTGATTATAAGCAACCCTTAGTGGCTTGGAAAAAAGTTTGTAAGCCTAAGATGGAAGGTGGGCTTGGTTTTAAAGATTTGCAGGCTTGGAATTTTACCTTGTTGGCAAAGAATTTGCAGAACATCCATGCCAAAAAGGATTCTCTCTGGGTTAAATGGGTCCACCAGATTTATCTACCACAGAGTTTTATTTGGGGCTTCCATGCTAACAAGGAAGTTTCTCATTTGATGAAGCAAATTCTACAGATTTGGGATAGATTAATTGCTGCAGTAGGGTCTGCATCAGAAGCTAGCGTGAAGATGGAACAATGGACTGAATGGGGTAGGTTGAACTCCAAATCAGTTTATGATTTTTTTAGATCGAAGGGAGCAGTTTTTAAATGGCCCACGCTGGTCTGGCATTGCAATCTTGTGCCCAAACAATCATTCATTTTCTGGTTCGGTATGAAGGACAGTTTGATGACCAGAGATAATATTCACGTGCAAATTAATGACCAGCAATGCCCCTTTTGCTAGGCAACAACTGAATCTATAAGCTATCTATTTTTTCAATGTTCGTTTGTGAAACATGTCTGGATAGCCATTAAACGTTGGTTGGGCTTCTTCAGGGCTTTAAGCACGCTAAAGGCTGCTACCAAATGGATACTCAGGGAACATAGAGGAATTGGAATTCAAGCAGCAGCTAAGAGGATTGGCTTGGCAAGCACCAAATACATCTTATGGGACACCCGAAATGTTAGAATTTTTGAAGGAAGAATTCAATCACCAGCCACTATTATTAGAAAAATTCAGATTATGGTGTAGAGAGTTTTACAATCTTTATTTCCAGATACTTACTTTTCTTTAAGGACATAGTTGCTTTGCTTAGCTTTGACTTAATAGTTGGCATTGTAATTACTTGACTCTTTTGAGCTTTTGGTGGAATGTAATGCTCTAGAGTTTGCTCTAGACTTTTCATTTTTGCTTATGGGTATTCCCTGGGTTTTGTACATGCTTCGAATCTATAAACTTTATTTACCTATCAAAAAAAAAAAAAAACAATGGATCTTGCAACAAAAAAAAAAAAACTATTCTCTGCCCAAAAAATTTTGCAACACAGATTGTGCATGCTGATTGACTCTTACGTGGCAACTTGGCACCCTGAACCGATAGATCATAGTATTCTTTGTTTGGTCGGGACTCGGGATAGTTGATAGATCATAGCATTCCTGTCCGTACAAATTAGCTCCTAACTAGTCCAAAAGCTTGCCAAAAGCAAACACAGCCCAATGCCAAACCGCTAGCGCATTTGCACCTCCCCTATTCTAATATGGTAATAGCAAAATCGAGACTGCCCTAACGTTAAAGCAAAAAGACAAGACACAGAGAGACAGAGCGTGTTTGTGTCGGAGGACGTGATAAATAGAACTATTTATTCTAACTGATACTTTCCTCTTTCTCTCTCTCTAGGGATTCGCAGTAGCGTCCCACAAAACCCTCGCCAAACCATGGTTTGATTATCCGGCGAAATTCGCCGCCGTCCGATCGTTTCCCCTCCGCCTTTCCCGTCGATCTGGTAAGTCCACGTCGTTTTCTTTCTCTACGGTTCACTCATTTGTGCAATTGCATCCTTTATTCTCTTCAGATCGAAACCTACTCTCGACTCTTTTAGTCTTGAATTTTAGCTTTAGCTTTGGTTTCGGTTATTTCAACATTTTTATTGTCCTTAGCTCTTTGTCTATGCTTTATTTGGCATATTAATTGACGTCCTCGATTTTCATTTTTGTGAATCTGTTTTGTTCTTTTCATATTTGTAATAATTGATGTTCTAGATCCGCCATCTCATGTTGATACGTTCCGCGAAATTTAAGCTGTTGCTATATCACTGGTAGGATACTGGATGTGGTTAAGTGTTTAACCACTTACTTCGTTTTGTTCTATTCTCTGCTTGTTATTAGACTCAACTTCTTATATGCATTTTGTTCTCTGTGTTTCCCTTTACTATTAGTTACTCTGTCATTTATTTTATTTTCTTTAGATCGCTGCTAGTGTTTTGAAATTCTACATACTACATAAGGGGTTCATATTCATACTCAAAATAGCTTTGCAATTTTAAGGATTTACAAAAGGAAATCTCTCTCTTTGGGCGTTGGGGGATGTGGTTTGGGTGCGTAGAAGAACCTGCTGTCGCAGATTCTTAACAAATTCATTCAGTTTACCCATTAATTGGATGAAAGATTTCTTTACTGCTTCGATGTGCTTGTTTCCTCCAGTGCTTACTTTTGTTCTTACTGGGTATTTATATAATGACTAAAAGTTACCTCATTTTGGCTATAGAGCTTTTAGTTGGAAACGTTGTGTTTTTTAAGTTTGAATTGGGATATTATCATCTTATGTTTATTGTCTTGGGGGTACTCATCTATTTTGAGATTGTGCATGAGCTGATGAACATTCTGTTTTTCATTCTATTCACTTGGAGTTGGAGAAATACATGTATTGGCTTTTACTTTTTATCATAATTGCTTATAGTCTGTTACATGCATTGTTAAGTAAATTATGGGGTGCATTGCTTGTTTGATTTAGTTGTAATCTTAACTTTTTTTTTTTCCTGAAAAATTTTTGGTAGATTCGAACATGTTGATACTTGATTCTGACCTTTTCCCTCCTTTCTTGTGTTGCTTTTTCGTATGATATTTTCTTAAGATACTAATTCCCTCTGATATGTAACTTATCCTTTGTTTCCAATATGTAGTGTATGTATTATTCATAAGAAATAAGTAAGAAAACTTCTCAAAAAGGAAAAGAAGTAAACAACAAATTAAAGAGTAGCTGACCGTGACGACTATGCAGTCCAATCCACAGGTGAACCAGCCAAACTGAGAACATAATCAAAGTCAACCTTAATGGTTGGCTTCTGTCTGGTTCTCAAACGCTCTTGTTGCAGGAGGGAGGAATTATATACTGCAAAATCTTGTGTCCCCTAGCCAATGTGAGACTTGAGTATAAAAAGAATCAAAATTACATAATAAACATCGATACCTCATTGGTTTCTATTAAAACTCTGTATATGAGATCTAGGCCTCTCAAAGTGATGCGCCATTCCTTTGTTCCACATTGCCTCGGGATCGAGGTGATCCACTTCCACTTCTTTATAAAAAGATGCTTTCTTGCATGGTCTTCAAATATCAGTTAGCATGAAAACAAGTTTATGATTTAATAGGCATAAATCCTCATTGTTTCTAGTTTAACGCTGGATCCTAAGTTATTTTTGTTGTACTTGCAATGTGTTTCATGTGTGTTAAGTGATGGACACTGTCTCTCAAGTGTTTGAAGCACGTCCGGTTAAAAAGAGTAGGAAATGTTTAGAAAAGTGTCCGACACGGGCCCAACACCTTCTTACTTTCCGTGGTTAAGGAATTTGCTAGCCTTAGATCTCACAGATTGTGGAGTATACAAACATATTTTCAGTACTCACTTCATACTTTTATTTCCAGATGATCATCAACAGTTTTTTTTTCTTTTCATGTTGTTACTAACGAGATCTTTAAACGGGGGCAGGCTACAGGTACTGAATAACAGTTGTACTGTTCAATTGATTGTGCAACTGCCTGCTTTGGCATTAGCCCCTCCTGCTTTGGCAATCACCTTGACCTTTTTAAACTTTTTCAAAATATTTCACCATGATAAATAAGATGTTGAATTCAGATGGTTGATACAGCGTTTGGTAGTTCAACTTGTTGCTTTCACATGCCAAGTTTATTTTTTCCATACTATTTTGCTTTTTTAATTGCTCTATATATTTAATTAGTCATTTATTTAATTTTATGGATTTCCCCAGGGCTTCTTTGCCATGGAAGCTACTCAGTCAGGTTCTACACTCATAGACTCCACAACTTCTAAGATACAGCAACTTCAGAAAGCATTTGCTGAGCTTGAAAGTCACCGAGCCATAACCCTCAACCTGAAATGGAGACAACTTGAGGAACATTTTCACGGGCTTGAGAAGTCCTTGAAGAGGCGTTTTACGGAATTGGAAGACCAAGAAAAGGAGTATGAAACCAAAACAATGGAAGCCCAGAAGTTTCTGGAGAAGCGTGAAGCAGCTGTTATGGCTAAGGAACAAGCTTCATTGGAGAGGCTCCAAGAGAAGAGAGATGCTGCAGTATTTGCTATTGCTAATGCTCTCCAGAAGCACAGGAAGGTATCTTCTGCAGAACCTGCTGTTGTCACTAGTGAGGATCTAGGTAGGGTACCATTTGGGGAAGAGAAACCATCCTATGCCGTGGCTGCTGCGAGTAACTTAGAAGACATGCAGAAGTCTTCTGAAAACGAAAATGTAGAGCTGAAGTCTTTTTCCCAACTATGGAAATTATGTCATGAGATGGACTCAGAAGGGCTCCACAAATTCATATCAGACAACCGTAAGAATCTTGCCGCCATAAGGGAAGAAATTCCTCTTGCATTAAAGACTGCAGCTGACCCAGCTTCTCTGGTTTTGGATTCACTCAAAGGTTTCTACAGCATGGAGGTGTCAAATCTGGATGGGAAAAAGGACTCAAATCTATTGGGTTTACGCCGAACCTGTATCATGTTGATGGAGTGCCTTAGCATTTTGTTAGCAAACCTGGATCTGAGCTCTGTTTCTCATATAATTTCCGAAAATGTTAAAGAACGAGCAAAGGCAATTGCTGAAGATTGGAAACCAAAGTTAGATGACCTTGACGTGGATGCCAACAATGGGAATTCCTTAGAGGCTCATGCATTTTTACAACTTCTAGCCACTTTTGGAATTGATTCTGATTTTGATCAGGAAGATTTATCCAAGCTAATACCAATGGTTTCTCGTCGACGCCAAACAGCTGATCTTTGTCGCTCCCTTGGATTGTCTGGAAAAATGCCAGGTGGGTCTGTGTTTACTTTATTTTTGTGCATTCTCTCTCTCTCTCTCTCTCTCTCTCTTGTTTTTTTTGTTTTGGTAGGTGTGTGTGGTGGTTGGGGGTGTTTTTTTTTTTTTTTTTTTTTTTTTTTTTGGGGGGGGGGGGGGGGGGGGGTGTGAAGAAGAGTTGTGACGTTGTTGAAATCATGCAGATAATGGGGGTAGTATATTCACCAGATAGACCTTACCTTACCTTAAAGCCAACTTCCTCTTTGTGAGGGTCATTGTTGCGAATACTTGGGAGGTGGACCAAGTGCAGTTGCATATTTGGGTGTTCAAAAATCATCTAAACATTAGATTTTAGGAAGTGGGCATTTATAAATTTGAAGTATTTTTCTCTTTCTTCTGTATGCTAGGCAGTGAACTAACCTGTCTGTAAAACATTGAGTTTGTAATGTGCGCATTGTTCTGTTGAAGGTATATTTAGGCATGCCCAAGGTTGTTGAGTATGTCTTATTTTGTGTGCTACATAAGTATTGGTTTGTAACGTATTTTGAAATGCCCAAATATACCTTGACTCGATTTTAGTATATTTAATTTTCCCTCCTCTGCCTCCTTATTTCTTGTTCTCTAACATTATTCAGATTCTCTTCCCCTGATGCTCTGTTTTAACAAAGTTGGATGTCCTGTTTTTTCAAGGTCATAAAATCCTGCTATGACCTTCAATTCTCTTCAACAAGTATGGAATCTATGGATGTCATCAAAGATAGATCAAAAAAAAAATTCTAGTTTTCCTGAATTTACATCTTCATGGAAATCACTGTAGTATGTAGAGGCACCGTAAAAAAATTAAAAAATATTTTAGAGAAGAAGATTGTCACCTTCGTGGTAGATAGTTGGCAGGTCCATCAAAATTCTTCTCTGATATTTGTTTCTTTTGGCCTTGCATTTTGTAACACTTGGATCACGTGAGCAACACTCGTAAAATTTTCTTGGCCTCTTATCAAATAACTTTAGGAAGGTTGTGCTAGTTTGGATGGTATCTGCTTGCTTAGTGCATGGAAGTGATCAAGTGGACTGCATCTTAGTGCATTGAAGTGATCGATCTAGTGGACTGAAACCTTTTCTACTGTAGTTTCAGTTTTTGTGAATATTCACATGGTTCACTTTGTCCTGCATGGACTTTTCAGGTGTTATCAATGTGTTGGTGAATAATGGAAGGCAAATTGATGCAGTTAACCTAGCTTTTGCATTTGAGCTTACAGGACAGTTCTCACCAGTATCATTACTGAAATCCTACTTGACTGAGGTGAAGAAGGTTTCTTCCCCTGTCAAAAGTGGAAATACATCTCCTTCTGTCCAGGTTTGTTCATGATTCTTCAATTTGTTAAAAGATGAACTATGATGTTTCTAATATATCTGCAAAGTCCAACTAGTTGGCAACATGAAGGATACGGATTTTTAATGGTAGGACCTAAAGGGATGGGGGTGACTTGATTACATATAGTATGTATGTCATTCTTTAGTATTGTTCCTTTTGGGAGTTATTGTTTCCAAATTTTTAGGATTATAATGGTTGGCACAAAGTTTGCTGTCAAATTACTTGGCCACATACTGAATTGTTTGAACTCAACACTGTAATGGGGGTTGATGCTGGAGGTTCATTTAGTTTTGACTCCGGGATATGATAATTCCTTTTTTCCCCCATGTAACCAATTAAATTTTCCTGATATTCAGAATGAGGTCAATGAAAGGGAGTTGACTGCACTTAAGGCTGTGATCAAATGCATTGAAGAACACAAGCTTGAAGAACAGTATCCCGTGGACCCACTCCAAAAACTGGTTCTCCAGCTCGAGAAGGCGAAGGCAGATAAGAAAAGGGCAACAGAAGTTGCAAAACCTCAGCCCAAAAGACCCCGTGCCAATGGTGTAGGGCATGGCCCTCGAATAGTCACTAATGTTGCTGCTGACAAGAACTTCTATCCTAGAATGACCGACAGGTACCCGCAGTACATGTATGAGAGACCTTATGTTTACCCTGGACCAACTGACAACCACATTCCCTCGCATCTGGGTCCTGCTGCTTACACTCTCTCCCCCGGTCATGGCAACTTCTTTGGAAATGGCTTCCAGTACCAGGCCCCGTATCTTCACTAGTGGGTAGGAGTATCCAAACTTTGATTATGATCCTGTTAACAGTTAGTGTTAACCCTTCAGTTCGCTGATGTTGCCATGTATGATTGATGTTGCCATGTATGATCGAATTTAGTATTTTAAAAAAGACCCCCAAAAAAGAAGAAAAAATTAGCCTTGTTGATTTTTAAGTTCTTTGTACAAGCTGATACTGTGATCCTTTTAATATATGCACTGTTTTCAAGTTTATGTAGTTATTTGTTTCATTTTATTTTATTGTTTCTTTCCTTCCATGTTTCCGTTTTCTGCTTTTTCTTTCTTTTATCTCCATGGTGGAGGAGTTTGAGCAGACATTTTATGCCTTCAGAATTCTCGAGGGAATTTTGCAAGTATTGATGGTGTTTCAAGCTCTGTGCAAGGTTGTGCAATTGCCCTATTCTGTTGGATTATGTTTTGAGTTTTCTTCCATGCATCTGGACAGGGGAATGGTTAGAAAAGTGGCGGTGTTGATTGGGTTGCTTGGACCTGTATTTTCTCTCATTTTTCCACAGTCCACCCGGCCTAGTGCTAGTGAGAAGATGTCTCCAGTCACCCTTTGCTCTCCTCTGCTATTTTCCTTTGGTTGCTCCCTCAGGACTTGGTAGGTGTCTTGCACGCTGTGCGAGCCTCCATTGAAGAGTGAGGCTTACTAACAAGCCTCTCAAGAAGCTAAGTTGGTGAAACTTACCAAGAGAAACCTCTCATGAAGAGTAGGTCTGCTCCACCATGTTCTCCATTGGAGAAAAGAATTGGACACTGCTGAAGTTTTCCCACGCGTAAAAGGTTCTAATTAGAGTTTAAAATCAAAGGTTAGCAAACTTGGAAATTGTATCTACTTGTGCTACAGTGTACTTGTCAACCTTCATTGAATTTCTAGACACCAAAAGAATTTTTTTTTCCCACATTCCGCGCAGCCCCCGCACCGCCCGCAACAACCCCCACCACCCCCCCCCCCAAGACCTTTTTGAGTAACTTTAAAATTACAAATTTGTAATTAGAATTAGAAATTATTTCAATACCAAATTTTCCACTACAAAAATTTGTCACTACAGAGTATGCTACTATTTTAACGAAAGCTTGTTTCAAGGGGGGGAAAAAAATCCAATGAGACCTTAGTACTCTTATTTTAGATGCTGCTAGATACCAAACCAGTCTCCCTATCAGCTCATCTGGATAAGGATAAGGTCCGAAACACAGCTCATCCAATGAAAAATGTGCATGTCTAACACCACTATCCTTGCCAACCACAAGTTTGTGAGGAAAAGATATTCCTTGCCTAGTCTAAAAAATGTGCATCTTTCACACTCTTATCTCTACTTGTTATGTTGTCTCTATAATTTTAGTTCTGAAGAGTCTTTCTAACAAAAGCAATTAACCATGGCAGCTGCTGCTTCTACAATGGCCAGCCAGCTCAAGAGCAGCTGTGCTTCATCCATAACAAGGGGACTAATTATCCCCAAGGGTGTCTCTGGAGCTCCATTCAGAGCCTTACCCAGCAGAAGAAAGTCTTCCTTCACCATCAAAGCAGTCCAGACGGATAAGGTGAGGGGAGAGAGAGAGAGAGAGAGAGAGAGAGTCTACCTTTGGCTGCTTTTTAATTTTTGTGTTTCATTCTCATTGCTGCTTGATGAACATTTTTGATACTAGAATTCTACTCTGTTCTGCAGCCAACTTACCAAGTTATCCAGCCCATCAATGGCGACCCATTCATCGGAAGCCTCGAGACTCCGGTGACATCGAGCCCGTTGATCGCTTGGTACCTCTCCAACCTACCGGCCTATAGGACGGCTGTGAGTCCGCTTCTCCGAGGAATTGAGGTCGGTCTGGCCCACGGTTTCTTCCTGGTTGGCCCCTTTGTCAAGACGGGGCCACTGAGAGACACTCCGGTAGCAGGTGCAGCTGGGTCTCTGGCAGCAGGAGGCCTTGTTGTGATCCTCAGCATTTGCCTAACTATTTATGGCATTTCATCGTTCAAAGAAGGAGATCCATCGACTGCGCCGTCATTGACATTGACTGGGAGGAAGAAGGAGCCTGACCAGCTGCAGACCGCTGATGGGTGGGCCAAGTTCACCGGAGGGTTCTTCTTTGGTGGGATTTCCGGTGTCATCTGGGCCTATTTACTGCTCTATGTCCTCAACCTTCCTTACTTTGTTAAGTAAACAATTTCTGGACTTGGCTGGCCCGCATTTTGATTTCCTCTTTAGGATTTGATTTGGGGAGGAAAATTTGTATATTAGAAGACTGAGCACTTGAAGGATTATTATGAAGTATGAATTTTTTTTATTTCATTATGGTGTATGGTGAATATGATACCTTATGAATATTAGCAGATGTATAAGCCTTCATATGAATCAGCAAATAAAGGTTAATTGGAAAGTAATCTCTGATAAAGAACAAAGCTTTTGTTGACTCCCTCGAACTCTGTTTTGGTCGCCAATTAACATCTTAATACGAATGACAGATTGTACGATGTTCAAATGTTGGATCCCCCAGCTAGGCTTATAGGGATACTTTACTGATGGCCTTTCAGCAAAATGGGCAGTTCGGGGAACAAAACTGAGACTTAAATAAAAAAAAAAATACTTTTGCATAAGATTTGTAATGAAAATCTTACGATGAAAGTCATAATGAAGGTGTTATGTTTTAAATTGGATGACTCTCAATTAAGAAATCAGTGCTCCCAATTCTAGAACAGTTGTTTTTTTGGCAGATGAAACTCTAATTCACTCAGAAATGGGACACTTGAGACTGAACCGATCGATCAGAATGGGCGAAGTCAAAATTAATACTTGCACGGCAAATTAGATTAGTCAAATCACACATTAAAGTGACCATAGACCATAGTTAATTAGTCATAACAATGTGAAAGACTATTGAGAACATATAAATATTAGTAATGCTATATATAATACATAGTTAAATTAGAATATATCATTTAAAAAAAATACTTAATTTTTAACTACAAAGATACTATCACTTGGGGGAGGGAAAAAAGGAAGGCAATTTTTTTATGTTTTTTTTTTTTTTTTTTCTCTCTGTTTGATTATATGAGAAAGAGAAGGAAAAAAGAGAAAAAAGTAAATAAAAAAATCTCTCCCTCTTTCTTATTTTCTTTTATTTTTATTTTATTTTCTTTACAAAATCAAATAAAATAAATAAATTTTCTCCTTATTTTTTCTCTTCAATCCTTTCCTTTTTTCTTTCCTTCCCCTTCTCAAGCTCTAATCAGGCTATAAGTATAGAATTTATCCGAAGTGACATGTTGAGTTCCAACCCTGAATATTGCCTTGAAAATAGAAGTAAATTTTTTTTTTCTTTCCCCTTTTTTTAATTAGAAAAATCACCTTCAATCTTGAGAGGTACTAAGGAGGTGTTTAGACTTAAATTATTTAGTGATTTATAGATTATGCTGATGACTTTTTTAAAATGTCTTTAAATAAATAGCTTAAAAAAATAATTTATATCTAATTACGTATTTTTTAAAATTAAGCTTGTAACCACGTGAACAAAAATTCCCTAAATAAAAATAGCCGTTGGAGGAATAAATGCGTGTGGCATTTGGAAACGGATGAGAACCAGAGAAACCCTATCTCTGCCTAAAACCCCATATCCAATCCAATCCAATCCCCCAATCTACAAAATGCATGACCACAAACGTTTTAACGGGCACTGCATACGGAAATCCCTTCCCTCTCGTGCCGAAGTTCATTTTACCTGTTGCCATGGCCATTCGCGTCTCTTCATCCTCTTCGCTTCTATCCCACAATCTTGGTTCCTTTCGTCACCAATCTAATGCATCCCCATTATTGCCTCTCAGTGCGCTCAAAGCAACGCCTCTGAATGCCCGGAGAAAAAGATTCTTCGGACTCACTTGCCGATCGAGCAGCGACGGCGACGAGGTACGCTTCTTGGGGTGGTCCAAGTTGTTTCTGATTTTCATTCTTTTTCAATGCATACCCCTATTTGTAGTTTGTCGACTCGTTTAGTGTTATTGATATGATTGATATTAGGATTATCTGTTGGACGCTCCTGTTTCAGTTGGTGATGGCTTTTCTTTCAGTGGAGGTTAGATTTACTTGTGAATTGTCCCTATTTCCAAAGAAAGCAAAAAGAAAGAAAGAAAAATTTATGTTTGGTGGTTAGATTTGGTTGGGAATTCTCTCTATTTCCAAAGAAAGCAAAAGAAAATGGATCTGTGATTGTTATTTCAGTATGATGAAAGAGTTGTACTTTGTTTTGGACAGGGAAGTATTCAGATGGGCCGAATCCAGCTGATGAATGGTTCAAGAGAGGAAAGATTGTAAGCCTTGTGCCCCATTTTCTACTTTCGTATTGAAATTTTAATTCAAGTTTGTCTTTGGAAAATGATTTGCACTTAGTCTCAAAATTTAAGACACTGTTGGAACAATATTTGGCTGCTGATTATATGGGCAGGCGTACTAGAGTTCTTAGACTCGATTGTTGACCGAACACCATCTACACCTCAAACTAGTTAGGTGGATGAGACCAGATTTGTGCGAAATTGTGCACCTAACTAACTTAAGAGTATTGGTTTAGGCAATTAAAGGAAGGCTGGAGTTGATCCTTCTGCTCCTGTTGCCTCAGTCAAGAGGACTTAAAAAAATCTGACATAATGAAGCAAAAGCAAAATCTCAGCTAATTTGTTAGCTAGAGTGTAGTATGTGACTGAATAGTTATCATCTGATAGCTGATGAAGAGCTAAGCATTAAATGTAATGTAAACAACATAAGCACTTACTTGAAAGTATATATGAACGAGATTATATTAAAATAAAGCAACTTGCAAGGAATTTGATTACTCTACTGAACTAAAATGGCTTAGAACTAGAGCTGGCTAATTAGAGGATTAAAACAAAACTAGAGCTTATGATCGAGAACATATGAAGAGTATCACAACGATGATAATGCTTTGTTGAGAAGGTTTGACGCTGGGACCCGGAAATCAGCAGACCCTTCTTATTTGTAGCTGAACAAGTCAGTTGTTGGCTTTTTCGCTCCATGATTTCGCCACTTGTTTGGATGTGAGATATTTAATCAACAGTTGCCACTTGGCATCATTATCCAATCATTTTCCTTGATGTTAATTTATTGGTTGAGTAACTATCCCACTTCCACTCTGATTTGCGAAAGTGCTAGAGTCATGGGCTCCCGATGACACATGTCACTTCACGCTTTGCTGATGCTTGAGCCACGTCTGACATGGGTCCTATTCATACCAAATCCTTCCCTGCCTATGGTACTCTTTCTCTCTGTGTTTTAGCCATGAACTTTTCCCGAGAAATTTGGCAGTCATGCTGTTCTCCACGTGTCAGTTTCCCCTTAGTCCATATAGGTCAATAGACACTAGAGATTTTTTCTTTAAATATTTATTATAATAATGGCTACACTACCATGAGCGCATTCTTTTTAGCTATCAGTGATGTTTTTGCCTTATTTGGTACACTTTTTTGTGAGCTACTAACTACTAAGGCATAAGCCCCCTTAAATGATATATTATGAAAAGTTGAAAACATACTTAAGTCGAAGTTTCAATTTCTTCTCTGACCAAGCTAGCCTTCAGATAGAGTATGCATTGAAGCTTTAATGACTTTGGGTGCTAGATGCTAATAGGATACATGCATTTGTATATTGTCTAGTGTGTGGATTGGAATATGACGGAGAGCTTGTGGGTTGCAAAAGAAAGCAGCACCAATGGTAGTTTTCCAACCAAAAAGAGGAATAAATAAAAAGGTAATGCAACATGAGATTATGAGTAGTGGATGTTAAAGCTTTAGATAAACAACCTATGTGATCCTGAAAGTACTCATGCCAAGTTACAGGTGGTCTCTAAGTAATTTACTTCTTTAGTTTGAATAAAATTTCAATTTTCACATGGTAAACTCCACAAAAGCAAACTGGAAATCCAAACAATATGAAAATAGTTTACTCTTTTTCCATCTCATATATAGAGGCACAAATGCTTCTTTTGAAGTGGAGTTGCTACACACACACACCAACAAAAGAATTATGGAGTTCTTACAAAAGGTACTATGAGATTTTGAGCAATGGTATTCCTGAAGTTCTTCGGATTGATTCAATGCATGCAGCAATATCAATTTGTTTAACTATAGCTGAAAGCCAAGTGTACCATCACATATTAATTTATCATTCAATCTCTCTCTTACTCTATTTTCCTGAATTGTTGCTTTTTATTATTTTCATGTCTTAGAAGAGATGCATAATCCATCCCCATATAAAATATGAATCGAAAAAGGAAAAAGGGGTTTACTGTTCTGGGTGCAAATTCTATTATATGTGTAGATGTCATTCACCTTTACTAAGTGTCACTGGATTTTATATCAGTATCTGAGAATTCTTTGGTGATTATACATTTTCAGGTGAAAGCTTATCCTGTTTTTGGCTCTGGCAAGAAAGCAAAAGATCCATTTTTTGGTCTTACAATGGGTGGTGGTTCTCAGGCCTCGGATGATGTTTTCAGGTAAATTTGGAGGTATCATAACATCACTAGTCTGTAATGAGGGCATGAACATGCTTAAATACTGTAATGGGTTTAGGTCCCCATGTTATGCAGAAATTGAGGATGCAATATTTGCAGGGTTCACCGATTGAAACATGCTCTGTATATACGATTTTTGCAATAGATGGTTTTGCATTGAAGGTGGAAGCGTCGATAGTCCTCCAATTATATTAATTCATGGTTTCCCTTCACAGGTAAGTCTTATGTTCTTTCCATATCTGTTCTAAATACAAGGCATTTCCTCATCTTTGTGCTGAATGTTTTCTGCTGAATTCTGAGACTATATCATTAACATGAAAAAATTTATCTAAACAATACAGCAATTGGTCTAAATTCTTCGACTTATCTAATTAGCCTAGTGACATATGGCCTGAGAAACATAATGGTTTGAACATAGTCAATTCAGCTGAAGTTGAAATAATGTGATCTGGATCTACATTTAAAGCCATATAAGTTTCAGTTTTACTATGAGATTTTGGTGTCATGTCCCAAATAGCTATTGTATTGCTTAATCTTCAATGCTTTATTTATCACGTTAAGGAGTTAATGAACATGCATCCAATATTACATCCACCACTATGGCACCAAGCCCTCCTTGCTTATTGTATTTCATAAATTTGGATGCAAAAGGAGATGAACTTTAAGTGAATTGTAACATAGCTTTGCTGCTGATTCTGATAAGGAAGTTTTTGTGGGACAAAAAAAAAAGTCGGAATGTGTTTTTCACATGCAAAATCAAGTAATGACACCATAGTTCTCTTGCATTGTGAAAATCTGATTGCAGGATAGAGATAATGGGCGCTCACTATGTTTCAATGGATAGTTTTAAAACTATGGCTAGTAGAATAAACCTCTCAAGTATCTTGCTCTAACTTAATGACAAAGTGAAAATCTTTTTGATCTGAATATGCCACAGCGATGTGCATGTCACCTCTCAACAAGCATGTCCACTCGGTTCCTTCTTCCATACAACATTCCATCATCCAATGCTATGACCTCATTTTATAGGTTATCTCGTTCTTGCTAGTAATTGGACTATGCAGTTATGTATCTTGCTATGCATATTATATTGCTGGTATTGGGTTAAAATATCTATGTTATTCCAGAACTACATTGAATTACAATGTCTTATCCTTGAATGGAACTGAGGTTTGAAGGGCCTGACATGATCCCGGCTTGAACTCTATGTTAAATCTCATCATCTCAATCCCACAATAGGGGCGGTTTCAGTTATCCAATTAACTTGTTAGTGTGTGTTTCTGTGTGCGTGTTTGTTTGCATTTTTCTTTTTACTACCCATGTTCCTCATACTATTGGTAGAAGAATTTTACCCAGTGCCTCAGCAACACCTTTCACCATAGAAAAGAAGGCCAGGAGAAAAAATGCCAAAGAGAGTATTTACCTTTAATTTCTCAAATGGCATCAACTCCCTTTATTTTTACTTTAATTGTTACTGGCTCTTGTCCCTAACTCTGCCTTTTTTATGATCGTGATGCCTTTCCAGCTAGATAAATGAACTCTGAATCATTTTCAACTTTCATAATCCTTGAATTTCAAATTTATCGTCATAATGTGAGAAAATATAATGCTAAATTTTATTGTCTTCCATTGGATCTTATGCATATGCATTCAGACATTCTCTAGTTTGTGACTAATTTTTTAGTCCTTGGTGGGCTGAATTTTCATTCTAATTTCCCTTATCATAGAGGGAATATCCAATGAGTGCTTATTGTCCACCGCACTGTCAACATATAGTATAATCTGATAAGCTTGGAAGTTATTATTGTTTTATCAGCATATGTGTATTAAATTCTAAATCCCCAAATATGTTCCACTTGTGCTGTTACAGGCCTATTCGTATCGTAAAGTTCTTCCCATACTCTCCAAGGACTATCATGCCATTGGTTTTGATTGGCTAGGTAAGATCCCAAAGTTAGTTTTAAGGAAAACTGAATTTCTAAATTGTTAATGCCATCCTTCCTTGTGAGTTTTTCAATTAATTTGTTTTTGTTTTGTCAAGGCAGTGTTATTTTAACAGACTTCAAAGACTGCATAATCAGTCTTTCTCCTGTCTCATCTTTGTGGCTCTTCTCTACTAAATTATTAACTTGATGAATACTTTCTACTCTTGATAATCTAACTTGATCTACTTAACACACCCAAGAGTAGGTGCGGCGAAATAGTACATAATAAAAATAATCTAGTAAGACCGGGGCCGAACCACAGAGAACGGATATAGTAGTTAAAACTGGATGACAAATGTAATCAAAAGAAAAATAAAATAAAATCTTTTTAAGGTTTTGAGATGGAGGCCAAAAATGCTTGTCAAACATAATAAAATAAAACAGACTTGGATTCAATTGATTCAATTACTTGACTTGAGAATAATCAATACAGATTTACCAACTGCCGATCGTTTAGCCTACTTAAACCTCATAAATTAGCAAATAGATATATTCAAAATAATCAATCACTAGAATATTACTCAGTTAAAATTATGAAACCCTCACCATAGACTTATAAACACTTGGTAATTCTTTGTCAAAGCATGAGTGTAACAAGCATAATTAAAGGCACATATTTTCAAAGGTTGTAGGCTAGATACTTATTAAATTATTATCAAAGACCCTTACCATCGATTTGCATATCCTAACTACTTTGTCAAGGCAGGAGATAGTACAAACATAATCAAAAGTCTCAATTTTCGAAAAGATCTACTACTTTGTCAAGGCAGGAGATAGTACAAATATAATCAAAAGTCTCAATTTTCGAAAAGATCTAGATTTTAATTACCAAGAATATAAAAGCAATCCATTCTAGATTAGGATTAAGAGCCTTAGGTTTCTACCAGAAGTTTTGGTCATAAAACATACAAGATAGAGTATCCGCATAAAATATCCAAGCCACTGGCCAGCGTCGAGTAAACCAATATCTACTCTACTTTTACACTAAAGATATCTATTCTAAATTTGTTCACAATACACATAACCATTACATGCATAAAATATACGTGCCCATGGCCGTGCATGCAATATACCGAACGTGTGTAAAAATTCTAAGTTTCAAATAAATCTAGAGTGAAAAGACAAACCTTAATCGATCATCTCAATTCTGTCAAGTGATCTTCTCAATTGGCTTAAAAAATAAAACTAAATACTGCTATTGAAAAGATAAGACATGAAAGAAAAAGACTTTATAAATAAAAATGTTTATACAGAAAGATAACTTAAACAACAATAAATAATACACAAATAAATGAAGTCCCAAAGGGACTCCCTATTTGCTCTCTCTCTCTCTCTCTCTCTCTCTCTCTCGGCTCTCCCTGGACTCTCTTTCTGCTGCCTAGATACCTCCGCTATTTATAGAGGCAAGAATGTGCGAGGCGCATGTAAAAGATGTGCCGAAGAATGGCCAGCTTGTCGGCCACCCCTTTTTTTTCTTTCTCCTTTCTTTCTCTTCCTTCTTTCTCTTTTGTCTTCTTGCATCGGCGGATCCATTTCCTGCACATATGAGATATATATATTATAATAATATAATATAATATATTATATATAAAGTAAAAGATAAAATATAATATATATTATTATATATAAAGTGAAAGATAAAATATAATATATTTAATATATATAACGTAAAAGATATAATATAAGACATACATTTACTCATATAAATAATGTACATCACCTTGCTTTATTTTGCTTGATTTTATCTTCAAATCTGGTCAGCTTGTAAAACATGAAAAATACTAAATTTATACTAAAATAATAAATAATACACAAATAATAACTAACATCAGCCTGTAATTAGGGACTGTAATTGTACTTTTTAGAGTGCAATCAGATACTATTTGATTTGGCTATAATTTAAGGGTATTTTGACTATGTTTATGTAGATTACACATTTTGCAGGGTCTCTCTCTCAAAAACATGCAGTATTGTAATTTGTGATGTTTGCTGTCCTTCTAAACTGTCTTAGTTCCAAAACGTGGTGATTTTCATGCTCCAAGTAATGTCTCATAAAGATTGTCTGTCATGTTTAGAGATTCATCTTCTCACTATGACAATGCTTCTTGTGCTGATTACTACGTAACAACGAAAAACTCTCTTGCCTTTTCCCCCTTCTTACAGGTTTTGGATTTTCAGATAAGCCCCAACCTGGATATGGCTTTGACTACACTTTGGCTGGTAATTGATTTTCCAGTTCAAATAAAATGATGGCAGGATTAATTTTCTAGATTACCTATGTCAGAAGTCACAACTCAATTTCAAGAGTCAAAAAGAGAATCTTCCATATTAGATTTTTGTGTGGCTTGCAGAATATGTCTTATCCTTGGAATCTCTACTTAATGAACTGGCGGTCAATAAGGTCTCACTTGTTGTCCAGGTACATTTGCCTTTTCTGTATCTGGGTACAGATATAACAGTCATGTTACCTATTGTTGGACCGATTAGTGAAGAGAAATCTCAATTTATGGTATACTTTTCAGGGCTATTTTTCACCAGTGGTTGTTAAATATGCTAGCCGTCATCCGGAAAAACTTAGTAACGTTATACTGCTTAATCCTCCTGTATGTATTACTCAAAACTCTCTCCTCCAGTTGTTAAATATTTTTTCTATCATTGCTCATTCTATTGTTCTGATTGTTTTGTTCAGTTTCTGAATACCTAATGGTCATTACTCATTCAATTAGTCTGATTGCGTCGGGTCCATGATATTGCCTAGTTTGAGACATTGATAGCTGCGGAAATTTTGGTACCTGTTTTGAAGTTTGTGACAATAATGCTGATCTCCCATACTGTTTTTGAAATTATTTCTCTCTCCCTTAAGGTACACATAATACTTCTGAACTCCCCTGAGCTTTGTATTGGTTCACCTGTGCTTCTTTTGCGTGCTACTTTTCACATAATTGTTTCTATTCTAGCACCCCCTATCATGAAAATTTTTTTTGTTGATAATGACTAAAATTTGGTTTCCAAAGGCAAAAATGTTAGCCTATATGTTTTACTCAGTGCAAGGTGAGGTAAAAACTCTATGTAAAGTCTTATGCCTGATTCTTTGTTCAAAGTCCTCTAGGAAGCTGTGTCACATTCTAAGGATACCTATAAAAAAAGGAAACCTTAGGGGATATTCTGCTATTTTCCTTCTATTGGATTTTTCATGACAAGTTTGATGGAAACAAATTCTCTATAAAACATGATAGTGTGCATGATCTGTTTGCATTATTCATTACGTATAATGCATGTTGCTTAGGCCTTTTTGAATGATGAAATCTAATTCTGTTCTTTCTTCATGGTTTACAAAAGCTAACAGCAAAACACGCCAACCTGCCGTCAACATTGTCCATATTCAGCAACTTTTTATTAGGTGAAATTTTTTCCCAGGTAGGATGACTACGTCAGAAAATTTAAAGTTCATTATTATGTGCTTTTATCTTTTATTTAAAGATTTTGCAGCTTGATTGGTTCTAAAATATGGATGCTCCTCTGCCAACCAGGATCCTCTAAGGGCCAGTGATAAAGCCTTGACAAGCTGTGGACCTTACCAAATGAAAGAAGATGATGCCATGGTTTATAGAAGACCTTATCTCACTTCTGGTTCTTCGGGGTTTGCACTGAATGCAATTAGTAGGGCATTGAAGAAAGAACTTAAGGTGCAATTTTGATTCCCATTGATTCTTATTATCTAGTTACCAAGGAACTTTATCGTAGTAGAGTCAATCTTATATTCAAAATAAGGGAATAGTTACAGTTCGATGTTGGGTTCTACTGGTGACATTTTTTCACCTGTTCAAAAGTATATTTAAAAGTCAGAATAACTGAAGAGAAGAGGAAAGTGGGCTGTATACCCTTGGTCTTTGCTGGGGAATAGACTCTGCTTGTACCGCAGCTAAAACCAAAAATATACATGTATTCATATATACATACATAATGTTTATAATGAAAATAATCAATATATTTCTATTATTTTCACTGAGTGGTATGGAGTGGGAAGAGGCTGGGGTAGGTTACAGGTAAATCTTCTAGCCAAAAAAAAAAAAAAGGTTTGTAAGAACATAATAGCATACATATATCTTTACTTGTTGGTATTATTTCATTTAGGTAGCTCAGGCACTCTCTGGAAGAGTTGTCTTTGTCTCCATGTTGATTGTATGTCAGATACCAAGACTTCTTCAATTCACCTCAACATGCTCTTAATGAATCTAGGATCTGCCCTCCTTCTGCTAATGTTTGCCAAGAATAGCTGAAGAACTGAACATATGTAGAGGACTTCGAGACCATCCTGGACATATGCACTCGCTCACTTTGGGAAGCAGAGACCAACACAATGAGACGCACACCACCCAAAAAAAAGGATAATGAAGAGATCCAATGTCCTCGGCAGTGTTCTCGTACACTTGCAGGGCAGAGAAATGATGAGAGAGATCCTTGGATACAGAACTCCTATATTGAGAAGGCTTTTCTTGTTTTGTGGAAAGTATCATGCATGTTCTCTTGTTCATGATGTGTCTGTGGCTTGTTGTCCCCATCAACAACAACTATGTAACTGAATGAACTTTTTTCAATGCTTCCTTGGCTGGTTTGTCAGTTGAACTACACACATAGCATTGTCTGGAATACAAAATTGTAGCGGTGTCCGTTCCTCCTGAGCTGGACTGGAGTGGATTTATTTATGGCAATACAAAACTGACGCCTATTCAATCATTATAACTAAATTATTATTTGTAATTGCGAGAGAAAGGTATGGTAGTTGAAGTTTGAGAATTAACATGCTATTTGTTCTTTGTGAAGCTTTAATCCTCCATTCAACGTGTAGCTGTAGCATGTTCTTTGTAATTGCGAGAGAAAGGTATGATAGTTGAAGTTTGAGAATTAACATGCTATTTATTCTTTGTGAAGCTTTAATCCTCCATTCAATGTGTAGCTGTAGCATAATTTTCACGTGATTGTATTTTAAAGATCATATGCCAATACTATTGGCACGAAATTTTGTAATTACCACAACCCCCCTTCCTTCTTTTTCTTTCCCCCAAAACAACAAAAAAAATAAGGAAAAGAAGATAAGATAAAGGAATAGAAAATAGGAACTTTATATGTGCAAGGTTTTGGCTTTTGCGTTCAAGTGATGGTTTCTTATAGGAGATGTCCATATTAATTTGTTGGATGGAAACTGAATGTGGTCATTCATTCCCAATATTGAATATGAGAAATATCTTGATGGAATATGATGCATCGTGGGCGGTTGGACAGCTCCAAACTTTGTGCCTTATGCCAAGGTTTTGGGAATTGACTTGACAATTACGTTTTATATTGAATTAATATTCCGTTCATTTAAAACAGTTTGTGCTGAAAGAACTAAGTCCAATGTATCCTGGAAAAAGATGTGGCTGATTTGTGGTTGAACTTATGTTCTCATTTTGGAAACTGCAGATCTATGTTGAAGAAATGGGGACGATACTTACGGACAAAAATTGGAAGGTTCAAACCACAATATGCTGGGGCCAAAGAGACCGCTGGTTAAGCTATGATGGAGTTGAAGATTTCTGTGAAGTTTCAAAGCATAGACTCATCAAACTTCCTATGGTATTAAAACTTCCTTCTAACTAATGTGGATGGTTTGGGGAAATATTTGTTACCTTCCCTTTATTTTGAGAAGGAAGCTCCTGAGGTGCTCTCTTTAAAATGAAACGTAGGGCACAGACACCATATAGGACAGTTTAGTAGTTCTTTCATTATTTGCAGCTCGAGATATTGAAATATTTCCTTGAAGCAAATTTTGGACCATATATGTGAGTAAAATTTCTTATAGGATCTGAGCTTATGCATGGAGGCACCTAGACTCGGGTACGGGTATCGGGTGCAGGTATGTATCCAAGTGTCGGATTCATCTAATTATCATATTTAAGAATACTCAGACACGAATAGATTTCATATTTTTTAAATACTTCTTTTCCTTGTTTAAGGATATCGGGTGCAGGTACGTGTCCAAATGTCGGATTCATCTAATTATCATATTTAAGGATACTTAGACACGGATAGATTTCATATTTTTTAAATACTTCTTTTGCTTTTTTAAGGTAAAATGGTATTTACAAATTAAAATATAGCACTTCATGCATAAAATAGAAGTCCTGTGTTTAGTTCTATAGTTAACTCGATTACTTATATATACTTGTTAGATACATGTCTAACTAGCCATATTGAACACATATCTCATACCTTTATCCCAGTGTCGAGTGTCCGACTCGAGTATTTCACAAATTTAATATAGTTCAGGTAACATAGCATATAGGTAAGTTTAAATTTCTTTTTTTCTTCAGTGTTTTTAGTGGTATAAGTGAGAATTCTATTTTGGAAAGCCATTTCTGAAAATAAGACAGAATCCTCGGAGAATTTGGTGCAATAGTTTTTCAAATAGTATTTTCTGTTGCAACAAAATGTCCTATTTCCTGTAGGAACTGATTTTCAGACCTTTGAGAATTTAGATTCGAAATATTAACATCATATTTAGGTAAATTGCCTTTAAGTTCATTCTCCATGTGTTATCTCGAAGCTTGTGTCTCATCTGAAATAGATTCTCATCAAGGTTCTCTTTAGGGTCTTCAGTGTTCTAAACTGTATCTACTGATCAGAACTCGTATTTGGTTGCGCTTGCCCCTTAGGTTAGCTGTTTCGTCTTGCTTCTCCACGTCCCAATGTATTGTGGTTGGATTGACCATTTCTCTCTCTCCCTCTCTCTGTCTCTCTCTCTGTACCATGGATCTTCACGTTGTGACAATGACTCAATCACATATATGGTGACAGAGCAGAAACCTCTTATTCTCTGCCTCCTATTTATACTATTCATTACGTTAAAGATTTTCTTGAGTTAAATGCATGTAAGCTTTTTTCAGGCAGGGCACCATGTACAGGAGGATTGTGGTGAAGAGCTAGGACAACTCATTGCTGGAATAGTTAGCAAAAGGCATTGAATTTGATGTTACTTTCAAATTGTTTGTGACTGCCTTTAGATCATTCATCTATGTCACGTGTGCCCTGTGAATCTGTTTCCTCTTGACATTCCAATATACATTACAGACATGATTTGGGTAGCAATATAACTGAAAAAATCAGTAAGACAGTATGGATTGATTTTATTTTTTAAGGGATGTATATTTATTTCTTCTTCATTATTAGTATGTGTACGCACGAGACTCAAAAAGGAAAGAAAATTTCCAACCATCTGTATTTTCAACTTCTTGTAACCATCTTTGTTTTTAATTCTGCGTTTTACGTGTTAGTTTTGCTTTGGAATACAGAAACAGTAACTGATGCTAGCAATTGAAGTTGGAGCAACTGCTTGATTTATTTATGTGGGAAGATTCACAGGTCTCTCTATTGGGAACCAAATGATGCTAGCAATTGAAGTTGGCATTTCGTGTACGACCATTATTCATGCAATGATACATTATTTATGTATCTATCTTTTTACAGGCTTTTCTATCCCGAAGTACCAAAAAAGAAAAAAAAAATCTTTTTACAGGCCTTTCGTGGGAGGGTGGGAGTGCAAGGGTTTACGTGAAAATTTAGAGCCCAAGTACAAAACACATCGATTACAGGGAAGAATTAGAAATTTGAGGGAAATTGAGGGTACTTCCGTGAATTAAATAACGAGTTAGAGTCTTTGATATAATTATGGGTTTTTTTTTTTGTCCTCCCCGAAGAGATATTTAGGTTATGACTCAATAATGAGAAAAGCCAAGGCGCACATCACTTTGATGACGCGTGCTCTATCAGTCCCACTTGTACTTTGTCCATATTGCAGCCAAATACCAACTAATTATGAACACTCACATTTGCTAATATATACACATGTTAAATATGTTTTGCCTAATTATATATGGTATTAAAAATTGTAAATCTTGCATAGTTATTTTTTTGATAACATAAATCTCACACTTTCACTGTCAAACAAATGATGTTTAACATATACTCAGTAGTTGATGGAGGGACAGGTAGGGGCTATGATCCTCTAAAATTTTTAAAATTTCTTTTACCCCTATAATTTATTTTGGATATGTAGGATAAAATATAATGTATTCTCTTGACATGGTGTTTGGACCTGGCTTATTTACGAGACTTATTAAGTATATTTTGGTCTTTAGTAATTTTTAAAATTAAAATTTAATATTTTAAAAATTTTTACGATTCTTTGAGGTCATGTGTACCCGTCATATATAAAAAAACTTAACTTTTTGTTGAGAAAAATATTAAAAAAGACAAAAAAATTTTTTTGTTTACCTTGGCCCCTGAGTTCGTCACTATATATTCTCGTGTTAGGATTTGCCTTATATATATTTTTTTGGTTATACGGTCAAGGTGTTTTGACTAATTTGAGCATACTTTAATTAATCCCCTCTTGAGTTTGGTTAAAGACAAGCCATCCGTCACGTCCAAAACTAGGAGATTTACAAGAGATAAACTTTTTACAGTTAGACCCCATGAGAGTTATTAAGTTTCAAACTCTAAAAGTCGTAGTTTACAACTCGTCTCTATCGAACTATCTCTTGGGGTTACTTTTATATTTACTAGAGGTTGGCACGCACTATGTGCGTGTGCTACACTATATTTATTTATTTATTTATTTGCTAGTGGTTATATGGTGGTGTAACTGTATAAATGGTGTACACACAATTATTTCTCTGGTTTATCTAATCGTGTAACCGTATAGAAGGTGAGAACATGAGTTATGTAGTAATTTTTTTAAAAATTTTAGGACAGTTTGAGAATGTAAAATAACGTGACAGATCGTGACCAAAGCCCTAGTGTTGGATTTTTATAATAGTATAAATATATAGAGCCCATTTGATAAGACTTTTCAGCTTGGCTTTTCTTTTAGCTTATAAGTAAAAAAATCAAATTTTTTTGGCTTTTTGTTTTTTTTTTGGCTTATAAAAGCAAAAAGACAAGTTTTTTTGGCTTATAAGATAAAAAAGGCAAAAGAAAAAAAGTTTGAAATATGCTCTACCAAACAGACTCATAAAAGAGTAGGTACACGTAGTACAATGTTTAGTAACTAAGGGAAAAAATTATAATAGAAAGTAGTAATCAAAGAAGACAAATGCTAACATATGTCCTAATGGCATGAGGAAATAGTTAATATAATAATTTCTATTGAAATACGAAATATTAACTCCTGAGCATTAAATGATTTTTTTGAAAAAAAAAACCTAATTAATGAGGTGGTTGGTAACTTGGTATCTTCTCAACATTTATATTGTCTTGTATTATATACTATAAGTGAGATTTTTAGGAATGCCTGATTCAATGTGTGAACCAAATTGACGAGCACGAATTATCTGTGAGAGAAGAAAACAATGAGAATGCGTCGACCCTTTTTGGGTCAAAGGCACTTCGATGATTAAATTAGCAAGCTTAACCACAATGAACTGAATAAAGTATTGAGAGTTAGGACTCAAGTGAATGTATCTTGCCTCCTTAGTGGCATGATTTATTTATAGGCTTCGGAATGTCATACTCTCTCTGGGAATGGTACTCAATCTCTTTCTAAGAGTCATCCTCTTTGGGTCGATTTTGTGGTATAGTGGACTTATCATTGAATGTCCTAGTTTAGGTCGGCCTAGGATCAATGCCCATTGGACCTGTTCTTTTGGGCTTAGTTAGCCCTATCGGGCCCATACTTTTAAGATTAGGCTTGACATATTTATTATCTGAGCTTTTTGTGCTTATTTGGCCAACAATTGCCCCCCAGCCCTTGTGTCCTATTTGGCCGAGCTTAGGGGACACAAGTTGTATCCGCACGTCTCCTCGTTGATAATCACGAGCTGTTATTTAGTACCTTTTTGATGTCTACGCTCCGCATAGCGCTTCCCAATTCGCTTAGCTGACAAAAAAGCATCGTTGTATTGAATATTGAGGCGACGTTTCAGATCGGAAGTAATGATGTGACCGTTCTTAGGGTTTTGAAATGATGGCGAGTTCTCCTATAAGAACTCTCCCCTTAAGAGGATTGGTTCATCTTACTTTGAAGAGAATTGCTGAGAGCGAGCGTCGAACTGACCTCTATTAGTACCCCAGACTCTATCCAACTCTTTTCTTTGCGCTTCTATATTGCCGAGAACGTAGCAATGGCTACACGGCTTAGGCAAATGCTTAGTACCCAAGGGTCATCGTTGCTTTTAAGGTAAGGTATCAATTTCTACTAGGGGTTGATATTAAGTTGGCCGACAGTGATGAGTTCTGTATGTATAAGACAGGAAAGGGAATGCATTTTCCTCTAATTGCCATAATTAAAAAAGGCGTTAGATTCCCCCTCCACCCATTTCTACTTTGGTTTCTCCATCACTACTCCTTGTGTCCTGCCCAGTTAGCGTCCAATGTCTTTAGGATAGTAATGGGTATAGTAGAACTTAATCGCGTTCTCGGAGTGAAAATTAGCCTTTACAAGTTCGCGTAGTGCTATACGCCTGTGGAAGTCGGCAATGATTATAGAAAATACTACTTTTGCACCATGCATAAGAATAAGGAGATTGTCCAGGTGCTTCCTAATACGGGAAAGAGGGTGGATGATGTCATGGTGTGGATCTCGGGCCCCTGGGAGTATAGGGATGTCCTCGAGGCTGAGCGACCCACCTGGCGCTACTGCAGGAAGCTTGGCGGTCCAAGTCCATGTTTAGAACACCTTAGTCCTTTCTTTTACTATTTTTATATTCACTGTCGATCTAACATTTTGTTTTATTTTCTTTGCTCCTAAATGAATATACCAAGCCTAAGAAGCAATACAAGCATCTCGGAGTTAACTTTTCATTACTAAAGAGGATTTAGGCTTACAAAGGAGTAGGACCACAATGCAGAGTCGGTAGAGCTGCTTATATCCTCCTGTAATCTAATTTGCTACCAATCATTCTCGACAACTATTGGTATCCCTGTTGACGTCGTCGCAACATTGAAGACGCAAGGGGAGGTTAGCAATTTTGAGAATATCCCCGAGCATATCGTCATCATATATATCCATAACTTCAGCCGAGTGACTGTTGTCACTGCACTCACCGTGGTAGAGGAAGAAATTGCTAAGTCTCTATCTTCATCTGGACGAGCTTCTGCTCACCCATCAAATTCCCTAATCGAAATTACAAACGAAGTGGACGAGCCCAGTTAAAGTTCTTCTTTATTGTCTATATCGTCTTCGACCTCAACTCCAAAAGTAATTCCTGATCGTTGGCTTATTGGTCGATTTAGACAACAAGTCTCCTCAAGTTCTAAGACAGATGACAAATTGGACGCTATGTGGACACGGAGTTTGGTGGCGATGATAGCTGGGAAGAAAAAGGAGCAACGTGCGCAAACGTCCTCTACTAGGGTCAACGCGACTCAACAACCCGTGTCCCCGCCGGCGGCCACTTTTGACGCAAAAGTTGGAACTAGTGTACCGCCAACGGATAGGTCAGTATTGAAGAGGCCAGCGGAGGGGAGTTCAACCGGGACACCCAGAGCTAAGAGGGCTAGGTTGGCATCTCTTGAGCCAAAAATTAGGCCGGTGTTCAGGATTATAATTCAACCAGTGGTTAGGACATGCCCGACAACCAACCTTAACTCTGGTTTGACGGACCCTTCTGTTATAGTGGGGTTAGTTGAAGGTGCCATCCTGCCCTGTGACAGGGAAATGTTAGGGCTGACAATCAATTAGAAGATCTTTATGGGAGCAGTGCACAACAGTCTGTCGGTGAGTGCGCTTGCCGATCTTACTTATCCTTTCTTCTTTTTAATCTTCCATGTCTGATACTATATTTTTGTGTTTGCAGGCCACTTTCCAGGCTTACAATGCCATGTCCCACTTTGCTGCCATTGACAAGGATCTCAAAAAGCTGAAATAACAGCACAACATCCTGACGTTGGAAGCCCGTATTGATAAAACAGTTGCGTTTGATGCAAAGGCTGAGCTGAAAAAGAGCGAGGAGGCCACGGCTACTACTTTGGACGAGCTGTCTCAACGAAATTAGGAGCTCAATACGACCAAAGAAGAAATCACGAAGATGAAGGCCAAGCTCCTACTAGTGAAAGAAGCAAGCTTCATGGAGAGTTTCATGAAAGTTGGAGATGACTACACACAGCAGATCCTTGGGATGACAAATTCAATCTTTAAGGATAGTTGGGTGGCTGCTCTCTATGCAATAAAGGTCTCGCTGGCGGATCCTTTGTGGAATAACATCCCCTGGCTACTTTATGATGAAGCAATTCTTGAAGACACCAAGATCAATCCTTATGAGGCTGGGCTAGTCGGGGACACTGAAGTTGCTAATGCTGCTAGAGATGCTGGCATCGGTAATACTGAGGTTGCTATGTTGCAGAGGTTGCTAATAATACTCAAGTTGGTAATGTTGCAGAGGCTACTGGGGCTACTATTGGCAACACTGTTCCTTCTGCTGTGGAGATTGTTGAAATAGCTGATGGTGTGACTAACATGACTCTTGCCGATCCAGCTCTGCAATCTTAGAATGTTTTTTCTTCTTGTATATTCCAACTTCTTTGTAACTTCATTGTATAAATACTTTTTTGAATTTATGGAGCTTTTGTTTGCTTCATAATCTACTGTTTTTCTTCTTGTGCATGAGTATTTATCTAGATACCGACCTAAAAAACTTAGCTATGATTTAAGTAGAAATCATTTGGTTTTTGCTATTTTTAAGCTATCATGATAGATTCATGGTAAATCAAGGCTTTAAATTTGGTTTTTGATTTAAACTTCATTGGCCGACCTGTCCAGCTTGGACAGAACCAATGTTTTACCCCTGATTTTTGTTATGGCCTTTGTTGGCCGACTTGCCCAACTTGGACATGACCAAGTTTTTAAACTTGATTTTTATTAAGGTCTTCATTGGTTGACCTGCCCAAATTGGGCAGGACCAAGGGTTTTACCCCTAGTTTTTGTTAAGGTGGTTCGCTCATTCCAATGCACACGTCGGAGGCGTTTGTAGTTTAAATAGAGGCATCCCCATTATCGTGTTCGCCCATGGGATTTGTGCAAATCTAGCAATAGTAACAAGCACAATTTAAGAATTATTTTAATTAAAATTATAAGATAAGGATGAAATTGAATCTATGGGAACCAAAATTAAACCAAACATCTCTAGCGGTTTGTGGATTAGTTTTTACTATTAACTAAACAATGCAATTAATTGAAAACAACACAATGCTATTTTGAACAATTGAAAATCTAGCTAGAGCAATTTTATGGACTTGAGAATTCTACCACAACTAAAAGCACTCAACACTAAACTAATTTAAGCTAATGAAAATTCAAGCAAAATGATTAGAGATTTAAATGGAATAAAAGGGGTTTGGATGCAATTGATCCAACCTATCAATTTTGACATAGAATTTAAAGGGGAATTTTAGGTTAACTCAAATCAAGGATCTTCAAATGGATTCTTAATTCGGAATGTTTAGCTTTAAAATCTTGGGTTCTTTTTTAATTGGAATTAGATTTAATTACCTTTGTGAGATTCTTAGAAATAAATCACAAGTTCATCAAACCATGATTATAGGTCTAAGTTTTCTTCAACAATCAATTCCAATAATAGAGAATAAATACAATAAAAATATTCAATGAGATTTAAAAACTCCCTTTTCACTTCCCATGTCTTCCTTGATAGATCTTCACATTTGCATCCAAACAATGGGTTTAGCTAGAGAAATTCATGAAATAAATCTTGCAAAAATGAACAACTAACATTTAAAGCTATAAATCTAGAATTTATTGAACAAAAACTATTGTTTAAATTACAACAAAATGATGAGAAGATAACAAGGAAATGGAGACAAAAGTCTAAGCAAGATTTCATGTCCAACATTCTTCTCAAAATCCTAACTACAAAATCCAAAACAAATACAAACAAAACAAAACATTCTTCTCGGATTCTCTTCGGCCGCTGCACCCCAAAAAACTCCAAAACTGAAAAACTTCTCCTCATTTCTCGCTGATGCTAGGTTTATAGTCAAATTCTGTGCCTAATGTCCAAAGTGCGTCTGGTGCGCGTTCGAAATGCATCCAGACGGTGTAATTTATCATCCGGACGGTCTTCGATGCTAAATCACTACTTTGGAATGGTTTTGGATGCAAAAACTCAACTCTCTAAGTTCCCCGTCTAATGTAGCGTCTGGACGGTATCCTAGTTCATCTGAAGAGCGTCTGAACGATAAATTCACCGTTCGGACGATGCATCTGGATGGTTAATCCATCGTTCAGACGAATGTACCACCGTCTGAACGGTCTTCCTACTCTTTTGGCTTGGTTTTGCCATTTTAGCCCGATAAACCTAAAATGCATAGAAAAAACCCATTTAGAGCAATTTATTACTAACAACCTATTCTAAGAAGCATAATGGGGCCAACAAACCACAAATTAGGGGATTAAGAGTACATTTTTGGAGTGCAATTATATGACCTTCATTAACTGACCTATCCAAATTGGGTAGGACCAAGGTCTTACCTTTGGTTTTTGTTAAGGCCATCAATGGCTGACCTGCCTAAATTGAGTAGGACCAAGGTTTTACCCCTGATTTTGTTAAAGCCGTCATTGGTTGACCTGCCCAATTTAAGCAGGACCAAGGTTTTACCCCTGATTTTTATTAAGGCCTTCATTGACAAACCTGCCCAACTTGGATAGGACCAATGTTTCATCCCTGGTTTTTGTTAAGGCATTCATTGGCCAACCTGCCTAACTTGGACAGGACCAAGGTGTCACCCCTGATTTTTGTTAAGGCCTTCATTAGCTAACCTACCCAAACCCTTGGTTTTTATTAAGGCATTTATTGGCCGACCTGCCCAACTTGGACAAGACCAAGGTTTCACCCTTGGTTTTTATTAAGGCATTCATTGGCCGACCTACCTAATTTAGATAAGACTAAGGTTTTACCTCTGGTTTTTATTAAGGCCTTTATTGGCTGACCTACCTAAATTGAGCAAGACCATAGTTTTTGTTAAGGCCTTCATTGGTCGACCTGCCTAAATTGGGCAGGACTAAGGTTTGACCCCTGGTTTTTGTTAAGGCCTTCATTGGCCAACCTACCCAACTTGGATAGGACCAAGGTTTCACCCCTAGTTTTTATTAAGGTCTTTATTGGCCGACTTGCCCAAATTAGATAAGACCAGGGTCTTATCCCTGATTTTTGTTAAGGCCTTCATTGGCCGACCTGCCCAATTTGGACATGACCAAGTTTTACAGTTGGTTTTTTACTAAGGATTCCATTGGCCGACCTGCCCAACTTGAATAAGACCAAATTTTTACACTTTGTTTTTTATTTGGCCTTCATTGGCCGACCTACCCTACTTGGACAAGACCAAGGTTTTACCCTTAGTTTTTGTTTTGTTTTCCTTGATTCTTCTTTCTTAGCATGGCTTCAAATATTTTTGAATATCAGAGTCGCTGGGTAATTATTAATTTATTGAACATGCACAACTTGTGCAAATAAAGGAAAATATCCAAGTCGAAATTTTGTTGACAGAATTTTTTGAGATTGTTTACATTCCATGGTTGGGGTAGCTGGCGCCCTTCTTTGATATTCTCTAGCCAATATGCCCCTGTGGGGAAATAACCCCCGGCCCACCCCAGTGGGTGAGGCCCAATCTGCTGGAATTAAAGTTGGGGCTGCCCGGGGCCCAAACCAGTTATGAGGAAGCGCCGGCCCAAACTGCCGACCTCCTCCCAGCGTGGCCCAGATAGCCAACGGTTTGCGCAAACCGCTGACGGTCTTAGAGCATTAAATGCGGAGTTGACTTGCATTTAATGCACGAGCGGCCGCCCACACAAACGTCAACGTGCACGTCCGGTCAGGCGGAATCCCCCACGACGGTGCGCCAGACGCTGCAGGTAGCCAGGCGGCGTCAATGATGATGCCTAACCAGCAGACCATGAGAGCCTGCTGATAGGCCGAGACAAAAGACACTCCCCGAAGGACTCTATAAAGCCCCGAGGAATCGAGAGCCAGGTATGGAGAATGAACCCTTGACTTACACAACTTCCATTCATACTTCTCGATTAAGTTTGCTGACTTAACCTTCGGAGTGAGATCGACCCACCTAGGGTCGACCCATTCTAACCCATTCATCTTGCAGGAAGAAGTTTGGACTCATCCACTTTGGGCTTGAGAGCTCGGCCCAGCCTTCCCGAAAAATCCCACCTACAGCCCCCATGCCGATTTGGGATACGACTCTACATGAACCCTCCCAGTTTGGACCAAGCTTTTCATCTACTGGATTTTTTGTTACCCTCAGTACCTTTCACAGTACTAAGTCTCCGGGAATGAAAGTTCTTGGTTGAACCCTCTTGTTATAGGATCGGCTAAACTATTGATGATAACCAGTGAGCTTAAGTAGGGTCGCCTCTTTCTTTTCCTCAATGAGGTCCAGGTCTTTTGCTAAAGTTTGATCATTAAGTTCGGTATCAAACGCTGTCGATCTGATTGTTAAGAGTTTGACCTCCAAGGGTATAACTGCTTTAACCCCATATGCCATTGAGAAGGGGGTTTCACCAGTAGACCTTCTCAGAGTGGTTCTATAGGACCATATGACACTGGGCAACTCTTCTACCCATCTTCCCTTAACTTTTTTAAACCTTTTCTTGATTTCGTTCAGCACTATTTTGTTGAATAATTCAGCTTGTGATTACACCCTAAAAGTGTAATCATAGGCTCTTAATCCGCACTTTGTTAGATTTATATTAGTGTTAATTTCCTTATTTTAGTTAGATATTTGTTTGATTATGTTTTGTGTGTGCTTTGTAGGTTATATAAGCTAATAAAGGCAAAAAGAAAGCAAGAATAATCAAAGCGGGTTCAAGGCGAATAATTTGTTCATAAAAATTCAGACTTGTCTCGGTATTTGGGCCATATCTTTTTACTTCGATGTCCGATTGAGCTGATTTTTGTGCCATTGGAAAGAAGACTTCAAGAACTACAATTTGTCCTTTAATGTGCATCGGCTGAATCGGCCTCTAAAGTGGTCAAAATCAAGCTTCAAATTGGAGGGATGAATAGTAACCGATCGATTGGCTTGGCAAACTTCACAGAGAGTAATTTACCGATCGATCGGCCGATCAATCGGTGAACAGTAACTCGATCGATCGTGAATAGTGATCGATCGATCAGCCGATCGATCGGTGAACAGTACCCGATCGATCTGTGAACAGTGCCCGTGAACAGTAAAACAGTTTTTTTACCGATCGAACGCTCCGATTGCCGTTCGATCGGCCGATTGATCGGTCGATACAGATCTGGAGCTTAAAAGCTATGTTGTTCGAAAAAATGGAGGAGAGGAAGATTTTTTGGGTTTGTAGCAGTCAAGGGGGCGGCATGAAAGGCTCCTCCAAGGTTGGTTTTTATGTTTTTTTGTGTATTTTAGCTTAGATTTATGTTTGTAATGTTAATGTAGGAGTAGAAATTATAACTTTCTTACATTGTAATGTATTTTCCTTCACTTTCTTGCCATTTTCTCTCACTTTCTTAGCAACCAAACACTAGTTTTACTTACTTTAATGTTAGATTTACCTTCATTTATGCTCTTTATTATGAATTCTAGTAGCTAAACATCTCTTGGGTGTGATTGTGAAGATCCACCAAGGATTTTCAAGTATTTCAATGGGGATTCATGAACTTCAAAGTTTTATTCATAGATTTGTATAGTTCTATTTGGTTGGGTGTTGGATTTGTTCGAAAACTTAGATTCATAATTCATTTGGTAATATTTATGCACAATTCAACAATTAGTATAAATCTTGCACATTTATAAGGTTTGCTTCTAGGGTTCTATTAATTGGTTTAATCCCTACACTAAACTAAATATGAACTCCAGGTTTTATGGTTAAAATATTCCGAATCAAGAATCCACGGTGTGATTCTTCATTTGAGTTATAAAAATCCTCAATTGAAATTCTTGTTTTGAATTGGTGGATTGAATCAATCATATCCAAACTTTCCATTTTAATTGCTTTACATTTAAATCAATTACCTAGTTAATTGCTTTAATTTTCATTGCACTAGTTTAGTAAATCAAAACCCCATAAAAAACTTAAAGATTTTCGGTCATTTTATTTTTCCTTTTATGTTAGATCCAATTCCCCACGTAATTGCAATTCGATCCTAGGCTAGATTAGTGTGAGTTGAGTGCTAGAGCCTATATTTGGCTAGGTCCCTTGGGAGAGAACGATACCGGATTACCGATTTATACTTCGTTGCGAATCCCGTACTCTTGCGGGGTACTAACTCCATTTTGTAGTTTTCAGAGCGAGTCAAGTTTTGGCGCCATTGCTGGGGACCAAAGGCATAAGGCAAGCACTACAAATCTTGGGATTGGAAAGCAATTGGTGGATTGGATCTCCATCCATCTACCACGACAGAGGAATCTTCGGCTTAGGCCATCGGTAACTTCGTTCCATTTTTTGTGTAAATACCATGTTAGATTTTCATTCTTTTTTTTTCTTTTTATTTTAGGTTCATTTTGGTTTATTTGTATATATTTTATTTTATTTTAATAATTGATTGGAGAATTGCTAGTGGAGAGTTAGGGATTGTGTTTGATTGTGAATTGGTGGTATATATATCTTGTGGAGATTGGAGGTTAGGTTGGATTGTTGCTTAAATTGGTGGAATCTATTATGTGGAGAGTGGAGGCTTGGATGGACAATTATTGAGCATTGTTGTGTCTGATGTGTTGAGGCACGGTGCGCTACACTTGTTTGTGCATTGCATCCATTTTCCATCGTGCATTTTATTATGTTTGGGTGCATATTTTCAAACCATCCATCATCCAACATGACAATGAGGGAACACCTAATAGCCAATGGCTTTAGGGAGCCTCCCCGACTATCTCCCAATTTTGGAAAATATAATCACATCCCCCATGGTGGTAATGAGAGCATTCATGAGAATGGTGGTGTGAAAACACCTCCATGTAAATCTCTTAGAGACTACATTCGAGCTAATAGACTTAAAGCACAAGAACCATCCAACATGTCTCTTAGAGAATGCCTTAGAGCTAATGGTCAAAGGGAAACTTCTCGACCACCTCTTAATCTTGGGGAGTGTAATGAATTTTATATTGGTAGGGAACATGAGGGAGCCTTTTCAAAGCATTATGAGGAATCCCTTCAAACCTAAAAGAACCCCTTTGACTATTTTCGTGAAGCTTCACGAATTTATTACCACCATGAGCATGTTGAATATCCACCTCCACCCCAAGTAAGCTTTAATGAAAATCACCTTGATTTTTACCCTAACCAAGAGCAAACCCATCCAAGTGAACAAATTCATCCCGTCACTAACCTTAGGATTGAGGACATCATTGACCAAACCATCCTTCCCCAAGACTTTGTGTCTAAGGAAGATGTTCTTAAGGTAAGTGAGAAAAATATTGAACATGAACCTAGGGATGAAGAGTGTGAGAGAGAGGAGTCCGAAATTGGGGACTCCAAACAAGAAAAGAGGGGTAGCGATGTGTCTACCCTTAATGATGACTTTGGTTTATTTGATGTTGGGAATGTGCATGACGATGAGGATGTTGATGGTTTAGAGGACATTCTTACTATGTCTAGGGATCAAGTGACCCCTATTTTTACACCTCTAACACCTAGTCCTAACCTAACGGAACCTTTGGAACTCCATGTCTCAACCTTTGAACCAAGCATCATTCCTACGGCCGACCAACAAAAAGGGGAGGATCAAGCATTTCATGGCATGAGCATAATTGGCACATTTGTGCATGATCATTCTTTATTTTCTACATATCATGACCCTTATTTCCCTTATGTGCTTCAAGGTTATACCATAGAGTTCATCAAACAAGTGGCCATTGTCTATTTTTATTTTTGTTTGAACTCTTTAAAAATCTCTAAGTTAAGGGTGTGGGATGATGGTAAATTCCCACTTTGTGGCATTGGGTGATTCTGTCTCTCATTTGTGTAGGAATAGGAGTAGTTTTGTTTCTTTATTTATTTGTTTTTTTTTAGTTTATTTTCTTATTTTAAATTGGGAGTGCTTTAAGTTGGTTTGTTTCTTTATTTTGCATTTTAAGTTGGGGGTGCCTTCTGCACCTTATTTTTTCTTTTTCCACCATTGAATTACATTCAATGCTATGTTCTCATGCATTGAGGACAATGCATCATTTAAGTTGGGGGTGGGGTAGATGCTTTGTCTCTATTGTTTTGTTTTCGTTTCTTTGTGTTGCACCCTATGTATAAAAAAATATATATATATATTTTACTTGTGAAAGTGCCTTTTGAGATTAGAAGATAGGAATTTTTGCATGCTTCTTTACTCAAAATGAGGTTGATTCACTCCTCATACCCAACATGTTGTAGGGATTGCTTAATTCATGCATTTGTAGAGGGGATTACATCATTGTGCACAATCATGCTTTTTAACATAGTTTGTTACTAGTTTTTGCTTTTCCATCCTTACATTAGTGGAGATTATTACCTTGTGAGCTTTAGAGTATTTATCGCCTTTTGGAGCGTTTACATTTACTCAAGGATAGTTTCTTCACTCTCATTTCATTTAATAGCTTTATTATGCTTGCATTTGGTTCATGAGCTGAGTTTTGATCTTGTTATTGACACTTGTACTCTATGAAATGCTTCGGTTGTACAACTTGGGATAGGATTCTTTGCCATATTCTTCTTGATAGCCTTTTGTTTTCCATTGCCAAACCGTGCATTTCTCTTTACCCTTGTTGATCTTTTACCTTTATCCATTTGAATTGTGCAAAGTGATTTCATCTATTATATTACAAAGGGATGCCTAAGTGAGAAAATTGTGTTTTTACACTGCTAAGAAAAAGAAGAAGAAGAAGTAGAGATTGATTTGGGGATTTCAATGCAAAAGAGCATATTGAAACATGAAAAGTAGTTGTTGAATCAAATGGGGATGATATAAGGATGGAAAGAAAAGGAGAAGTAAGAAAAAAAAAAAAAGAATTAAGAATAGAAAGAAAAAAAAAGGAGAAGTAAGAAAAAAAAAAAAAGAAAAAAAAAAGAAGAATAAAATAAAATAATAAAAAGAAGAAAAGAATGGAAGAGGAGTTCAAAAGTTGAAAATATGTTAAGAGAAGAGTGAGAATTGAAATGTTGATAAGGGAGAGTAGTAGTTGTGTTTCATTCATCATTTCATGCCTTGATCACACATGATATGACCATTTGCTTCCATCTCTTTACCCTTACTTTTCACCTCTTCTACATTACCCTCTTCACCTCTACATGGCTTAGTTGATCCAAGTTGTGCTTGATTGAAGTTTTCAATAGAGTATAAGCTATTTCTTGTCAATTTCTTTGAATCAATGCTTAACTTTGAACATTCTTTCATGGAGCTATGCTAATGTCGATACACTTCTATCTTTTCAGTTTTTGTAATTGGTATGCTCACTTGATTTGTCTATTTACATTTACTCCATTGTTGAGCACACCATTGTGAGAACCATGTTGAACTTTAATTGCGAGTGTATGTCCGATGAGATTTGAATCAAAACGTTTAAAGGTTTGGATTTGTTTAAATGAGTTCATTTGTGTTGTTTAGCATGATTCTTCACCCACACACATGAACCTCTCTTTTGCATGACTTGTTGCATATTAATGCAAGTGTTGGAGTTTGGAGTGGCATCAATGTTAACTTGAGTATGATTATGCATTCATTCCTTATCCTTATCTTGAATTACAATTCACAAAAGGATGTTTGTGGGTATCATTACTGTAAACCCTCACGAGACATCACTTGTCCACTAGGGGTAATCTAGGGGTTTAAAGGCTAGGTGTATAAGCTAAATGTATCCGTGACTCCTACGAAAGTGGAGATTATCCTTTATGTGTTTTTTGATAGTTTTTTGCTAGGGACTAGCAAAATGTAAGTTGGGGGTTGTGATTACACCCTAAAAGTGTAATCATAGGCTCTTAATCCGCACTTTGTTAGATTTATATTAGTGTTAATTTCCTTATTTTAGTTAGATATTTGTTTGATTATATTTTGTGTGTGCTTTGTAGGGTCGCCTCTTTCTTTTCCTCAATGAGGTCCAGGTCTTTTGCTAAAGTTTGATCATTAAGTTCGGTATCAAACGCTGTCGATCTGATTGTTAAGAGTTTGACCTCCAAGGGTATAACTGCTTTAACCCCATATGCCATTGAGAAGGGGGTTTCACCAGTAGACCTCCTCAGAGTGGTTCTATAGGACCATATGACACTGGGCAGCTCTTCTACCCATCTTCCCTTAACTTTTTTAAACCTTTTCTTGATTTCGTTCAACATTATTTTGTTGAATAATTCAGCTTGTCCGTTACACTGTGGATACGCTGGTATCGAATAATAATTTTTTATGCTAAGTTCGTTGCAGAATCCTCTGAACATATTTTCGTTGAATTGGGTGCCGTTTGCACGTGGTATGATGTAAGCACCCCATTTTTGCCGGCTCGATAATCTCCGACCCGACTGGGCTCAGTTTTCAAACACCTTAGCACATGTAAGCTCAAGACGAGCCATTCGATCTCTAATCCAACCAACTGGTCGCTTCTCGGGCCCACAAGGACTTGCTAGAGCCATAAGCACCATTATTCTAGGCAGCTTTCCGGACCGGACGGTTCCGGAAACCAACGCCATCCAGGTAGCTTCTCGGGATTGGGCGATCTCGAGGACCAACACCTCATCAAGTTCCAGACGGTTCACTTTTGGCGCCTGCTAGCCCGCCAATATAGAATGTCCGTTATTTGGTAGTTCTCCGAGACCGGGCATTCTCAGAGATCAACACCACCTTTCCAGGTAGGTTTCTGAGACCAGGCGTTCGCAGGAACCAACACCACCCTTACAGGTAGTTCTCTAAGAACGGGCGTGCTTGGGGACCAACACCGCATAGATAGTTTTCTAAGATCAGGTGATCTCGGGAACCAATACCTAGGTTAACACCGGCACCTGCTAGCCCGACTCGGTGAAAAATGACCAAACTTGCCCCTTGGGCCTCCAGGCACGTTTTGAGAAAGTTCAAAATTCCTCAAAATGATAAGTCCATTTTTCCAAAATGTTACTAAACCATTAGGCGTCCCCCGCACACCATTTGGTCCAATTCTAGTCCCATTCCAGCTTACTCTGATCAAAATGACCGTTTTGCCCCTAAACACCTCAACACTACACAAACCCCGCCAAACGGTAAAAGACTCTCTCAAAACCATCCCTGAACAACCCTACACGCTTAACACAACACACCAAACCATTCCTGACCATTTCTAGTCAATCCCAGTCAAAATGACTGTTTTGCTCTTGAAAATCCAAATATGCCCCGAAACATCACCGGTCTTGGGATTTCGAGCAAAGGGTTTCACCATACGCCCTTGTTTAACTCGAGGAGGAGCCTACGTCACTAAACTCACACGACTCGATAAAAGTTTCCTTGAGCGTCTCGCAGACGCTCCGCCTAAATTGTCTTTTCTCCTGCTTCCCTGGTTATAACGCACTGTCAATTGACTTGAGAAACGCGTAAATCAGGGAATTCTCGAAAGCTCGTTCATAGATCTTTCCATCGATATGGCTTGATTGGATAGATCGCTTCCCGAAGCCCTTCATCGTATGGCTCAAACCCAGTTACTTTTGACAACCCTTGGAGCGTCTCACAGACGCTTCACCAAGGTTAACTTTTTCTCTGATTCTTTAATCAAAACGCACCGTCAAACGACTTGAGAAATACGTAAATTTGGGAATTCCCAAAGTGTTTCCAGAATACTTTCTATCGGTACGGTCCGATCGAAAAGATCGCTTCCCAAAGACCTTAATCATGCAATACAAAAACAGCTACTTTCGAACACCCTCGGAGCGTATCACAGACGCTCCGCAAACATGTCCTTTTTTGCACACTTCCCAAGACTATATTCCACGCTTCCAAACATAATTCAAACTTTCTGAAAGCATGAAAGTTCACGAGAAACCCCAAGAGAACATCGTAGGTGCAACCGATTCTCCCGAAACCTTCTCGACTGGGGCAATTATCGACGCAAAGTTTGGACGAACCTTCCTGGTGATGGAGCGTATGTTACATGCGCTTAAATTTTGATCAAATCGACCAAATTTTGATCAACAGTTGAGATTGAGTCAGTACAATAGGTGCCACGTGGTGTTCTTTCTGTGGAATAGTACCTGTGGGGAAATAACCCCCGGCCCATCCCAATGGGTGAGGCCCAATCTGCTTGAATTAAAGTTAGGGCTGCCCGGGGCCCAAACCAGTTATGAGGAAAGGCCAGCCCAAACTGCCGACCTCCTCCCAGCGTGGCCCAAACAGCCAACGGTTTGCGCAAACCGCTTGCGGTCTTAGAGCATTAAATGCGGAGTTGACTTGCATTTAATGCACGAGCGGCCGCCCACACAAACATCGACGTGCACGTCCGGTCAGCCGGAATCCCCCACGACGGTGCGCCAGACGCTGCAGGTAGCCAGGCGGCGTCAATGATGATGCCTAACCAGCAGACCATGAGAGCCTGCTAATAGGCCGAGACAAAAGACACTCCCTGAAGGACTCTATAAAGCCCCGAGGAATCGAGAGCCAGGTATGGAGAATGAACCCCTAACATACACAACTTCCATTCATCCTTCTCGATTAAGTTTGCTGGCTTAACCTTCGGAGTGAGATCGACCCACCCAGGGTCGACCCATTCTAACCCATTCGTCTTGCAGGAAGAAGTTTGGACTCATCCACTTTGGGCTTGAGAGCTCGGCCCAGCCTTCCCGAAAAATCCCACCTACAATTGGCGCCGTCTGTGGGAAGGCTTAGAAAAACCATGAGTCTAAACAACCGGAGACATAGGAAAGAAAACTACGACGGGAGGGGCTTCGGAGCCTCCTCCAGTAAAAACTAGACCAGTTCGGCACACTGCCAATCTACACCAGTAGATCGGCAAAGAAGAATACTGAGGTCAGAGATACGAACGTCCGCCGAAAGCCACCCGGAGACACAAGAGGAAATGCGGAGGGATACAGGTTATGTCAGGGACAGAAACTTCCGCAGGAACCATCCTTGGAATCTGGCCCCGTCACCCTCCAGTGGGCGGGTCCCAAGCGAGGATACACTCCGTGCGGCAGAGAGGGAAATTCGGCGGCGCGGAGAAGAGATAGCCTACCTCACCTCACAGGTGCGGGTAATGAGGGAGGCATTCTCTGCCAGGAATGGGCATAGGAGAGATGGTTCCCCAGATCGGGAGCAGGTTGTTGGCGCCAGGGGCGAACCAGCACCACCGGTAAGAGGGAGTTACACCCCTAGTACCGCGCGTTACGTTAACAGGCGCACGGGTCGGCGAAGGGACAGGAGCGAAACCCCACCGAACAGCAGCCCAGCGGTGGAAGATCGGCGGAAGGAAGATTGGGAAAAGTGGTACAATGAAAAGCAGGAGGATAGAAGGCAGCAAACTAAGGAACGCACAGCCCATGACCTGATGAGAAAGGCCCTAGACCAGATTGCATCTACGCCATTCACTGAGGAGATTGAATCCCATCCAATTCCTCGAAAATTCACCCCACCAAAGTTCACCCTCTATGACGGAAAGTCTGACCCAATTAACCATGTTCGGCACTACAAACAGCTTATGGTAGTATGGTGCAGCGACCAGATGCTGATGTGTCGGATCTTCCCCTCCAGCCTGGGGAGCGTGGCTTTACGATGGTTCGACAAATTGCCACAAAAGTCCGTTTCAAGCTGGAGGCAACTGGCCAAGCTCTTTATAGCTTGTTTCATTGCAAACAGCTTACAGCCAAAGGAGGTTGACTTTTTGCTGACGTTGCGAAAGGAGGAAGGAGAGGGATTGCGAGCATACGCCCGACGCTACTGGGAGGCTTATAACGAAATTGATGAGTGCAGCGAGCAGTTGGCCGTAACTCAGTTCAAGATCGGCCTTCCTAGGGAGCATCGCTTGCGATAGTCCTTAATGAAGAAACCAGCCCTCACCATACAGGAACTAATGCTGAGGATCGAGCGCTATACGCGGCTGGATGAGGACGTACCCCAAGGGGAGACACCTAAGGTCGGCGCTGCAGCCGAAAAGACGAGCAAGAAGGATGCCAAGAAGCCCCGATCAGAGGACATCAACCGAGGAAAAAGAGTGCCCGATGGGGTCTACACAGTCTTTAAAGACCCCATCTATAAAATATTACCCCAGATCCGTGATAAGCCCTTCTTCAAGTGGCCACCAAAGCTGGGGGGAGACCCTGCAACTAGGGACCAGAAGAGGTTCTGTTCCTACCACCGCGAGAAGGGGCACAAGACGGAGCAATGTCGGCATCTGAAAACCCATTTGGAAGACTTAGCCAAAGCGGGCCACCTCGACCAATTCATTGATCGGGAGAGGACTAAGGTCGAAGCCGAGCAGCCACGAGTACAGGAAGCAGCCCAAAAGGAACCAGAAGTAAGGCCGGTTCGAGTAATCAACGTGCTGCACGGTTCGGCCGAATCAGGAACCATAGACCCACATAGGTACCGAGCCGAGATGCAGAAGGCTGCGCACCTAAGAGAAGTGATGCAGATACAACCACCCAGCAAGAAAGCCAAGGTCGGCAATACCCATGCATCCATCTCCTTCACCGACGAGGATCTCGCTGGAGTGCAGATCCCCCACAATGATGCCTTGGTTGTTACGTTAAGAATGGCGGACTGTGACGTTAGAAGATTGCTCATTGATCAAGGGAGTTCATCTGAAGTTATGTACTACAGCTTGTTCAAACAATTGGGACTCGAGGAGTCCGACCTCCAACCATCGCTTAGCCCATTGGTCGGCTTCAGCTCAGACCCAGTCTGGCCCATGGGTAAAGTGACGATTCCTGTGACGGCTGGAGGGATCACATTACAAACAGAATTCCTGGTGGTTAACGTACCATCCCCCTACAACGCCATCATGGGACGAACCTGGTTGCACCTCATGAAGGCCGTTCCCTCCACCTATCACCAGCTGCTTCCGTTCCCGACCCCAGCGGGAGTTGGCGAGATAAGGGGAGACCAGGTGATTGCCAAACGGTGTTTTCTAACAGCATGTGCGACCAGGACAAGACCAGAGAAAGTACAAATGATGGAGCTACATGAAGACACCCCCACCATAGATGATGTGGGACAGACGCCCGAGAATAAAGCTGTCGAGGACCTGAAGAAGATATACATAGATCGGCAAGGAGAAAAATACTTCGTCATCGGCACCTCTTTGTCCAAACAAGAGGAAAAATCCCTCATTGAGTTATTAACAGACTTCCTGGAAGTATTCGCCTGGACCCCTTATGACATGCCTGGGATCGGCGCCGACGTTGCCTGTCATCGCCTTAATGTAAACCCAAACTGCCGACCTGTTATCCAAAAGGGGAGAAGGGCAGCTACCCAGCATGTGGACGCCGTCTTGGAAGAAACAGAGAAACTTTTGGAAGCCGGAGCGATCCGGGAGATCAACTACCCAAGCTGGTTGTCAAACACCGTGGTAGTAAAAAAGAAAGACGGCAAATGGAGGGTCTGTGTAGACTTCACCGACCTCAACAGGGCGTGCCCCAAAGATCCATTCCCCCTGCCCAAAATTGACCAGCTTGTGGATGCAACCGCTGGCTTCGGAAAGATGAGTTTCCTGGATGCCTACCGTGGGTATCACCAGATCCCACTTCACCCCGACGACCAAGAGAAAACGGCCTTCATCACTCCGAGGGGCATTTACTGCTATAGAGTTATGCCCTTTGGCCTGAAGAACGCCGGAGCCACATATCAACGACTGGTCACAAAGATGTTCAAGACGCAGCCCGGTAGAACTGTCGAGGTCTACATTGATGACATGGTGGTAAAAAGCAAACTGAGCGACACCCATTTGGTGGACCTAAAGGAGGTACTCTGTATCCTGAAGGACTACAAAATGCGGCTGAACGCTTCAAAATGTGTCTTCGGGGTCGGCTCAGGCAAGTTCCTGGGGTTCCTGGTCACGCATCGGGGTATAGAGATGGACCCCCGGCAGATTAGTGCAATTCAGAGCATTCACGCTCCAAAGAATGCCAAAGAGGTTCAAAGATTGACAGGAATGGCCGCCGCACTCAACAGATTCATTAGCCGTTCATCGGACCGGTGCCGACCTTTCTTCCAGCTCCTGAAGAAACAGGAACGGTTCGAGTGGAACCCTGAGTGTGATTCTGCCCTTGACGATCTAAAAAACTACCTAGCCAAACCACCACTGCTCTCCACGCCTATCCAGCACGAGGAGCTCTTCCTCTACCTTGCAGTGTCAGACCATGCAGTCAGCGCGGTCCTACTCAAGCAAGAAAATGGGTAACAATTCCCAGTCTATTACGTCAGCAAAACCCTTCTTGGAGCCGAGAGCAGGTATCTACCCCTGGAGAAGCTGACACTCGCACTGGTAGTTGCGTCCCGAAAGTTGGTGCATTACTTCAGATCTCACACCATTAACGTTCTCACCAACCACCAGCTCAAACCCCTCCTAAGGAAAGCCGACTTCTCAGGAAGAATTGCAAAATGGGCCGTAGAATTAGGGGAGTTTGACATCAAGTTCCAGCCTAGATCGGCAGTGAAGGGGCAGGTTCTCGCAGATTTTATTGCCGAGTTTTCTGTCGAAATTACACCAGAAGTAGAAGAGACCCTGGCCACTGGCCAACCGCAACACGAAATCCCTCTGGATTTTTGGGAACAATCTGATCATTGGAAACTCTACGTGGACGGAGCTTCCAATGACCGGGGGGCAGGATCGGGCATCGTACTCGTTACACCAGATGGTCTAACCATCGAGCAAGCCATCAAGCTGGAATTCACTGCTTCCAACAATGAGTCAGAATACGAGGCCTTGCTCGCCGGAATACGTCGAGCCATTGAACTTCGAATTCCCGAAATCGTCATCTACTCGGACTCCTTACTTGTCGTAAATCAAATCACAGGGGAATACGTTGCCAAGAACGACAGAATGATGTTGTACGTAGCAAAGGCCAAGGAACTTCTCAGCCAATTTAAAAACTACAAGCTTCGACAGATTAGCCGAGATAACAACTCACATGCAGATGCCTTGGCAACCCTGGCCACGGCTCTGAAATCAGGTTCGAGAAGGACGATCAACGTGGAAACTCTTGCCAATCCCAGCATTTTCCGCGAGGAGGAGGAAGCCTTAATAGCGGAGAAGCTGGGACTATCATGGATGGACCCAATCATTTCTTACCTTGACACAAACAAGCTACCAGACGATAAGGCTGAAGCTCGGCGAATCAAGCATGCATCTCTCAGGTATTGGCTGTCGCCAGGTAAGGAACTTTACAGACGTTCTTTTACAGGTCCTTATTTGCACTGTGTTCATCCGGACCAAGTACAGAGCGTCTTGTTTGAAATCCATGAAGGGATATGTGGAAGTCATGTCGGCGGTAGATCAGTCGCACACTGAGCCATCTCACAGGGATACTGGTGGCCTTACATGCAGAAGGATGCAGCCCAGTACGTCCTGAAGTGCGACAAATGTCAGAGGTTTTCCCCCATTATCCACCAGCCAGCCGAAGATCTTGCTTCCATCACTAGTCCGTGGCCTTTCGCTTAGTGGGGACTGGACATTATCGGACCTTTGCCTCGGGCTCCGGGCAACAAAAGGTTTCTCATCATGGCCACCGATTACTTTACCAAATGGGTAGAAGCCGAACCTTTATCAAACATCAGGGAAACCGACGCCAAAAGGTTCGCGTGGAAAAGCATTGTCACCAGATTCGGGTTGCCCCGTACCATCGTATCAGATAATGGCACCCAGTTCGATGGTAATATCTTCAGATCATTTTGCGAAGGATTGGGGATCAGAAACTATTACTCAACACCAGCCTACCCCCAATGCAACGGACAAGCCAAAATTTCAAATAAAACCATGCTGAACGGAGTCAAGAAACGTCTTGAAAAAGCCAAGGGGAAGTGGACGGAAGAGCTACCCAATGTCTTGTGGTCCTACCGAACAACCCCAAGGAGGTCCACAGGAGAAACACCGTTCTCCTTGGCATACGGGGTAGAGGCAGTCATCCCCCTGGAGATCGGTCTACCAACTATCAGGTCGGCGGCTTTCGACACCGGTGTCAATGACCAAACGGTTGCGAGAGATCTGGATCTTGTCGAAGAAAGAAGGGAAACCGCTTTGATCAAGCTCACAGAGTATCAGCGACAGCTTAAACGCTCTTACAACAAGCGGGTCCGCCCAAGAAACTTTGCTTCAGGAGATCTGGTTTTACGAAAAGTATTGGGGGCAACCAAGAAGGCGGCAGATGGGAAGCTCGGCCCCAATTGGGAAGGCCCCTACAGGGTCACATCCTAGGTCGGCATCGGCGCGTACAGACTCGAGACCGTTGAAGAAGGGCGACCGTTGCCACGACCTTGGAATGCGACCAACTTGAGGAAGTTCTACCAGTAATATGAAACCCCAAACACTGTAACAGTCCCCGAAATGTACAAAGCTCAGTTGAAGAATCAATGAAAATGAAGATTGTTCAAACGACCCTACTCGGACCATTCTGACCAAAGCAAAAACCAAGTGTAAAAACTTGGTCCTGTCCAAGTTGGGCAGGTCGGCCAAAGAAGGCCAAAGCAAAAACCAAGTATAAAAACTTGGTCCTGTCCAAGTTGGGCAGGTCGGCCAAAGAAGGCCAAAACAAAAACCAAGTGTAAAAACTTGGTCCTGTCCAAGTTGGGCAGGTCGGCCAAAGAAGGCCAAAGCAAAAACCAAGTATAAAAACTTGGTCCTGTCCAAGTTGGGCAGGTCGGCCAAAGCAAAAACCAAGTATAAAAACTTGGTCCTGTCCAAGTTGGGCAGGTCGGCCAAAGAAGGCCAAAGCAAAAACCAAGTGTAAAAACTTGGTCCTGTCCAAGTTGCGCAGGTCGGCCAAAGAAGGCCAAAGCAAAAACCAAGTGTAAAAACTTGGTCCTGTCCAAGTTGGGCAGGTCGGCCAAAGAAAAACTAAAGTCAAGTGTCAATTCTGTCCAAATTGCACAGACCGGCCAAGAAAAGCTAAAGAAAGAAAAATTAAGTCTAAACAACAAAATCAAATGGAGGAGATCCAGTAATAAACAAACAGATGAGTTTTTCTCATTAAAAAGTACTGACGGTTACAAAAATGGAGAAAGAGAAAGAAAAGCTATGCCGACTTCTCCCCCGGCTCTGCAGACACCCCCGGCGAGACTTCTACCACATCCTCCGGGGGCACAGCTGCGGTCTTCAAGCCTTCAAGTCTCTCCTTCTCAGCAGCAGCAGCTTCGGCCGCATCTTTTAACTTAAGCTCCCTTGCATATTGGGCATTGGCCAGGACTTTCTTCGGACAGATGACGCCATCCTCGGTAGTATCGAAGTAGTCCGGGCAAAGACCCCACACGTCAGAGGCCTTATCCAACTCTGCCACGATAAGGGCACCATTCCAACCCTGTCGGAAAATGGTGCGACTGAGGTCCATCATCTCTTGAGCCAAATTCTTGGCTCCCCTCTCTTCACCCCGCTTCAATATGGCCTCCTCCTCCACCTTCAGCTTGGCCACTTCTGCCTTAAGGGTCTCCACCTCCTGTTGGCCTTGTGCAGATCCATGGACTGCACGTCAAACTTTTTCTCGAGGTCGGCGAGATCCTTATCCGTCTTCTCGAAGTCGGCCTTCGTTAGCAAAAGCTCAACAGAAGCCTGCTCGGCTTGTTTCCTGAAGGTAATCCGCTCCTTATTTGCTTCAATCCATTCAAGCTTCAGACGACCGTGCTCTTCAATGAGTTGCTGGTGAACCTCAGCAAGCTTTTGGAAGCGTGTCATCGCCTCCAAGGAATTTAGGCAGCCCTACACAAATTGAAGAAGGTCGTTGTTAGGTCAACTGCCTAAGAGGACTGTAGTCACCGAAAAGTCATAGTTGTCTTACCAGTACGGAATCATGGAAAACGCCCATGAAGACTGCCGAGTCGCTTGCTTCGCCCAGCTTCGCCACGTCCTTTTTCTGAATGACGCTTTTCAAAACACCAAAAGCGACCTCGGGTTGATCGATTATGGAATCCGCTGTCGTCATTGGACGGCCCAAAATGTCCGGAGTGATGGTCATTGTCTCGCCGACCTCGTCCACCGTGGCTTTGCCTTTCTGCTTCTTGGGCGCATGAGTTGGAGTGACATCGGGCCTTCTCTTTCTTTGTTGCCGTGTCTCTGGCCTCTGTTGCACGGTTGTGGCCTCCTCCACGGGTGCTGCCACCGGCTCGGCTGTTGGAGTTTCGGCAGGAGTGGGAGTGGCCGACCTCAGCGGCTGTCCCGCCAGAGCAAACATTCTTTCCTTCAGACTCATGCCGTCCATCTCGTTGGGTGATGGGCTGGAATCACTCGTTCGGGTGGGAACCTCAACTCGGTGGTCGGGTACGGTGTATGGAGACGAAGTGGATGCCGAACTATGCGATTCGGTTCGCTCTTCGTGCCGTTCTTCGCCACGCGATGCAGATGGTGGAGCAACCGCAACTGTCACGCCTGTAGGGATGCGCGCCCTCTCGATCGCTATGCCAGTAGGGATTTCCTCAAAGTCCCCTTCGGCACCTTTGTCCGCCAATCTTGCTAGAACACTCGGGGGCACACCAGTCTCGGCAGTAAAAGTCGAGTATCGCAGTGGATAGGAGAGCAAGATATGTGCTGCCCGAGCTATGTATCGTAGCCGACCTTCACCAACGTATTTTAAGACCTTGTTGAGGTCGTCAGAGTTAACCAACCAATCACGAGCTTTCGACCGCTTCCTTGTGTCTGCAAAAAGTTCGAGAGTTAGTATAGATGCGGACCGAAACTTAAAATGATACACAGTCTGAGAAGATCGGCATCAAACCTAGTTGAACGGGCTTTTTAGGGCACCGAATCGCCGGTCTATCTTTCTCGGGAACATTGCCGAACTCCCACGGACCAGTTACCCAAACCCTTACATCATCAACGCCCTTCCCTGAAGAAGGCAGACACTTCACTAACTCTAAGGACTTCTTTACTACCCGGAGGTAAACCTTGTAACTACCTCCGACTTTGCAAAGGGTGTAACAGTAGTCCAGTTCGGCAAGGCCCAGGTTCACCCCCAGTCGCCGATTTATTTCAAGCATACCAAAGAAGATCCTATATACATTTGACGCTAACTGGGAAGGTGACACATTATTTTTTACTATGAACTTTTGAAGAAGAGGGTGGAGGGGAAACCTGAGCCCCCCTTCGACGATGGCAATGACCGGGAATGGTACTCCCTTTTCGGTCTTGCCCATACGGAAGTCATTAGGGTCGACCGGCTCTAAGCCGATCTCGTCTGGGATTTCGAACCTGGCCCTGAACGAAGCAAGGGCCGACGGACCATCTAACATTTTACGAAGACGGGATGCCATCGGGGGGCAATCGTCAACACACAGAAAGTACAGTGAAGAGCGAAAGAGTTGCGGGCTCGAAGAACACTTACAGTGTTGGGTGCCGAAACAGCCGACGCACTCGTGATTCAAGAGGCAGGGAAGTTAAAAAAAAGAGAGAGCAAGTGTTTCCCAAAACAAATCAGGGCGTCGTTCTTTTATACACGCCAGAGCCGTCGGTTCGTACGTAGGAACACGGCGTTAATCATGACGCTCTGCCGAAGCGTCACGTCGGCCGTCGATTCGATAACGCCTCATCAATAGATTTTTTCAATCCCCGCCGTTTGTGCGGTCGGGTGACCGTTACAACCCTTGGCCGTTTCAGAAGCTGAATCGACGCAAGGGCTGGGGGGCAATTGTGGGGAAATAACCCCCGGCCCATCCCAATGGGTGAGGCCCAATCTGCTTGAATTAAAGTTGGGGCTGCCCGCGGCCCAAACCAGTTATGAGGAAAGGCCAGCCCAAACTGCCGACCTCCTCCCAGCGTGGCCCAGACAGCCAACGGTTTGCGCAAACCGCTGGCGGTCTTAGAGCATTAAATGCGGAGTTGACTTGCATTTAATGCACGAGCGGCCGCCCACACAAACGTCAACGTGCACGTCCGGTCAGCCGGAATCCCCCACGACGGTGCGCCAGACGCTGCAGGTAGCCAGGCGGCGTCAATGATGATGCCTAACCAGCAGACCATGAGAGCCTGCTGATAGGCCGAGACAAAAGACACTCCCCGAAGGACTCTATAAAGCCCCGAGGAATCGAGAGCCAGGTATGGAGAATGAACCCTTGACTTACACAACTTCCATTCATACTTCTCGATTAAGTTTGCTGACTTAACCTTCGGAGTGAGATCGACCCACCTAGGGTCGACCCATTCTAACCCATTCATCTTGCAGGAAGAAGTTTGGACTCATCCACTTTGGGCTTGAGAGCTCGGCCCAGCCTTCCCGAAAAATCCCACCTACAGTACCCGCGCATGTAGCACATGCGCCTATGTAAATTTTACATAGGCGCATGTCCTACATGCGCCAATGTCCGAAAGTATTGCCTATAAATAGAGGCCTCCCCCTTTGTATATTCCAGGTCCGAAATTGATGCAAAGCTCTGCTGAAACTACTCCAGAACCTCGAATCCTTACATATATTCCACCCCTTCAACACTTAGGCTAGATTCTACCTCTCTCAAGCCTATACACTTCACCTACAAGGCCTTATACACCATTACACACTTCATTCTAGCCCCTCAGGCCTTTTTGAAGTCACTTAAGCTCCAATCAAGACATTCATTAAAGACTACAAGTATGTTGAAGGTAAAAAATGGTATCCTTTTTACATTTGTGTCTTCCCTTCACTCTTGTCTTCTCCCTTCTAGCCTACTTAGGCTATTCTCTATTTTATTCCCCATCTTCAACCCCCATTCTTACATGCTTGAGCCAAGAGGGCTCTTAGATCATGCCTAGAGAAAAGCAAGTGAGAGCCACCGTGTAGGGAGATTTCTCACTAGCCTACTTTAAGATGGTATGGCCTAAGAGCCTCTTGTTTATGTTTTGTAGCCTAAAAGCCTTGTATGTGATCATGACCCCTTGCATATTACTATCTTGATTATGTCTTGTATGCTTAGCTTCATTTTATGATTATTGTCATGTTTTATAATGTTTACATTACTCTTAGCTCCATGTCATTTCCAAGCTCTATATTCATTTCAAAAATTGTTCCAAGAGTTGGCCCTTTGAAGTTTAGGATGGAATTTTAGAAATCATACTTTAAAGGATTCCCTACTAACCCCCTTAACTCTCATGTTGGTATCATAACATTTTAATTTGTATAAGAGTTGCTTTCTAATTCTCTAGTTTTCAAGATTGTCACTCTCTTGAGTGTAGTGGTTGGAATGGCCCCATGAAACCCTCTCTTGAGTAGTCTCCCTTTTGTTTGGCCATATGAATCCTCTCTTGATGGAATGTTTCCCTTGAAAAATGGTTTTCAAAATCCTTCTCAAGAGATGATTTTCAAAAATGCATTCTCTCCACTTTTGCATCCAAAAAATGATTTTTCAAAAGTTGCCATCATTATGTTAATTTTTGAAATCTCCACTCTTGTCAAGATTATGGTTATAATGGCCATAAGGAAACCTTCCTTAAAATGGTCTCCAATCACTAACCATATAAACCATACTCTTGACTAGAGTCAAAATTTTCATGGAAATGATCTTTAAAAGAGTTGTGAACCAAAGTCCTTTGCATAACATGAGTTATTTTTCAAAACCCTTTCCAAAAGTGCATGAAACCAACTTTCAAAACCATTTCTCAATCCAACCCTAGGCTAACTTGACCCTAGTTGTCCAACCCTAGGTTAACTTGACCTTAGTTGACCAACCTTAGGTTAACTTGACCCTAGTTGCCCAACTCTAGGTTAACTCAACCTTAGTTCACTCACCTTAGGTTAACCTAACCCTAAGTCATCCTAACCTTAGGTTAACCCTACCCTAGTTAGTTAACCCTAAGTCATCCTAACCTTAGGTTAAACCTACCCTAGTTAGTTAACCCTAGGTCACCTTAACCTTAGGTTAACCCAACCTTAGTTAGTTAACCATAGGTCATCTTAACCCTAGGTTAACTTAACCCAAGTTAGTCAACCTTAGGTCACCTCTAACCCTAAGCCAACCCAATCTAGGTTAATACACTTCAAGGTTCCAATTCTTGAACCCTTTTCTAAATGATCACTCAATTTTAAACCATTCTCATAACCCACTTTTCCAAAACCTCCCACTCTCTTGATTTAAAAAAAAAAAAACCAACTCCATAAACTATTCAAATGTCCTTACACTCTATCTTCAAGACATTTCCAAAAATGCTTTCAAAAGATCACAAACCTAAGGTGTCCCTAGCCCCCTCATGGTTAGGAATTCCAAGGACAAGTGATAAATCAAGAACAACCTCTAAGGTTGTCCTTATTAGGATTTCAAACCCTTAGCCATTTCCAAAAACCACTTTTAAAAACCAATTCATCAAAACATTCTAAAGTCATGCCTCCAAGGTTTTCAAAACAAGACTTCAAAAACACTTTCAAGTTCTCTCGAGTCATGCCAAAGAATTTTTCCAAAACTCCCTCAAGTTGATCCAAAAACATTTTCAAAACACGCCACCATCCAATTTCAAGTCAAAACTTCCAAGACCATAAAGATTCTTCCACTTCCAAAGATCTCGAAGTGTCTTAAACTTTTCCAAAGATCCCAAAGTGTCTTCAAACATTTCAAAGGCCCTAATGTGCCTATTTTCTTTCGGGCTCTTGCTCGAACTACGAATGACCTGATTTTCACCAAATGAGATACGTAGGCAACCTAAAATGGTGCGGTCATAACTTTTATTTCAATTCCAATCCCTTTTTCAAAACTTCAATCAATTCAAAGTTTCCGTTCTAAACTCTTTCAAAACCCCCATTATTTTCAAACTTCTTCCGAAAACTTGCATCACGCATCATCCATCCGAAAAGTGATGACTAAACCCCGTTTTTCTAAAGTGAATATTAAGTGGACAATGGTAGCCGGTTATTTTAGTGAGTGAACAAAGGGTGATTAGACATGTAGGTACCGAAAGGGCGGGGTAGGGTAGGGTAATGATCTTAGGATATCTTCCCTACACGTAACCAACCCCCGGACCATAGATTTTTGATTTCGAAGGACCAAAATAGAGTTATTTTTCAGAAGGGCTTAAATCTTTCCAAAGGTTGTCAAACAACCTTTTTTCTTTAAAAACCCTCTCTTAAGGGAGTTTTCAAAACCTTTCCAAAAACCCTAAGTCTAGTCTTCCGATTAACACTTAGTTTTAGGTGCCCTAACTTACCTTAACCAAGTTAGGTGGCGACTTCTATTTTTCTGAAAAGCCCTTAGTCAAACCAATTTTCAAACCTAATCGCACTTGTCCTTCTAGGAGGATGAGTTCTAGTGACAGAGTTCCGTGCTTTTTGTCTCCAGGCCGAAAGGACCTTGGACACCTAAAAATCGGGGCGCGACATATACCAAACCTTGTAACTATGTTCCTCCAAGCAAGTCTTTTCATATCTATCTCCTTGATTGTTGATAAGGGCTCTGCTTTCACCCACTTGATAAAGTAGTCTATTACGACGATGAGGAACATCTTGTTTCTTAGAGCTCAGGGGAGAGGGCAGACTATGTCTAATCCCATTGAGCAAAAGGCTAAGAGTTGGTAATAGTTGTAAGGTCCTTGACTGGTTAATGGATTAATGGTGAGAACTTTTGACATTTCTCACACTTCAATATTTACTGGGATGTATCTTTCTGCATATAGGGCCACCATTAACCCTATGAGATAGCTTGGTGGATGAGCAACCTTCCGTCGACATGGCTGCCACATATTCCTTCATGAATTTTAAACAAAATGCCATGCACTTTGTTTGGATGAACAAAATGTAAGTAGGGGCCCATGAAAAATCTTCTATGTAGCTCGTTGCTGAGTGACATGCAGTAGTTTAAGTATTTATGTTTTATTCTCCTGGCTTCATTCTTCTCCTCGGGTAGTTCATCTCTGTCGAGATATGCAATGATTGAATCCATCTAAGACGACATTAACTTTTCTATGGCCAATACTTGCTCTTCTTCTTGAAAGATGTTGAAGCTAAGTGATTACACTCTAAAAGTGCAATCATAAGCCTTTAAATTGCACATTGTTAGATTTATATTGTAGTTAATTATCTTGTTTTAGTTCAATAATGGTTTTATTGTGTATTCTTGTGTATTTTGTAGGTTTTGGAGTGAAAACAGCAAATAAGAGCCAAAATGACAGAAAACCGTCCGGATGGTGCGTTCGGACGGTAGTCAACCGTTCGGACGGTATGTTCGGACGGGTGAAAGAGTGTTCGGACGGTGTGACGAATGGCGGAGTTCCAGAGTTGCATTTTCCCGTTCGAAGCCAATCCAGAGTCGTGATTTTGCGTCTGAAGAGCGTTCGAAGAACGTTTGGATGGTAAAACAACCGTTCGGACGGTGAAATAAGCGTCTAGACGCACCGTCCAGACGCACTTCGGACGGGGAGGGCAGATTTGCCCTAAAATGCTAGCCACTGCCGGGAGATAGGGTAGTTGGTTTTTGGTTAGATTTAGAGTTAGTTTTTGAGTTTTGTGAGGAGTTTTTGATAGTTTTGATAGTTAGGAGTAGATTTTCGGTAGATTGGCTGTGGGAGATCTTTATTTAAGGTTGGTTTTCCATTTGTTCTTTATTTATTAGTTTAGATTTATTTCTTGTAATCTAATTTGTAATTTTATTTGTTATGTTGTAATTTTCTTATATTTTTCTTGTAATCTTCTTGTACCCAAACTCTTCTCTTAGTTTAAGTAATTGTTAGCTCAAATCTTTACATGCTTTGTTTCCATTTTTCATGCTTTTATTATGAGTTTAATTAGCTAGCTTTTAGATTGGGTTCAAATGTGAAAATCACCGAAATAATCTAAGGAATTAAATGGAGGCATCTCATGAAATAATTGCTATATTTTTCTAGAATTTCATTCTCAACATTTGATTGAAGATAATTTAGAACACCTAGGTTATTGACTATGTTTGGCTAATCAATGCACAAACCACAAATTTGGTATTGACTAAGTTAAATCGATGGTATTAACCTTTGACTCCCCACTGAACATGTATCTAATTTAAATTGCTTGAGAATAATCGGTTTTCAAAACTAAATCCTCTGAATTAAGCGCACTTAAATGTCGTGTTTGATTTGAGTTATAAACTCCATTGGAAACCTTGGATGAAATTGAGTGATTGGATCATTTGAGTCCAATTCCCTTTAATTGCTTTAATTCTATTTTCCTTTTACTTTACTTTAATTGTCTAGTGTTCATTGTTTTTATTTTCATTGCAATAGGTTAGTAATTCAAAACCATCATCAAAACCTAAAATATTTTCGGTCCATTTATTTTCCATCTTATTTTAGATCCAATTCCCCACTTTTATTGCAATTCCACCCTAGTTAAGGTTAGTGTGAGGTGAGTACTAGAGCCTATATTGGGCTAGGTTCCTTGGGAGAGAATGATACCGGATTATTCCCGGTTTATACTTCATCGCGACCCCTGTACTCTTGTGGGGTAACTAACTCTATTTTGTAGTTTTTGGAGCGAGTCAAGTTTTGGCGCCGTTGCCAGGGAGCAAAGGCACTAGGCGAGCACTACCAAGCTTTGGGTTGAAGAGCAATTGGTAGATTGGATCTCCATCCATCTACCACGACAGAGGAATCTTCGGCTTAGGCCATTGGTAACTTCGTTCCATTTTTTGTGTAAATACCATATTAGATTTTCATTATTTCTTTTTCTCTTTATTTTAGGCTTGTTTTGTTTATTTTGTATTTTATTTTGTTTTATTTTAATAATTTGATTGGAGAATTGCTAGAGGAGAATTAGGAATTGTGTACATTGCAAATTGGTGGTATATAACTTGTGGAGATTGGAGGTTTGATTGGATTGAACTTAATTAAAGTGGTGAAATTTTTATGTAGAGATTGGAGGTTTGGATGGAACAATATTGAGCATTGTTGTGTATGATGTGTTGAGGCGCGGTGCACTACATTTGTTTGTGTATTGCATCCAATTTTCATTGTGCACTTCATTATATTTGGTAGTAAATTTTCACACCTTCCATCATCTAATATGTCTATTAGAGAACACCTAAAAGCTAATCGCCAAAGGGAGTCTCCACGACCACCTCCCACTCTTGGGGGGTGTAACCAATTTAACCTTGGTAGGGGATATGAGAGCACATATTCACATCATTATTTTGAGCCTTACCCTTCCCAAGAGCCCTTTGACTATTACTATGCACCACCTCCACCCTACCAAAATCCACCTTGTGAATACCCCCAATCCAAATTTTTACCCTATGAGGAATATCACACTCCTCACTTTGGCACACAAGCGGACAATATAGAGGATAATCTAGAGGACACACTTCAACAAGCCATAAAATTTCAAGGAGAAGTGAACTCTAGAATAGATGAGGACCTTAATGAGATAAAGAGTCAATTGACTCTTTTAATGCAAACCTCGGTTGTCCGAGCAGAGGACAAGTCCCTTGTGTCATCTCCAATCATTCCTCCTAACCAAGGGTGTCCAAGTACACCTGCTCATCCCGTCACTAACATTAGGATTGAGGACATCATTGATCAACCTATCCTTCCCCCAGACTTAGAGTTTAAGGAAGACATTCCTAAAGAAAGTGAGAAAAATATTGAAAATAAATTTCGGGATGAAAAATTTGAGAGAGTGGAGTCCGAAATTGGGGACTCCAAACAAGACGAGAAGGGTAGTGATGAGACTACCCTTAATGATGATTTTGGTTTATTTGATGTTGGGAATGTGCAAAGCAATGAGGATGTTGATGGTTTAGAGGACATTCTTACCATGTCTAGGGATCATGTGATCCCTATTTTTACGCCTCTAGCACCTAGTCCTATTTTACCGGAGCATTTGGAACTTCATGTCCTAACACTTGAACCAAACATCATTCCCATAGCCGATCATTTAAAAGAAGGGGAGGGTCAAGTACTTCATGGCATGAGCATAATAGGCACTTATGTGCACGATTATTTTTCATTTTCTACATACCATGACCCTTTTTACCCCTATGTGCTTCAATGTTACATCCTTGAGTTCATCAAAGAAGTGGTCATTGTTTATTCTTATGCTTGCATGAACTCTTGGAAAATCTTTAAGTTGGGGGTGTGGAATGATAGCCAATTCCCACTTCATGGCATTGGGTGATTTACTCTCTCTAATTTGGATATGAGTAGGAATAGTTGTTTTATTTCTTTGTTTTTCTTAGTTTGTTTCTAATTTTAAGTTAAGGCACCCCATTTTCTTTTTCTCACCATGTATGTGCATTTCATGCTTTGTTCTCATGCATTGAGGACAATGCATTATTTTAAGTTAAGGGTGGGGTAGAGATTTTGCCTCTATTTTGTTTGTTTTTGTTCATTTGTTTAGCACCCTATAAAAAAAAAAATCACTTAACTTGTGAAAGTGCCCTTTTTGAGATTAAAAGATAGGAATTTTTACATGTAGCTTTACTCAAGCTGATGTTGATTCACTCCTCATACCCAACATGTAGTGGGAGTTGCTTAATTCATGCTTTTGTAGAGTGGATTACATCATTGTGCACAATTATGCTTTTTAACACAAGTTGTTACTAGTCTTGGCACTTTCACCCTTACATTAGTAGAGATTATTACCTTGTGAGCTTTAGAGCAATTATCGCCTTTTGGAGCGTTTACATTTAATCAAGGATAGTTTCTTTACTCTCACTTCATTCAATAGCTTCATTATGCTTGTTTTTGGTTCATGAGTTAAGTTTTAATCTTGTTATTGACACTTGTAATCTATGAAATGCTTCAGTTGTACAACTTTGGATATGATTCTATGCCATTTTCTTCTTTATAGCCATAAGTTTCCCTTTATCGAACCATACATTTTCCCTTAACCCTTGTTGATCTTCTACTTGAAAAAAAATAGAGGAGATTGATTTGGGGAATTCAATACAACCAAGCATGTTGTAATATGAAAAAGAGTTGTTGAATCTAAAGAGGGATGATAAAAGGATGAAAACAAATGAAAATAATAATAATAATAATAATAATAAGAAAATAAAAAAAAAGAAGAAAGAAGAAGTAAGAAAAGAAAAAAAAAAAGAAGTAAGAGAATAAGAGGAAGAAAAGAGTAAAAGAGAAGTTCAAAAGTTGAAAATATTTAAAGAGAAGAGTGAGTTTGGAGAAAAGTGTATTAAATGTTGAAAAGGGAGAGTCGTAGTTGTTTTGCATTCATCATTTCATACCTTGATCACACATATTATGACCATTTACTTCATCTCTCCTTATCCTCGCCTTTTACCTCTTCCACATTGCCCTATTCACCTTTACAAGGCATAATTGATCTAAGTTATGCTTGATTGAAGTTTTCAATAGAGTATAAGCTATTTCTTGTCAATTTCTTTGAATCAATGCTTAATTTTGAACATTCTTTCATGGAGCTATGCTAATGTCGATACACTTCTATCTTTTTGGTTTTTGTAATTGGTATGCTCACTTGTTTTGTCTTTTTACATTTACTTCATTGTTGGGTATATCATTGTGAGAACCATGTGGAACTTTTATTGCAAGTGTATGCCTTGTGAGGATTGAATCAAAGCGTAAAAGGGGTGAATTTGCGTAAATGAGTTTCATTTGTGTTGTTTAGCATGATTCTCCACCCACACATATGAACCTCTCTTTTGCATGCCTTGTTGCATATTAATGCAAGTGTTGGAGTTTGGAGTGGCATCAATGTTAATTTGAGTAGAATTATGCATTCATTTCTTATTCTTATCTTAATAGGCAATTCACATAAGGATGTTTGTGGGTATTATCACTGAAAACTTTCATGAGACACAACTTGTCCACTAGGAGAAACCTAGGGGTTTAAAGGCTAGGTGCATAAGCTAAATACATTTGTGACTCCTACAAAAATGGAGATTATTCTTTATATAATTTTGAGAGCTTTTGCTAGGGACTAGCAAAATGTAAGTTGGGGGTTGTGATTACACTCTAAAAGTGCAATCATAAGCCCTTAAATTACACATTGTTAGATTTATATTGTAGTTAATTATCTTGTTTTAGTTCAATAATGGTTTTATTGTGTATTCTTGCGTATTTTGTAGGTTTTGGAGTGAAAACAACAAATAAGAGCCAAAATGACGGAAAACCGTCCAGACGGTGCGTTCGGACGATAGTCAACAGTTCGGACAGTGCGTTCGGACGGGCAAAAGAGCATTTGGACGGTGTGATGAATGGCGGAGTTCCAGAGTCGAGTTTTCTTGTTCGAAGCCAATCCAGAGTCATGATTTTGCATCTGAAGAGCGTCCGAAGAACGTTCGGACGATAAAACAACCGTTCGAACGGTGAAATAAGCGTCTAGAGGCATCGTCCGCACTTCGGACGCGCGTTGGACGCACTTCGGACGGGGAGCGCAGATTTGCCCTAAAACGCTAGCCGCGGTCGGGAGATAGGGGAGTTGGTTTTTGGTTAGATTTAGTGTTAGTTTTTGAGTTTTGTGAGGAGTTTTTGAAGTTTTGATAGTTAGGAGTAGATTTTTGGTAGATTGGCTGTGGGAGATCTTCATTCAAGGTTGGTTTTCCATTTGTTCTTCATTTATTAGTTTAGATTTATTTCTTGTAATCTAATTTGTAATTTTATTTGTTATGTTGTAATTTTCTTATATTTTTCTTGTAATCTTCTTGTACCCAAACTCTTCTCTTAGTTTAAGTAATTGTTAGCTCAAATCTTTACATGCTTTGTTTCCATTTTTCATGCTTTTATTATGAGTTTAATTAGCTAGCTTTTAGATTGGGTTCAAATGTGAAAATCACCGAAATAATTCAAGGAATTAAATGGAGGCATCTCATGAAATAATTGCTTTATTTTCCTAGAATTTCATTCTCAACAATTGATTGAAGATAATTTAGAAAACCTAGGTTATTGACTATGTTTGGCTAAACAATGCACAAACCACAAATTTGGTTTTGACTAAGTTAAATCGATGGTATTAACCTTTGACTCCCCATTGAACATGTATCTAATTTAAATTGCTTGAGAATAATCGGTTTTCAAAACTAAATCCTCCGAATTAAGCGCACTTAAATGTCGTGTTTGATTTGAGTTATAAACTCCATTGAAAACCTTGGATGAAATTGAGTGATTGGATCATTTGAGTCCAATTCCCTTTAAGTGTTTTAATTCTATTTTCCTTTTGCTTTACTTTAATTGTCTAGTGTTAATTGTTTTTATTTTCATTGCAATAGGTTAGTAATTCAAAACCATCATCAAAACCTAAAATATTTTTGGTCCATTTATTTTCCATCTTATTTTAGATCCAATTCCCCACTTTTATTGCAATTCCACCCTAGTTAAGGTTAGTGTGAGGTGAGTGCTAGAGCCTATATTGGGCTAGATTCCTTGGGAGAGAACGATATCAGATTATTACCGGTTTATACTTCATCGCGACCCCCGTACTTTTGCGGGGTAACTAACTCCATTTTGTAGTTTTCGGAGCGAGTCACTAAGGTCTCAATATGGATTGTTCTTTTTTAGCCTGACTTCAATGCTACTGTGAGTGTTGCCAGGGCGTCAGCGTGTGAGTTGCTATCACGGCCGATCTGATTTGATTTATATTTGCTGAACTTCTTCAGTAGTTCCTGTGCCTTTGCCAGGTATTACGCCATCTTATTATTTTTTACCGCGTATTCTCCCCTAATTTGGTTGACTACCAGTTGCGAATATGAGTAAATGTTTATCTCGGCAAGTTTTTGCTTTATAGCTTAGCATAAGCCTGCGAGCAGAGCCTCGTATTCTGATTCATTATTTAAGGTGATGAACTCCAGTTTAATAACTTGTTTAATTGTCATGCCATCTGGTGTGATCAGGACTTTGCCCGACCCTGCTCCCCTGTCGTTGGATGCTCCGTCTATAAAAAGCTTCCAATGATCAGTAGTCTCCCACAGCTCTAAGGTGGGATCGTTCTCTAATAGCTCGGTAGTAGGCGTTGGATTGGCTTCCTGTGGCAGTTTAACAAAAAATTCAGCAACAAAATCAGCAATTACTTGAGTTTTTACCACAGACTAGGTTGATACTTGATGTCAAACTCACCCAACTCCACAACCCATTTTGCTATTCTACTTACTTCCCTTTTGTGAGCCCATCACTAACGCGATAACCAATTTTTTCAGTGGTAGATATCTGGTTTCTGCCCCTAAAGAGTCTTGTTGACATAATAAACAGGCTTCTGTTATTTGTCTTGCTGCTGAAGTAGAACGGTGCTGACAGCATGCTCTGAAACGGCTTGGTATAGATATAGCTCTTCATACTTAGATAAAGTGGAAAGTAATGGTGACTGGGCAAGACAACTCTTTAGATCGGCAAGGGCTTGATCACACTCCTATCCCCAGTTAAACCGTTCTTGTTTTTTCAAGAGTTGGAAGAATGACTGGCATTTATCTGAAGATCAACTAATAAACCTGTTAAGAGACGCTGCCATCCCAGTAAACTTTTGAACTTCTTTAACATTTTTCGGGGCCTAGATGTTCTTGATTAGACTAATTTACTATGTGTCTACTTCAATTCCTCGGTGCGTAACCAAAAATCCTAAGAATTTTCCCGAACTCCCTCGAACATGCATTTAGAGGCATTTAGCCTCATCTTATACTTCTTTAAGATGTCGAACACTCTTTTTAAGTTGATAAGGTGGAACCTACCAACCTTACTTTTGACCACCATATCATCAATGTATACTTCAACCGTACTGCCGATGTGCTTTTTAAACATTTTTGCGACCAATCTTTGGTAGGTAGCACTGGCATTCTTTAGCTTAAAGGGCATGACTTTATGGCAAAAAATACCCTTTGGGGTGATAAAGAGGGTCTTCTCTTGGTCATCGCCATGGAGTGGTATTTGATGATACCTATGATACACATTAAGGAAGCTCATTCTTTCATATCATGTTGTTGCATCCACGAGCTAGTCAATCTTTGGTAGAGGGAAAGGGTCCTTGGGGCATGCCTTATTTAGGTCGGTGAAGTCCACACATACCCTACATTTGTCGTTCTTCTTCTTCACCACAACTGTGTTGGACAACCAACGTGGGTAGAAGACTTCTCTAATTGCCCCGGCTTCAAGGTGCTTTTCTACCTCCTCAATTACTGCATCAATATGCTGTGTAGCTGTTTTCCTTTATTTCTGAACCACAGGTCGGCATTATGGATCAACATTAAGTCTATGCCAGGCTACCTTTGTGTTAATTCCCAGCATATCATAAGAGGTTCAAGCAAAGATTTCGATGTAGAGCATCAGCAGTTCAATCAGTAATTTTTCTTCGTTTTTGGACAGAGATATGCTGATCACAAAGTACTTATCCTTGTCATGCTAATCTATCTTTACCCTTTTTAGGTTTTTTACTGCCTTTTTCTCAGGTGTTTGTTTAACATCATCAATAATGAGTGTGTCCTCATGGAGCTTCATTATCTGGACCTTGCCCACTTTTTCTTTAGTAGCACAAGCTACCAGAAAACATTGCTTCGCTGCCACCTGATCTCTCTGACTCTTTTAGGGATTGAGAAGCGAATTAATTAATGATATAACCTTCATAAGGTGTAATCACGTTCGACCTATGATTGCATTGTAGGGGGAAGGCAAGTCAACAACTAAGAACTCTGTTTGAAGTGTAATTTTTCCTATGGCCACAGCTATCGTGACCTTTTCGAGCGGCCATACTTGGTTTGAACTAAAGCCGATTAGGGGGTTAAGGGATGGTTGTAAGTCAAAATCTTTTAACTCCAATTTCTTGAAGAGGTTGTAATACATGACCTTAGATGAGCTTCCTTGATCGATTAAAATTCTCTTAACGTCGTAATCCCCTAATCGCAATATCAACACTAGTGCATCATTGTGAGGCGTTTGAACTCCTACTAAATCGTCACCAGTGAAAGTTATAGCCTCAGTACCGCTGTCGACCTTGACCTTCTTGGCTAGAGTGTCACACCCCTAACCTAATTAGACATTATTAATGTCACATTAGGTAGGGCATGATCGCACAGGCCACCCCGCCTACGAACGACACTTTAACACACACCCGAAAAAGAATGCAACGGAATAAACACCATTACTTTATATAACCATGGACCAACCATGCATAATAATAACTTACATCAGAGTAAACATCCTATATCCTTACACACAACATATCAAATATAAGGACATAACAAACCCACAAATTATAGTATAAATATAACTCAAATCCCAAAGTCTTATATGAATATGATGAGAAACTGAAAGCTGACTCGCCCCCAAATGCGATATTTCTACAAATGGAGTTAGTACTCTGCAAAAGCACGAGGGTTGCGATGAAGTATAAACTGAAAGATCTGGTATCATTCTTTCTCAAGGGACTTAGCCAAATATAGGCTCTAACACTCACCTCACACTAACCTAACCTAGGATTGAATTGCAATAAAAAGGAAAATTGGATCTAAAATAGAAAGGAAAATAAAAAGACAAAATCTTTTGGGTTTTGATGGTTGTTTTGAATTCTTGAACTATTGCAATGAAAATAAAGACAATTAACACTAGACAATTAAATTAAAGAAAAATAAAAATAGAATTAAAGCAATTAAAAAAGGAATTGGGTTCAATTGATCCAATTACTTAATCCATCCAAGACTTTCAATGGGGTTTATAACTCAAAACAAACACAACATTTAAGAGTGTTTGATTCAGGAGATTTAACTTTAAAAACTAATTATTCTCAAGCAATTGAAATTAGATACATGGTCAATGGGGAATCAAATGTTAATACCATCGATTTAACTTAGTCAATACCAAATTTGTAGTTCGTGCATTGATTAGCCAAATATAGTCAATAACCTAGGTTTTCTAAGTTATCTTACAATCAATCAGTAAGAATTAATTCCTAGCAATTGTGGAGATTTTTTCTAGTAAAAACCTCTAAATTAATACCATCAATTTGTGTGATGAAAATCCCCAAACTTAGTTAATAATTTAGGTTTTCTAAAACATCCATATAGAATTACTAGGAATTCAAAATCTAGGAAAATATGACAATTAATACATGAGATACCTCCATTGAAACTCTTGGATTTCTTGAGTGATTTTCACATTTAAACCCAATACAAATTCCTAGCTACTTGAATCCATTAGAAAAACATATAAAATGTAAAGAAAATGCACGGGGAATTAAATCTAAATTTTACTTGAGCAATATAAGTGTTTGGCTACAAGGAAAGCACAAGAAAATGTAAGAAAGTGAAAGAAAATATAATACAATGAAGAGAAATTACAAGTTTTAAAAAAATACTACAACTACAAGGCTAAATCTAAGCTAAAAATGAAGAAAAATGAAAAAACTAACCTTCTTAAGGCTTCTCCCGCTGCCCCTCTATCTCAAACTAACCCCTAACTACTAAAAAAACCTACAAAAAATCCTAAAAATGCAGCTTCGGGCGCAAAAAATGCGTTCTGGATGAACAATGACCGTCCGAACGGTCATCAAATGATGCGTCTGACGCTCGTCTAAAGTTCGTCCGGACGGTGAACAGTAACCGTTTAGACGCACTATTCACCATCCGGACGTACGGTTCAGACAGGTACTGTTCACCGTCTGATGAACAGTGACCGTTTGAACAGTGAACAGTACCATTCAGAAACACTGTTCACAGGCCATTCGGATGGGTACTATTCATCACTATTTGACCTAGCAACTTTGAAGCTTGATTTGACCACACTAGAGCTCGATTCAGCTGATGCACATTAAAGGAAAAGTTGTAGAGTTTAAAGTGTTCTTTGCAATGACGTAAAAATCAGCTCAATCGGATGTCAGAGTGAAAAGATATGGCCAAAATACTGAGACAGGTTGGACTTCCAATATTGATCATTCTTTGCGTCTATTTGCCTTTATTAGCTTCTATAACCTACAAAGCATACACAAAACACACTTAATCAAATATTGAATTAAAATAAGATAATTAACTACAATCTAAGTCTAACAATGTGAAAATTAAGGGCTTATGATTACACTTTTAGGGTGTAATCAAAAGCAAGCAATAAAAGCTTCCCAAGCCTCGAGACACGACATTTCACACCAACAGAAATGCCACCGTGGCGACGACCAAGACTACAATGAACCGAACTTCACCCTTTGTTTACCTGTAAAAGAGGTCTGTGTTGGCGTGATCTAAAAGTCAACGTGCTTACGGTAGATAAACAAATTCATAAAGAATGATGACAAACACCCACAATGCATATCCAGGTTTAAATACTCAATATATATATATATATCTCATGTATGCCTCAATGCAATGAATGTATCATCCACATATGCTCGCAAATTTAGATAATATTGACCCAATAAATGATTACTCGTTATCAATGATGCCCCATGGCGACACCCTTTTAGATCAACCCTTCATCGGTTAATCTTTAGGTGAGCCCTATATCGGCAAACCTCATTCTCTATGAAATGCATTGACATACGATATGAATGGTAAGCAATGTCACCTCACATATATAACCTCATCAATATCATGTTATAGATAATCATCTAACAATTTAATATGAATAAGACTATCTATATTCCCATCTGTCACTGCACTTACACCATGGTAAGTTTAGTTTTTAGTTGATGTTGATAGTTCTTGTCCTCTGTGAGCCCTGATTACTCTCAGAAATAATAATCTCTAGGCCTAAATTGTTGGTTGATTAGTTGAATTTTAGTGTTTATTTTGTATCTTAACTCCTAAATGCATTAAAACTCTGTTTGTGCACTTTTTACAGGAATTGGAGCTTAAACTAAGGTAAACGGGCAAATATGAGGATAATCGATCGATCGCCAGACTCATTGATCGATCTAAGATCTCTGTTCGGATCTCTGCAACAAACTTCAGAGAGAGAGCTTTTTAGATCGATCGGCCGTTCGATCGGTGACGTCGGAACTCCCTCAACAGACGACACAAATACAAACTTCAGAGAGGTTGGTTTTGCGTTCGATCGGGTGATCGATCGCCATTGACCATTCGATCGGCCGTTCGATCGGACGCCACCACCGATCGATCGGTCTGTATAGACTCTATTTTTCTGCAAAGTATAAAAGCTGTATATACAGGACAAAGGAAAGGAGGTTGAAAATCTGCAGATCTGGACAGTAGGAGTAGCTTCCAAAGGAGAACTTTAATATTTTGTAAGGTTTTTTTTAGTTAGTTTTACTTTAATGCTTTGTAATGTTGTCATTTAATGCTTTTGGATCATTATAAATGAATGTTTGATATATGAAGTGAATATTTCTCCATTCTTTCTAGCCATTTTCTCTCATTTTCTTGTCATTTTCCCTCACTTTCTTAGCAACCAAATACTAGTTCTACATAGTTTAATGGCAGATTTGTCTTCTTGTATGCTCTTTGACGTGGATTTTAGTATCTAAATATCCCTTGGATGTGGTTGTGAAGATTCACCAAAGATCTTCAAAGGGTTGAAGATGAGTTGTATGAATTTTAAAGTCATATCCTTAAAATTCTATAGTTCTATTTGATTTAGCATGAGATTCATTAGAAAAACTTAGATTCATAACTCCTTGGCAATATTTATGCACAAATCAATGTTTGGTATATGTATTGTACATGTCTAAGGTTTGATTCTAGGGTGCCAATAATAGATTTCCTCTTTATGCTCAATCAAACAAAAACCCACATTTTTATAATCGACATTTTCCGAATCAAGAATCCAATGTGCGATTCTTGATTTGAGTTATAAACCTCTCATTGGAAACCCTTGTTGTGAATTGGTGGATTGAAACAACTACGTCCAAGCTTTTTCCTAATTACATAAAACTAGATTTTATTGCCTTCATTAGTTATTAAGTTATTGCATTAAGCATTGAACCACCATCATCTCAAAACCAACATATTTTCGGTCTCTTTTATGTTAGGAAAGAAAAGAATTTTCGTTTGCAATCTATCAAGATAAGTGCCCGTGCTAGTTGAGCTTTGTTGCTATATTTGCAAAATTTCCTTGGGAGAGAACGACACCAGATCCTTCGATTTTTACTATATGCGCGACCTCCTTATTCTTGCGGAGTGACTCCGGTTGTGAAGCACATCTGGAGGCGTACCAAGCCCCTATCACCTCAACCGCGTTAGTTTAGGAACCTCAATATATGATTCCGCAATAATAATTGAACATAATGTATACACTCCAAACAAGTCAGAAAATTGAAATTATGCATGAGAAATCCCATAATAGAACCTCAATTAAGCTCCCAATGTAATGCAATAGCTGAAAAGTACCAAAATCTACTAAGTCCTCTAATTTTCCAAAACTAACACATACCTAATAACATGAACCTAACTTTGTGAGCTTATATCAAACAATTCTAAAACTTGGAGAATACAAAATAGACATTTCAGAAAGTATCTATACCAAATTTTACATTTATTGAACAAACCTAAGTAATAACATGAACCTAATTTTGTGAGCTTATAACAAATAATTCTAAAACTTAGGAAATACAAAATAGACATCTTATAGATTATCTCTGCCAAATTTCATATTTATTGAACAAGCCTAAGTAATTATTTCGTATTTTATAAAACAGGACAGTGTTGTAGAAAGAAGAATCCAACAATAGATGATCTATCTTTGAGAGATTATTAATATAGGTAAATGATATCAAAATGACCTGAAATTTGGTATATATTATCATCCACACTTCTAATAGATACAGTAAAATTTTTACAATTTTTATACTACTCTAACTTAGTCAAATGTTCTGTTAACCTAAAGGTCGTAGATCTGGGCATCAGAATTCTGTAAAGATAGTCCAACTTAAAAAACTCACCATAATTCAAAATTACAATATTTTTGAGTGAGACCAAAGCTCAAATTATCATTATAACTCTAAATTACAATGTTCAAAAATTCAGCCACAAATCAAATTTTTAGTTAGATCAAAACGTCTTCAAATAGTAATCTTATCACAGAGATTACTCTAGTTATAGTAGTCATGGATGATTCTAATGTTTTACCATGAAAGCCCTCACCCCCCCTTTTCTCCTCCATTTTCCTCCTTCAATGGTATAGATGATATGCAACATACAACATACAATAAACAAAGAAAAATATGGAATAAACAAAAACAAATGAAACTTACCTTGCAACCAATCATTCCTTAGGTTTTTCCTCTCTTCTTCTACTTCTTCCTCTTTCTCTGTTTTTCTTTTTCTTTCCTTTCCTTTCTTTCACCAATCTCTCTCTCTCTCTAAGCTTCTCTTTTGACTTGCTAGTTAAAAGAAGATGCAAAGATGAACCAAACACCTTTAGGTGTCCCCCAACATGCCACACTCCCATTGGTCCATACTAATGCACTCTTAATTAAATATATTAAGACAAATGAAGTATGATGAGCTTAGAATACTCAAAATACATGGGCTACTCAAGGTGAATTAAACACACATAAAAGTCACTATTCACACTAACATAATCACTTAAAATTAACACCGAATAATTTAAACATGAGATTAAAAAGGTAAGGTCTCACAACTCTCCCCACCTTTAAGAATTTCATCTCGAAATTCTTTTAGCTGATGGAAATAAGTACTGATATTATTTTTGCATTAACTCTTCACTCTCCCAAGTAGCTTCTTCTGCCGACTGACTTCGCCACAAAACCTTCACCAATGGTATCACTTTATTGCGAAATATTTGTTCTGTTTGGTTTAAAATTTGAACTGGCTACTTGACATAACTTAAATCATCCATTAACTCAACCGGGCACCATATTGCTTACTCTGCTGGACTTCATCCTTAGTCTTCTTTCAATCAATGTACTGGTCTAGGTAACCAACCTTCGCCAGTTCTTTTAAGTAATTCTTGGGGTGCCTTTAGTGCTCTGTCTGGTGCCCTTTTTCCTTATGGTAGGAGTAAAACTTTCTTTGGTCCTGAGTTGTTGGGTCTTCCGCCAACTTTGGTGGCCATTTGTAAAAGGGCTTATCTTGAATCTGGGGCAGAATCTTATAATTGGGTCTTTAAAGACCGTGCTAACTCCTCCAATCATTTTTTTACCCCAATTATTATTTTTTCTCATCGGGGGCTTCTTGTTTTCCCTTCCGTCCTTCTTTTTTGATTTCTCGTCGATCTTATCCTGGATCAACTATAAGACATCTTCTTCTACTCCGGCGTACTACTCAATCCTTAACATTAGAACCTGTAACCCGGTAGTTGATTTCTTTATCAGAGATTGCCTCAGTCGGTGCTCCCTAGGAAGGCTGATATTGAATTGTGTAACAGCTAACTACTCATTGCACTCTTCAACTTTGTTATAGGCCCCCCAGTAGCATCTTGTATAGGCTCTAACCCTTCTTCGTCCTTCTTTTGTAAAGCTAGCAAGTAGTCTACCTCCTTATTCTGCTTACTATTTACGATGAAACGAGCAGTGAAAAGTTCAGCGAGTTGTCTCCAACCTGCTACTGATTTGGATGGTAACTTGTCAAACCATCATAAAGCTATTTTGTCAAGGCTTGATGGAAAAATTCGGTATATCAGGGACTCATCACTACTCTATAATGCCATCATCTGTTTGTTATGCCGAACATGACTGACTGGATCCAACTTCCCATTATAAGGTGTAAACTTTGGTGGCTTGAACTTTCTTGGAGGTCGGCGGGCCTCAATCTCTTTCGTAAAGGGTGTGGATGGGATCTGATTAAGGGAACCTTCTGGCTATATCATGGGTTATTCATCCCTTACGGTGTTTGTCCCTATTGTTTAGCCGTTCATTCAACCATTGGTCCCAGTCTTACTATTCTTGATCGGTTCTTGCCGAATCTCTTACTAGTATCCAATTTCTCCATGCTCCCGGTCTTCTTGTTTGTCCTGTAGTGTTCAGTATTGAAGTTGTGGCTTACAGTCAAACGTGGGTAGGGGGCTTATGTTGCTTGAATTCTTCATACTTCTTCTACGCCGATCTAAAGATTTGCCAGAGTTTCATCCATCTCTTATCGCAATCGTCTCCCTCATAACTTCAACCATTGACCTGAGGTGGGTAATCTCTTCGTCCGGCTGTTGAAGTTCCTGCTCGGCTGCTCAGGGTGATATGTTACTAGGTAAACGTCCACTAGAGGGTGAAGGGTTCAAGTTCTTACAATAGCTCTTTCGGCGATTCAAATTTCTGACATATTGTGGAGGTCGCCGTAATTCCTCTTGTCTTCCCTGACGATTACCACCAAGGACTAGTATTTTCGATCTAATTAGGTGACCTCCTGGAGTTGGTGTTGAATCATCGTGATGACTTGACAAGTAAGTATCGTCATGACTACGAATATCATGGCTGTCTTCAATCTCCATACTAGTGGGTTCAACTCCTCCTTTGAGAAAACTAGTACCACAGACGGCGCCAATTGTAAGTGAAATTTTTAGAAAGACTTGATTCAATGTGCGAACCAAATTGGCGAGCATGAACTATTTATAAGAGAAGAAGATAGTGAGATGCGTCGACCCTCTTTGGGCTGAAGACACTCTGATGATTAAGTTAGCAAGCTTAACCACAATGAACTAAATAAAGTATTGAGAGTTAGGACTTAAGTGAACATACCTTGCCTCCTTAGTGGCATGATTTATTTATAGGTTTCAGAATGCCATACTCCTTCTAGGAATGACACTTAATCTCCTTTTAGGAGTCATCCCCTTTGAGTTGGTTTTGTGGTATAGTGGACTTATCCTTGAATGTCCTAGTTCAGGTTGGCCTGGGATTTCGTGCCCATTGGACTTGTCCTTTTGGGCTTAGTTAACCTTGCTGGGTCCATATTCTTAAGATCGGGCTTGACATATTTATTATCTACGCTTTCTGTGCTTATTTGGCCCACATATACTAACTTTTAAATACCCAATGTACCCTTGTTAAGTCTTATATATTTTTATAATTTTCTTAATTAAAATATAATATAAAAAAATTAATCAGTAAAATATAAATCAAGATAAATTAATTTCACGGCATACAAAATTGCCCTTCAAATACCTCTATGCTTCATGAGAATAAAAAAGAGACAAAAATAAATTATAATAATAATAAAATAAATAGGTGAATACATAAATAAAAGTTATTTAAATATATAGTTGTAGGTAAATATATTTGTTTGGATGAAAATTACAAAAGTTATATTATGATCATATAATTTAAAATTTAATATTAATAATGAATTTAAGAATTTTTATTCATTAATATTAGTGATGCTCAATGATAATTTTGACAACATATGAGAGTTTAATTTATAATTTCTTCATTAATTTGGAAGTCATGTTAAAAAAAGAAAGCATTAAGTAGTCTCTTATTTCAATAAAACCTCTAAAGTAGATGTATTCCTTGTAAAATTATAAATACTTGTAGGATCCGTTTGGTAACGCTATCAGTTTTTGTCTTTTGTTGTGTACTTTTACTGTGTGTTTTTACTGATTTGGTGATGGATATTTATAGGTTATCGTTGTGCCAATAGTACTAAACTAATGTTTTAATAAGAGAGAACACACTAATTTTAGTACTTTTAGTTTTTTTTTTCAAATTTTATAAAAAACTAAAAAAAAAATTTAAGTAAATGTCATTTTTTAAATTTTTTTAAAAAAATAAAAATAAAAACAATAAACATAACCGAACGAGAGCTAGTATTAATTATATGTTAACAAGGCGTTGAAGGCATATGTCAGCAGGACTTACCAAAGAGTTACCTTCACTTAATTAAACCATTACAAGTGTCAAACACGCTCCATTTGTCCGCGTAGGTGAAACACTACACCACATTCCTATATCGGTGGCGGATTTGGTACTTCTCAATCTTTATTACTACCCTAAACGGTTCAGATGTTCGACGCGTCCATCAAGAACGGTGGTACTCGGGTACGTGGACAAATCCCAGCCGTAGAAATTACACGCGGCTCATGTTAGCGGACAGACCAGACTGTGATTTGCCAAAAAGGGGGTGGATTTGAAAATAGTACCAGACAATAAAGCCCTCTCTCTCTATCCGAGTCCATGAATATAATAAGATTCGTATCTTCTCAATCATCGGGTTGCTCACTGTTCATCTTCTGCTAGATGAAAACTGGCTGCCTCTGTCAAGATTTCATCTTTCAACCAGCAGGTCTAAAATCTTCTCTCTCTCTCTAGAACTCTCCGCGGCTTTCACGGATACACAGAGACTCTTTTTCTCTACATAATCTTGAATTGCAGTGCGTATTCTTTGATTTGCTTCTTCCAAACCCTTTTCCTGGTTTTGTTTCTTTGTATTTGGGTTTATCTTTTTTTGTTTTATTTTTTTATTTATTGTAGATTTGGGTATTGAGCTTAGACACCTTCTTCAGTTGTTCAAACAAAGTTTTCCTTTACATATGTGTGTATATATTTAGTCAATATATGCATATAGATAGCAGATTTTTGTAAGTTTTTGTATTAGGGTTTCTATATTTCTAGTTTTCTTGTTCATTTACTTCATTGTTTTTTTAAGAAGTGTAGGAATTTTTTTGACAGTGATGATACCCTTAAAAATCTTTTATTTGAAAACTAGGGTTTCGAAGATAAAGTGTTTTTCTGTGAGTACGCTTCCATGTTTGTGTTTTTCTGTGAGTATGTTCTATGTTTTCTGCTTCACTGCTGTCTTTGTGTTCAGTTCCTTCAGGTTTTATGCTATTGGAAGGTGGACACTTGTTTGATTGCTACAAATTTTCGTTTTCTAATTTTTTTTTAAAATTTTGTGCAAGTCCACTTGAGAACTTGCGGTTTCATCTGGATTTCTCGGAGTCTGGCATTTGAGTTTTTGTATGCTTTTCCAGGTATCCTTTTTCTGGGTACTGCTTTTTTGGCGTTGGTTGTGAACTATGCGTCTGGGATTGGAGATTTTATTGCATTTTAATTGTTCCTTTTTAGACTTTTGCGTCTATTTCAACCAAAGATGGTGGAAATAAACTGAAGTCTTATTTTGGACTTTTGATCACTGAAGGGAAACTGGTGAAAATTGGTGGTCTAGTTTTCTTTATCTTTTGTTTTGAGATTTTGATGGAGCATTGAATTAGGTTATTTTTTGGTCTGATAATCTGCTGGTTTTATAATTAAAAATCAGTGGTCTTTAGTAACTAGTAGTTTGGATGTTTCGTTCTTCTTGTTGATCTGCCTAATAGGGCTCTAGATGGTGTAATCACATAACAGAATGTGTGATTTTCATTTTAGTCACGACCTTGGATGTTATACTGCATGTAATCATATTACTTCTGCTTTTAACAAACCTTTAGTTACAATGACCAGCTTGTATTTCGAGTTGTTAACATACAATTATTTTCTTGTTGATGCTGTTGTGCATTCAAGGTAGTAATAGGAGTCTTTGGCTTGTTAATTGTGTGTTTCTGATTAAAGATCTCCTTTTAGATTTCATGTCAGGTAAGATGTGGAATTGTGAATGTACTTTTCATGTTTCTTGAGTGGAAATTTTTAGGTATTATATAAAAATTGTGGACGATTCATTTCATATTGATGTGATCATCTTATATCAATTGATTGCAATGTAAAGGAGTTAAACATGAATTTCAATGTTATGCCAGATATTTCCTTTTGCAATCTTGGAAGTTTTTATTCGGTCAATTTGCTGTAATAATTGCATGAATAAGTGGAAAGCTTCCATTTTGATTATTCCTAGATCCTTTCTTAATGCATGCCTCTTTCATTTTCCACCGCAGATCTTTCCCAAACTTTGAGGCATGATTGCTTGACGACGAGAGAGAGCACACATGTCAGCATTCATGCATGGGACATGATTGTGTACACGTGTGCTCTCTATCGTCGCCATACAGTTTGCTTGTCAAAGCATGTTTGTTTTCTATTTGTTTGTGCTTCCTTGCATATGCACCTGTAGGTGACTATAACCTTCTCCTATGCCTTGAAGTTTGTTCGCCTGAGTTGTTCTTACAATTGGAAACTTGTAATCTTTTGTGATGGATAAATATTTTTTTATAGAAACACATCTTATTCACAATTGGAAATCTAGGATTTGTTACTTGCACTAAACAGATGATCTCTCATTCATGATTATGATGTTGCTATTGGTGAGTTGTGAATATTAATTGTGTCATTTTTGTGGTATGTAATCAATTGTCTTGATCCTTGATGGTCCCTATCTCTCTGACAGACTTCATTGACCTTCTGCCGAATGTTAAATTCATGAGATTGAACATTATTGCTACTTTCTCTAGAAAGTCGACAAATTTTCATTAGAATTTATGACTATTGCACATCAATCTAGTGGGTGTTTGGATTGCAGCTTAAAAAAGCCATAAACTAATAGCTTAAGCTAGTTCTAAAAGTGGTTTTTTTTTTATGTGGAGAGTCAAACATAGTTTTAAAAAGTCATAAGCTTAAGCCATAAGCTACTACAAGAGCCGCATCCAAACACCCTTGTAGTTAGGTGTGAAGTATTAGCTTCACTTTGGAAGGCAAGTACCTTGAAGATGTTTCACAAGCTTATCAATAATTTTTAAATCACATCCACAATTTTATTTGTAGATGGGCTTATTAAGTTGTATAGCATGGTAATAAGGATGAGAATTGGCATGCCACATTGAGTTGAGATGTCTGACATGGTGGGAAAATTTTGTAATATGTTATGGCCATTGTAACATGCGTGTAGTGAGAGATTGGTGCTTCAAGGGGGTCCAAAGATGGAGTTTGTGTTGGGAAGATTCCACAAGGAATTTAGGAAACATTCTTGACCTTAATCCATTGGCCATATACTCTGGAAGCTCAAATTGGAATCAGTGGGAGGACTAAATGTGGTATACTTATCTTGCGCAAATCTATGAAAAGCTGTCTAGCTCGTGTCCTTTGATTAAATGAGGTTTGTTGTGTTTCAAAAGCTGCATATGAGATTTTTTGTATATTCAATGAATTGCTAAGGAAGAGGAGATTGCTTATCCTCTTTTTCCTTGTGCATTTTAATTTCTCCTGTTTTTTTGGGTTCTTAACTTTCTCATTGTATGTGTGTGGGTGGGTGCATGTTTGATAGTTGTGTTGTTCATCACACCCATGACTTCCCTTCAAACAAGAGAACATAAGATTAAAAAACTGGTAAAGTTCGGGAATTGGAAGGTTTCAACTGAACTCATTGGGGAGCAATTGCGATAACATTTAATCAAGCTTTTAGTCTTATTCGAGTTTTATTTTATGGTTTTGAATGTGAGGTATTGATCTGGTCGTTTTCCTATACATTTTCTAATGTCTGACAGGTAATGGAATTTTGTTCATCTTCAAAATTTCTTGACATGTGCTGAAATTATGACCCATATGTCACAATAAGGTAAGTTATATTATTGGGGCTCCAAATATGATTTCCTATGTCATATAGACTTGTAAATTTGTGAAGTAATACTCATGTTGGAACATTCTACACTTGAGTAAGGGTACGTGACGTGTTCGGTATGCCTAGTTGGACATGTACCCTACAAACATATATAGGTAGTTTAGTTTACTATATAATTATGCAGAAAACTTTTATTAATGCATACAATTCTCTATTTTAGTTTATAAATACTATTTTACCCACAAAAAAGTATTTAATAAATATAAAATCTAGTTGTTTCTTGGTTTCCTATATGATACTTCAATATATGCCTGCACCAATACCCATACCCAAGTCTATATAACATAAATTCTTTCTTCATGGTTATAGATGATTTTAAATGGTTTTAGAATTCAAAATTTCAGATTCAGAAATTTAAAGTCATAGTCCTTTTGGGATTAGGAGTTCTTCTAGTCTACATAAAACTATGTAACTACTATAGCTTTTAAAGAACTTGTCTTGGAGAATTTTTTGAAGCTTTCTTGGGATTGCATGCATCAATTCCACCCCGTGGCAGAATGCCTATGGAAAAATCTAGGTGAAGTGCTTGGACATTCTTCTTTCTTCTTTTCTGTATGCATTTTAAGATTTATAATTAATTATATTGTTCCTCCACCACTTAACCCTACGTTGCTAGAAAATGAAAAAATAGCAAGGTTATTGGTTTTGGGTATTGTTCACAACACACTGAGAAGCTGTTAGTTTCGGTCCTTAAACTGAGCCCCCTACTGCTACTGCACATTAATTTGGCTCATTACTAGTAGGAGGGTATTACCATCTTTATCCTACATCAGTGAGGGAAAAAGAAAGTATGTGGTTAGATTATTGCTGGTTTTTGAAATACCATCTCAAGTGTTATTTATCTCTTGAGAAATTTAAATTTCTTTGAGAAAATGAACAAATCAAACAATTTTTCATACAGTAAGATCATGTAATGTTAGGAATGAGCTTACACAGTTACACAGAATCAACAATTGATTGAAGCTGTTTTTGAGCTAATTTCACATGCTAATAATCTATGTTACCTAGACTCTTCTAACTTGACACTCAGATGAGGGTATGAGATATGTGTTTAATATGGCTAGTTAGACATGCATCCAACAAGTATGTATAAATAATTGAGTTTATTATAGAACTATGCATAAGACTTCTATTTTATGCATAAAAGGCTATATTTTAGTTTGTAAACACCATCTTACGTTAAATAAATAAAAGAAGTATTTAGAAAATATGAAATCTTGCCGTGTGTGAGTGTCATTGGACATAAGAATTAGATGAATCCAATACTTAGATATATATCCGCACTTGACACTCGTACCCGAGTCTAGGTAACATAGTTAATATTGTTAGCTAGAATCCTTCTCATGTCATATAATCTTCCAAGACAGCCCCCTGTGGCTAATCATGATACTTCTGCAGCTTGTAAAAGTAGTACCTCAAGAAAATGACTATGATTCCAAAATAGATGATTGTAAAATTTGAAATAGAGAAAAAATACTGTTTATGTGGTGCAAGCTGGAGCTGGAAAGTTCAATAGACCATGCAGAAGTGTGAACAATCTTCTCATGGTGTCCATTCATGCAATCAATTTGTAGTGATAAGGTGCTGGTAGCTATTTCATTAAGATTTCGAATAATAACAGGTCACTGTGACCTCCTCCTCCATACAAGGAGAAATACACTTACTACTTGAATGAATATAATATTATTCTTGGGTCTCCTCTCTCTAGTTTTCCTAACGGTCATATCTCTTCTACAAGTTTCTTTCTTAAAGAAAATACATCTCATGGGACAATTTTACAAAAGGTAGATAATAAATTCTTGGGAATGAATTGAGAATGAATCAAAGGATTAAGAGAAGTGAGGAATATCTCTTGTTTGTTTGGTTTAAGCTTATATTCCCATTTGATTCATGACATGCACAATAGGAGAACCATTTCGTGAGACTAGATACACCTACAAAGTCTAAAGAAGAAAGGAAGTAAATTAAATGCATGATCCATGAATAAGTTGAATGGAACTAAATGCTTTTAATTAGAAATGCATTCAGACTTGAGACATGAAATGCTTAGTAAAGATATTTCTTGTATTCTTGAGCTAATTTCAGTCCTAGATTTAGTTGGTTGCCTTCCATTTCACGGTTTGTGAATTCTCTTTATTAACATTAAGGGAAGTGTGGAAGCTAGTGGTAGCATGGGAACTTAATTACTCTAGTCCAATAGGGAACAAAAACAATTGGTGAACAATGAAAAGGGAGGTGGGGAAAAAAGATCTTGGAGGGGAAGAATGAACCAAGCTTTTGTCAAGGTACTGAAGTGAAGCTACTAGTATAGAGTGGGATAGGGAATTGATGCTACAACTATGGCTTGGTTGGACAAGATATATGCACTTCTGGAAGCCTAAAACAAAAACACTGGCCACTACCCTGTACGAAGACTTGTAGTCAAAAGGGAAGTGTTCTTGGTAGTGGTTTAGTGTCATAATTCTGACTTATATAAACTTAGTTTACTACTGGTTGTTTTGCTTTATGTTTTCTTATGTGTTTAGAGTCTAGCATTTTGGTAATTTTCAGAATTGCTAGACATGGGTTGTGATTTTGGTCCTCGGTTGTAATTTGGTTAAGAGTTATAATTTTGGGTCTTTTTATATGGTTCAGGTCTAGAATATTCTAATTAGTAAAGGTTTACTAATTTATTATTTGTCAAAAGTTCTTGTAAGACTAAGATAACTACGATAGTCTGTAATATCTATATGGTTGTCTTATTCAATAGAGTTGAATTTTGGAGAATTGGGTACTGTGTTTGTGAGATTTCTATTAACCTTTGTGAGGGTAAGTCCTTATCCTTCTTTTCTTTCTTTCCTTCTTCGCTGTGTAAGAAAATAGCTAGTGTTCTCGGGTTACTGGTCACAGTCATAGTCCCCATTTGAGCCCTGAAACACCACTGAATCAAGCCTAAACAAGCCCTAACACTTTGCCCTACCCTTTGGCCAATAAATTCACATTATGATACCATAAAATAGTAGTTGTCTGCAAAATTCCTGGTACAAATTCCAAAAATGGGGCAAACTTGCAACTTTTGAAAATCAAGCCAAAACTGATCTATTCCATCTGTAAAACCTACAAATCTTTTTTCTACCATTTGGAACCTTAACTCTAGAATCCATTCCTACCCTAAACCCACCACAAATCGACTCGTAGTATCTTGAGGCTATTGTTTCCTAATCTGTTGTACATTAGGATTTGAGCTATGGTTTGATAGATATGGTGTGTAGAATATTATAATAGTAGACATGGTAGCAATGCTTATATCGTGATAGTGGAAGTAGTAGTAACAGCTATTATTGCATATTGCTTAATATCCAAAAATAGTGACTTTTGTGGTGTAGCAATAGTGCTTCCATCTTCTCTTATGTTGATGTATGCATCACAAATATCACAGTATGAGAAGAATAAATAGATTCACTTGAGGTTGAATGGGCATCCAAATAGCTCAAAAATATTGGGTCTAGACACCTTCTGATTCGCAAAATATAGTATGGTTATATGAATGTCATAGACCCTTCTGCATGATCCTTAGACTTTTGTTGATCCCATGCTTCCCAGGCAATTATTCTTCATAAACTTGCATGTATCAATGACTACTTTTGTTTGGACACTTTGGGACTGACCACATGGAACCCTTCACAGAATGCTCATGGAATTTGAGTTTCTGTTGTAAAAAGTTGTGAATGATGCATCAAATTCCCTCTCTCTCTCTCTCTCTCTTGGTTGTGCTTGACTCACCCTCGAATGCTGTATTCTTACAAATGGAGTTAGCACATCGCAAGAGTACAAGGGTCGCGATGAAGTATAAACCGGAAGATCCGGTATCGTTCTCTCCCAAGGGACCTTGCCAAATATAGGTTTTAGCACTCACCTCACACTAACCTAACTAGGGTCGAATTGCAATTAAGCGAATTAAATCTAAAATAAAATAGACCGAAAATCTTTTGAGTTTTTGATGGTTGTTTTGAATTACTAACCTATTGCAATGAAGATGAAAGCAATTAACATTAGACGATCAAAGTAAAGCAAACTAAAATTAAACTTAAAGCAATTAAAAGGGAATTGGGCTCAAATGATCCAATCACTCAATTTCATTCAAGGTTTTCAATGGGGTTTATAACTCAAATCAAACACAACATTTAAGTGTGCTTGATTCGGAGGATTTAGCTTTGAAAACCGACTATTCTCAAGCAATTGAAATTAGATACATGTTCAATAAGGAGCCAAAGGTTAATACCATCGATTTAACTTAGTCAATACCAAATTTGTGGTTTGTGCATTGATTAGCCAAACATAGTCAATAACTTAGGTTTTCTAAGTTATCTTTAATCAATTGTTGATAATGAATTTTTAGAAAAATATAGCAATTATTTCATGAGATGCCTCCATTTAATTCCTTGGATTATTTCGGTGATTTTCAGATTTGAACCCAATTGAAAATCTAGCTAATTAAAATCATAATAAAAGCATGAAAAATATAAATAAAGCATACAAAGATTTAAGAGTTAAAGTTTACTTAGAAAATGAAGAGAGTTTGGGTGCAAGAACAAAACAAGAGAAATACAAGAAAATTACGATACCACAATGAAAATTATAAAGATTAAATCTAAGCTAATAGATGAAGAACAAATGAAAAACCAACCTTGAATGAAGATCTCCCACAGCCAATCTATCGAAAATCTACTCCTAACTATCAAAATTACCAAAAACTCTTTACAAAACTCAAAAACTAACTCTAAATCTAACCAAAAATCAACTCTCCCCAACTCTCGGCCGTGGCTAGCATTTTAGGGCAAATCTGCGCTCCCCGTCCGAAGTGCGTCCAACGACCGTCTGATAAGAGTCCGGTGGAATAACCATTCGGACGGTCTTTAGACGCAAAATCACGACTCTGGATTGGCTTCAAACAGAAAAACTTGACTCTGAAACTCCCCGATTCGTCGTAGCGTCCAAACGCTCTTTCGTCCGTCCGAACGCACCGTCTGAATGCCAAACCATCCAAACGCACCGTTCGAATGGACCGTCCGGACGGACTTTTACACTTTAAGCCTATTTTTGCTATTTCAACCCCAAAACCTACAAAACATACAAAAATACACAATAAATCAAATATTGAACTAAATTGAGATAATTAACTACAATTTAAGTCTAACAAGGTGTGAATTAATGGCATATGATTACAGTTTTAGGGTGTAATCAGTGCTTTCTTTTCATGACATAGGATTAGATCACATTCTTCATGTCTGCTTTATCCATCTATTAATCATCTAGAATATTTTTCCGTCAGACAATAATACTTAACAATGTGGAAACAAATTACATGCAATCCAATAAGAATTATTCATTTACATCTAGGTCATGTCCGTGGGCTGTCATGCCATAGTGGTATATCCCTACATAAACATTAGAAAAAAACTTCCCCTTATGAATTGTCTATAATTTGACATTCTCACATCTTCACTTTTGTTGGTTCAATCATATACATGCTTGATCTTGTTAATTGTTGTTTAATTAATTGACAATGAGGCCCTTGTGTAGAATATGCTCAATAGCTAAATTTTTTGCAACTATTATTCTCTTGATGTGTGTGGTAGCTACTTCGTGCAATCTTTGATAGCTTTGTGAACCTGAATTATATGACAGTTAACATTGGAAGTTTGGCAATGGATAATTGTTTACGTTTTAGCTAAGAAACATGGACACGGCGATACAGCGATTTTCACAAAATACAGGACACGACACAACGAAAACATGACAAAATTATATATTTTATGTAAATTTAATGTCATATATAGACAAAATTTATTAAAAGATAATGTAGAATAGCACTAATTAAGATTAAAAATAATGTATCCTATAGTATAAATATCAAATTAGGTATAAAATCACATTACTTTCATGTTACAGTTGGATTCCAAGTTATTTTTTTTTCAAACTTGTAACATGTTTTATATGTGCAAGTGATGGACACGAGTGGCCAAATACCGGAAACAAGTGACCCCCATGCGTCTAAAGCGTGCTTTGTTTTAGAAAATAAATAATAAGACACGTTTGGACACATGTCCGACACGTGTTGGGGGAGTGTCGGAGGAGTGTCATGTCCGACACGGGCACGGTACTCTCTTAGAAGTCTGTGGTTCTTAGCGTTATACATATGTTTGAACTCCTGTGTCACCCATTGTTGTATCCTCCTTTTTCTTGAGAATTTCATGCCATGTCTCCATATTCTGTTATTTTTATAACCCATATCCCATATAAAGGAGGGGGGAAGGTGCAAATCCATGCTTGTATGTGAAATGTGTGAATTCTCAACCTACATCTAAAAGACGAGGGCAATGTTCTTTATTCCTGACCATAAAAAATTAGTGTTTACAGTTGGCTTACGTTTATTTCATTTTATTTTATTGAAAACCTAGCATCCAGAACTACAGCACACTGGTTTTTCAGTGCATTGGTCCAATTTTGTCAATTATCAAATTACAGCTGGTGTGACAGTTGTTATTGCCAGTTATTGGGATATATAGATAGGCTGATTATGTAGTTATTCTCGATAAGTATAGATAGGCTGTTAATGTAATTGTTTTGTTTCTCTTTCTGGGTGATAAGCTTCCTATTTTTGCAGCTGGCTTTGAGCCAAACTACAAACAAATATTAGTTTCTCGCTTGAACTGCATTCAAGTGATCTTGCTGGCTTTGGCTTCCTATTTGAAGCAAAATTGTTTATATTGAAATATCAGGCAACAGCTCTCTTTCCTATAGAAGGACATCATTGCTGGGAAAATACAATGCTATTATCATTCAACTGGCATTTTTGTGACAGACTCCTTGCTTCAAAGGGTTTTATTCTTATGCTTGAGGTAAATTGTCAATACAGTGAGTTCTCTTTGCTGTGGGAGTATGTCAATCCCCAAAAATTTTGATCCTGTTGTCTGTCAAAAAAGGCATGTCCATAAGGAAGTCCTTTGTTTGACTGGTCCTTTTCCGCATTGGCTTTTGAATTTGTCTGATCTGCTGAGTTTGTTGTAGTATGCTCTCTCTCTCTCTCTCTCTCTCTCTCTCTCTCTCTCTCTCTCTTAAGATTTCTGAAACTGATTTCAGAACGATCATCAATCCCCAATTTTGCTAATTCCATTTTTGTTGCAGTCACTTTTGTAAAAGCATTCCAGCTTCAGAAACAAGTTGGACATGTCAGGGAGAGTTTGACTACTTGGATATGTTGAAACACTCCACTATGATTGAGTATTTGGATTGGATAGGAAGTCAAAATAACGAACTCATAATGGAGGTATAATGCTCTATAAGGGAAGGGGTTTCACTTGAGGGGAAAAAGAAGAATTCTTAATCCGTGCTAAAGGTTAGGCAGGTTAGGCCAGAACGGACTGATAACTGTGCTAGGATACGTACAGTGTTTGTATGCATGCACCCTGCCATGTTGTTGTCTAGTAAAAAAAAAACTATTATGCGTAATGCACAGTGTTTGCATGCATGAACCTCTCATAGTATTGTCTAATAAAAAACTTTATTATGCATAACCCATAATGACAAATGGTAACGTTTTATATTTTGTAGTTTTAAATATATTTTTATGGTTTACCATCATTCTGTAGACATTTGTACTTACGTTTTTAAGCAAGAAATCACAGAAGATTACTTGTTTTGTTCCATATGTTCTCTTATTTATGGTAGGAAAAGATTTAAGTGTTTCATGATTAAGAACTTTGGCCTGCTAAAATGTCCTTTTCAGAAAGCTTAATTTGAATTAGAATTTTTAATTTGTCCACTTCATCATCCTCTCACGTAATGTTTCATGTTTTTTTGGTCTGACCTACCTTTCTTCTAGTTGTTTCCCCCCATTTTCCTTTCCTGTATGCAGAATGTGCATGCAACAATGCTGAAGTGCAGCAGAGAAAGAGGAACAGGAGGGGTGGTATGCGGTATGATTTGATCCATTGAACTTTTAACCTATAAGCGATAAGCTTTTGGAGGTTTGGATTTTTTTTTTGTTTGCTTATTGTTTTGAATATTAAGTCCTAGTTTTTATGAAAGTAGGATTTTAGGTGTTTTGGGATGAATTTTTTTGTGAAAACAACTGCAGTACAGTCAGGTATTGAAATGAGCATTAGTTATCCTTTGTTGTTGCCTGGCAATGTGTTCGACTGCTGATGAATTTGCTGGATTTTTCTTCTGCTTAGAAGTAGGAGAATGTCATTTGTCTTGCCAAACCATCACATAGCTCTCAGACTCTTAAGCCACTCTCCACCACTACCCGCAGCCATATACCAGTGCAGAATTGTGCTACGACATGAGCCAGAACTGCAATTGGTGTTCATCAGTCGTCAGCTTAATAACCCCGGCCTCATTCCATCTATATTGAACAGAAAATAGAGCCTCAACAGTGCTAAAGAAGCAGCAATATTGATTTTGGGCATGTCTCAGTATCTGAAAAACATGAGAATTTGCATGAGAGACCAGGGATTATTCCACACCTTGGTAGTTAAAAAGGATACAGACTCTCTCTCTCTCTCTCTCTCTCTCTCTCTCTCTCTCTCTCTCCTCTTTGTGTCCTCCTAATGCTGCAGAAATTAAGCATATAAGAGTTTCCTTAGTAATAGAATTTGTTAATGGAGCAATTGTCAATGGATGCTTCTCACCTCCTTTCTCAATATGTTCACTGATTTAAGAGGGAAATTTTTGTGATGTTGAACACTGGTCTCGTTTAATTTGTATTTCTACCTGCTCAATTTATTTTTAGTGATGTTTATTTGTGATCTGTTTGATCCATGCAGGCTATGAATGTGCTCTTGTCCTATAAGAGGAAAGATTGGAATTAACCTTTCATGCGACAAAAAGGAAGAAAAACAATGCGAAGCTGGATTTAAATTATGAGTAATATAGCTTCCAGAGGCAGATGTGCATTAGAGAAAAAAAAAGTTAGAGACGGGGTTATATCCACAATTCATTCTCTCACATGATTGTATTCATCTTGTGAAACGGAGACTGTGAATGCGGTCATTTTAGCTGTGTGGATATATATATACTAGAAGAGTGGCACGCACTATGTGCGCATGCTACACTGTACCTTATTATTTCTCTGCTTGTGTGTGGTTATTTGATTATGTAATGTAGTGGGAAGGTTTTACACTCAATTATTTCTCTTGCTTATTTGATTGTGTAACCGAATAGAATGTGAGAATGTGATTATGTAGTAATTTTTAAAAATATTTTAAGATAATTTAAAAATATAAAATAGCGTGACAAATTCTTATCAAAGCTTCAATATTAACTTTTTATAATGGTATAGATATACCGTCGCACAATTTCTTTTTGACATGCCAAGGCATTTACATTTGAAAGTCAGACTTCATCACGTAAACTTCGTGCCGGATAAGTCATGTTGGGGGTTGACCATCACCCTAAGCTTGGACCAAAACTGAGTTGGGCCTGAAAACGGCAATGATGAGCAATACATAAACATGTATGCTATAAAATGGGAAAATCACGACAAATATCGTTATCTGATACCTAGAAAAAAAATAAATTAAAAAAATAGAAAGAAGTAAAATTGTAAAGATACTAATTGTTATTTCAGGGAAATGTAGTGGGTGCAAGACCAATTGAAAGTTTGAAAAAGAAAAAGAAAATGTCGCCTCATCTTGTTTGGCTTTTACGCATAATTGTATTGCGTGGGTGTTCTACTTCTAACTACATGCATCGGCATCTCTTTATATATATACACATATTTGTATGTATATGTACATGTGAAAGCGCACATGCGTACACACATACATACATACAAACTGGATATCTTTAGGGTTCTTGCTTTTGGCTTTTAACATTCTGAAATCCGCATTTGATAATAGGATACTGTTTGACGAGTTTGTGGTTTAAACATCGCTTTCATTTCTACTTTGTGGAGCTACATGCCCCATTGCTCAGTCTTTGTCATGCTCCACATATTAGTGCTAAGTGTGTCATAATTCTAATTGTACTGCACATCACATGTTTGTATGGTATTATATCAATAATGTTGCCGGGCATCAAAGTTAAAAGAAGATTCCTTAGTACTATAGCAACCCAATCGTCGTAAATCCAGTTTGGAATATTTAATTACACTCAGTCTTCCATGAATTAATAATATCTGAAGGAAGGTGTAACAATGGGGAGTTACGAGGAGGGTTCAAATCACTAAAATATAGTGCTTTTCTTTTATGCCCTGTTTGGAAAGATTCCTCTATATAGTGATAGATCAATAAACTTGTAGGTTCTGTTTTAAGTTTCAGTGAAATGTTACGGTTGGCTGCAAAGAGAAGTTGGGTCAAGAAACACTGGTGTGGTGCTTACTAAAAACTTTCTGATGCTAAAGTTAGGTTTGAGAGGATAATTGGACAAAGTTTTCGCTAGGGTTTGTTATGCATACCTTGGAGAAGAAGGCTTGGGTCTCCTTTTATACATTCATGGTTAGGAGTGGTCCCATGTATGTTTGCAGATAGTTAGTGAAAATAATTGTCTTTTCACGTAGTTGCATATCGTTGGACGATCAGGTCCTTGGCAGGGTAGTAGTTGACGTGATTGTCTCCTACACGTGGCATCTCTTAGAGCGCCTTTCAGACTGATGTCGGCGCAATAAGAAAGATGGTTGTCCCCCCACGCATATTGTCCTTTTGGTAGTATACAGCCTGGCCTAGTGTCATGCGTGGTCCCCACTGGCCAGGTAGGAAGGATGGTTGGTGTGCTCTTATTCGACACTATTTGCTCGGTACCAAGCCGGTTGACCTCGATACGCTCGGCCATCTTTCGTTTAGTACTACTAGAATGTCCTATGTCCTATCATCAATGGTCTTCCCAGTCGGTCTCTTATAGGGGTCTTGGTTAGCCCTCGTCAGATCGGCCCCATCAGTTGCTTCCAATTTCTCTAAGTACCTAGAGCATGGTCAGGGGAATTCATACAGCGAGTGTATCTTCGTAAAAAGGGGGGCACATTTATGGTGCTGTAGGCTTAATTATGGCCATTGTTGGCAATGACTAAGCACGTCGCTCGATGCTCCCATGACGTGTAAACTTCTTATTGGGTTTCATCTCGCGACATGACTTGAGGACTACTATCCGTTAGATTTGTGGTTAATGAGTTGATTTGAGCCATTGATTTCTAACAAATGGGTTCTAGGTTTGGCGATTTCAGCTTTTAGTTGTCACTTTGCATTCCCCACACTTAGACGATTTCTGACTTTCAAAACCTCTCTTCCATCCTTTCCTATACTTCTTCCTGTTCTTCATGTACCTGCACTTGAAGATTCAAGCTTCTCTCTTCTTTGGTAAGATCTCAAACTGTGATCCTTCTTCTTCATGCAATTTTTCTTGGGGCGTTGTGACACGCCTTCAGATGTGCTTCACAACTGGAGTCACTCTGCAAAAGTACGGAGGTCGCACATGTAGTAAAAACCGGAGGATCCAGTGTCGTTCTCTCCCAAGAAAATTTTGCAAATATAGCAACAAAGCTCAACTAGCACGGACACTTATTTTGATGGATTGCAAATGAAAATTATTTTCTTTTCCTAACATAAAAGAGACTGAAAATATGTTGGTTTTGAGATGATGGCGGTTCAATGCTTAATGCAATCTTCCTTCACCTCACTTCTTTTGTATTTGATTCTTTTTTTTTTTTTTTTTGGAGTACACCTTTTCATCCCTTTCTCTCTATATATATTTTTCTTTACTCTTCAACTCCATACACTTTTAACTTTACAAATGTAAGAGCAATGCATCTATTGGCATTGACAATTTTTAAACTTATGCACATGCATATGAACATTAAGAAGAAGAAAAATACACATGAAATGACTCAATGGAATGAAATGGCTTGTGCGTTTAGAATCCGAAGAATACAACAAATCAAAACTTCAAAAGTGTATAAGGGGTCAATAAATCTATCTAACACTCGAACATGTAAACCAAAATCAAATATAATGAAGCTATTCAATGAATGAGGATCAACAAAAAATAATCTTAAATAAATGTGATTCACACAGTAAAAATCTCCACTTTATAAGGACATGCATGCATAAAAATGAAATACAAGGCATCACATAACATGTTAGTGCGCAACAATGTGAATTGTCTCTTATAATAATTTTATGCCAAAAACTTGCAATGTATTATAATCTCTAAGGTGGGTTAATCATCAACTCAAATTTAATAAAAAACATGGTATGGTACTTGTTTGAAACAACCTTGACACCTCCATCACAAAAATCCAAAAAGAAATGATATCAGCAATTAAGGATATAGCTAAGGTGTCAAGTTATAGAAAAGAGCGATACGAATACCATACAATACCCATTACCTTGGTCGGAACAATACATGCGATATGTATATCAATCAAAAAGTATACCTGTAACTGAAATGCCAAAATATAACCGGAATAGACAAAAGAATACAATAAATGTATACAAAAAGGGGTATGCCACAATAGGAAAGATCACTATACAAACAACTCAAAAATAAATACATCCACTATAATAAAAAAGATTTAGATACATCATATGAAATGAAATGCTATGAAGTGCACAATGCATCTAATCTAACTGGAGATCCGAAAAGAAGTCCCTATCATCATCCGGAGGAGGCTGGCCAAGGTGCTGGATAATCTCTTGGAGTCGAGTGGACTGTATCTGCTGCTGCTGTTGAATGTCAGTCAGCTGACCCTGAAGTGCAGCAATGGCAGTGTCCTGGAGATCTAATCTAGCCATAATGTCGGCTTGCCACTGCTGGCGCTATGTCTGTTGAGTGGTCAGCTGCTCCTGGATGGCTGCCAAAGTCTGAAGTAACGTCCCCTGAGCTGGCTCCTCCTGAGCCTGAGCCTGGGGCTCCGCTGGCTGCCCTGTCTGATCCTGCCGCTGCTCCCCTGACTGGGTCTCCTTCTGTGTCTGAGAAGGCAGCTGTTGAGAAGATGAGTGAGCTGAACTAGCTAACCCCCTCTTCTTCGTCAACTGCCCTGTCGCCCTCTTCTCTGTCTTCTAGTATATGTCAATCGAGGAGGAAAGCAGCACAACATATGTAACACTAACCCCAGCCGCCCTAATCCTCGTTGTCAGAAAGCAACCAAAGGGGATGCTGGACTGGGGAGTAGCAACCTGGGTCGCGGCCCACAATGCCATATACATGAAGTGGGGAAAGTCAATAGTCTTGCTTGTGCCAATAGCCCACATCAACTGCCCCCGCATCCTACTACACTCCACTGTCTTCCCTAATGGAAAAATCGAATAACATGTCCAAAGGAACAGCAGGTGGTATCTGGGGGCAAGCTGCCTAATCCTGATCTGGGAAGCGGTCTAGGACTCTCCCGGTGCTAAAATCTCGGCGCACATCTCCTCATGAGATGGTGGGTGCTCCCCATCATAAGAGAACTGAGGGTTAGCAACCCTCGGTATACCAAACTGCTCAGCAAAGGAATCCGGGGTGATAACAACATCCCTACCCCGAACCCAAGAGCGAATAATATGCCTGTTGCCACCAACAGGGTCCGATGAAATGTTGGTCATGAACTCCGCCACGAGGGTGGCTGAGTACTGGCCTCTAAAGGAAGCTAACCCCAACCACTGGCGATCAGTCAATGGCTTGAGCCAATCATATGGCTCACCATCGAACTGACTCACGGTCCAACGCCTCTCTACTACTACCTTACGGGCGCTCCACACCTGTCCAAACACTCGCTCCTGATCTCTCCCCCGGAACGAGTAGTATCATACTCTCCCTCTCTCTCCTTCCTAGCATGCTCTCGCTGGAGCTGCTGAAACTGAGCTAGAGTCTGAGAAGTCCCTGCCCCAGCTATACCCTCAGTACTCCTAGTCTCGACCATAGCCCTCTAACTAAGCTAAGTACAACTGGAAATGAAAATAATGGACAAAGATCGGCGGAAGGAATACCTCTCGAAGCGCAGAAAACTGTGAAAAGGCAAGGCAAAGTCCACCAAAGTGAGCTGGCAGGGCCTCCCTGCTCCAATATATAAACAGCCTCTCACAACTCTCAAATACTCGCGAACGAAAGTGAATGAACTGTGAAACAGTGGGTTATTTATAGGCAGCTCTGTTACCAATCGATCGGCTTTTAAACCGATCGATCGCCTCGCGGACCGATTGAAATGGAGTGCCACCGATCGAACGGCCGATCGATCGATACTGCTTCCTTCGTTCGGTGCGGTAATGCCCGATCGATCATTAGGCTTCACCGTTCAATCGCCCGATCGATCGCAATGTACACGATAGATCAGCCGATCGATTGGTTTGGCCCATCGATCGATCCAAAAACTGCCTCTCTGAAGTTTTGCAGAAATTCACAGAATTTTCCACAGCAACATGCAAATGGTGCCCCCCCCAAAACTGGAATCATGCCATGACCTCAAGGCATGAGGAAAATGGACGAGAAAAGAACAACGGGGTGGGCGGGACCTTCGGGAATACAAATGTACACAACTAACTACCAAAAAGAAAAGAGAAAGAAACCTATAAAAAGGAAAACAAAAGAACTACTCCTAAACTATAAAACACAACAATCTAATGTCATTCAAAGGACAGTGGATCAATGAGATCCACATAATCCAACTCCCCTTGGAACGACTCAAAATACGGCTTTAGCCGCTGACCATTCACCTTAAATACCAAGCCATTCGTGAGATTTTGCACCTCAATGGCTCTATGGGGGGAAAAACTTCTTTCACAAGGTATGGCCTGACCCACTTACTCCGCAATTTGCCCGGAAATAGATGCAAGCGTGAATCATACAATAACACTTTTTGGCCAACTTTCAAAGTTTTTCGAATGATATGTTGGTCATGAAAGTGTTTTATCCGGGCCTTAGCAATTTTTGCATTTTCAAAGGCATCATTGCGAAGTTCATCTAACTCATTGAGTTGGAGTTTGCGGTGGGTACCTGCAACATCAATATCCTCATTACATTGACGAATCGCCCAATATGCTTTATGCTCAATTTCGATTGGAAGATGACAAGTCTTCCCGTACACAAGTCTATAGGGTGATGCGCCAAGAATGGTTTTATAACTCGTGCGGTATGCCCACAACCCATCGGTCAATCTAAGAGACCAATCTTTCCTATTTGGATTGACGGTTTTCTCAAGGATCCGCTTGATTTCCCGATTGGACAACTCTACTTGCCCTTGTGTTTGAGGATGGTATGATAATCCAACCTCATGGACCACTCCATACTTACACATTAAAGACGCAAAGGGCTTGTTACAAAAATGCGAACCGCCATCACTTATTACGGCTCGAGGCATGCCATACCTACAAAAAATGTTCTCTTTCAAAAATCGTAAGACCACTTAGTGGTCATTGCTTCGGGTGGCAATTGCTTTCACCCACTTGGAGACATAATCTACTGTAACAAGAATAAAAAGGTACCTACACGAGTTAGGAAACGGTCCCATGAAATCAATCCCCCAATAATCAAATATTTCCAAAATAGTGATGGGGTGAAGAGGCATCATGTGCCTCTTAGAAAGTATCCCTAACCGTTGGCACCTATCATAAGCAAGACAAAAAGTATGTACATCCTTGAACATGGTGGGCCAATAAAGCCCATATTGCAAAATTTTGGTCGTGGTTTTCTTGGAGGAGAAGTGTCCTCCACAAGCATGAGAGTGACAAAACTCTATTACTTGTTGAAATTCATGATTTGGGACACGCCGGCGAATGATTTCGTCCGAACAATACTTAAACAAGTGAGGATCATCCCACGAAAAATAGCGCACATTCCGAAAGAATTTACGCTCGTCAATGGATGACCATGTGGAAGGGACCTCACCGGTGACAAGGAAGTTCGCAATGTCCGTAAACCAAGGGGTTGAAACTTGCTCAACAGCACTCACATGCATGAGATGCTCATCCGGGAAGTGCTCCTTGATAGGGGTTGGGTCCATGGCTCGCCCATTTAAGGGAAGCCGAGATAAGTGGTCCGCAACTACATTTTCAACCCCTTTTTTTATCACGCATTTCAATATGGAATTCTTGGAGCAAAAGTATCCATCGAATGAGGGGTGACTCACTCCGAAAACTACAAAATGGAGTTAGTACCCCGCAAGAGTACGGGGGTCGCGATGAAGTATAAACTGGTAATCCGGTATCGTTCTCTCCCAAGGGACCTAGCCAAATATAGGCTCTAGCACTCAACTCATACTAACCTAGCCTAGGATCAAATTGCAATTATGTGGGGAATTGGATCTAAAATGAAAGGAAAAAGAAAAGGACCAAAAATCTTTAGGTTTTTGATGGGGTTTTGATTTATTAAACTAGTGCAATGAAAATTAAAACAATTAACTAGGCAATTGATTTAAACGTAAAGCAATTAAAATGGAAAGCTTAGATATGATTGATTCAATCTACCAATTCAAAACAAGAATTTCATTAGAGGATTTTTATAACTCAAATCAAGAATCACACTGTGGATTCTTGATTCGGAATATTTTGACCATAAAACCTTGAGTTCATATTTAGTTGAGTGTAGATATTAAACCAATTAATAGAATCCTAGAAGCAAACCTTAAAAATGTGCAAGATTTATACCAATTGTTGAATTGTGCATAAACATTACCAAATGGGTTATGAATCTAAGTTTTCGAATAAATCCAACACCCAACTAATTAGAACTATACAAATTTATGAATAAAACTTTGAAGTTCATGAATCCCCATTGAAATACTTGAAAATCCTTAGTGGATCTTCACAATCACACCCAAGCAATGTTTAGCCACTAGAATCCATAATAAAGAGCATAAATGAAGGTAAATCTAACATTAAACTAAGTAAAACTAGTGTTTGGTTGCTAAGAAAGTGAGAGAAAATGGCAAGAAAGTGAAGGAAAATACATTACAATGTAAGAAAGTTACAATTTCTACTCCTACATTAACATTACAAACATAAATCTAAGCTAAAATACACAAAAACATAAAAACCAACCTTGGAGGAGCTTTTCACACCACCCCCTTAGCTGCTACAAACCCAAAAAATCTTCCTCTCCTCCATTTTTTCGAACAACATAGCTTTTAAGCTCCAGATCTGTATCGACCGATCGATCGGCACTGTTCACCGATCGATCGGCCGATCGAACGGCAATTGGAGCGTTCGATCGGTAAAAACTGTTTTTACTGTTCACGAGTACTGTTCACAGATCGATCGGCCGATCGATCGGTCACTGTTCACGATCGATCGGGTTACTGTTCACCGATCGATCGGTAAATCACCCTTTCTGAAGTTTGCCAAGCCAATCGATCGGTTACTATTCATCCCTACACCTTGAAACTTGATTTTGACCACTTTAGAGGCCGATTCAGCTAATGCACATTAGAGGACAAATTGTAGCTCTTGAAGTCTTCTTTCCAATGACATAAAAATCAGTTCAATTGGACATAGGAGTAAAAAGATATGGCCCAAATACCGAGACAGGTCTGAATTTTCATGAACAAATTATTCGCCTTGAACCCGCTTTGATTATTCTTGCTTTCTTTTTGCCTTTATTAGCTTATATAACCTACAAAGCACACACAAAATATAATCAAACAAATATCTAACTAAAACAAGGAAATTAACACTAATATAAATCTAACAAAGTGCGGATTAAGAGCCTATGATTACACTTTTAGGGTGTAATCAAGGGGCGGTTTTGCATCGGGTTTTGTGAGGAGATACTTTAGGGCCGCATGGTCGGTGTAGATGATGACCAATGACCCAATCAAGTAAGACCTAAATTTGTCTAGTGCAAAAACCACCGCAAGGAGTTCCTTCTCGGCTGTGGTATAGTTGATTTGAGCTTCATTGAGAGTTCTAGAAGCATAATAAATGACATATGGCTTCTTATCAACTCTTTGTCCTAGGACAGCCCCCACGGCATAGTCGTTAGCATCACACATTAGCTCAAATGGAAGAGACCAATTGGTTGCTCGAATGATTGGGGCTGTGGTCAAAAGTCCCTTCAACTTGTCAAAAGCTTGTTGACAAGAAGATGTCCACTCAAAGGGAACATCTTGGGACAAAAGATGACAATGGGCCTAGAGATTGCACTAAAACCCTTAATGAAACGCCTATAGAAACCGGCATACCCAAGAAATGATCTAACCTCCTTCACACACGTCGGGGCGGGTAATTTTTTAATGAGTTCAATTTTTGCTTTATCTACTTCAAGCCCTTCGACCGACACAATATGGCCCAAAACTATACCACTTGTAACCATAAAATGACATTTTTCCCAATTGAGCACAAGGTTACTCTCCTCACATCTCATCAAAACTTTTTCTAGATTACCAAGACAACCTTCATAAGTATCTCCATAGACGGAAAAATCATCCATGAAGATTTTGATAATTTGCTCAACCATGTCGCTAAATATGCTCATCAGGCACCTTTGAAATGTCGCCGATGCATTACATAGCCCGAAGAGCATACGTTTATAAGCATATGTACCAAAGGGACAAATGAATGTTGTCTTGGCTTGATCTTCAAGGGCTACATCAATTTGATTGTACCCCGAATATCCATCTAGGAAACAATAGAAAGCCTTACCGGACACCTTTTCTAGGACTTGATCAAGGAAGGGTAAAGGGAAATGGTCTTTTCGGGTCACATTATTGAGGCGGCGATAATCAATGCACATTCGCCACCCGGTTTGCACACGGGTTGGCACTAACTCATTGTTTTCATTTCTTATCACCGTGACACCTGATTTCTTAGACACCACTTGGGTCAGACTAACCCATTTCGAATCAAAGATGGGGTAAATGATACCCGCATCTAGCAATTTTAAAACCTCACCTTTAACCACTTCCTTCATATTGGGATTCAATCGCCTTTGCATTTGACGAATGGATTTAGCCTCCTCTTCTAAACAAATGCGGCAAGTGCACATGAGAGGACTAATCCCATGAAGGTCGGCGATAGTTCATCCTAGGGTTTTTCTATGTTTCCTAAGCAATGTTATCAACCCTTCCTCTTGGCTCCCAGACAAGCTAGAGGAAATCACAACCGGGTACGACTCCCCATCTCTTAAAAATGCATACTTTAAATTGAAAGGCAAAGGCTTCCTCTCGGAAATGGGAGGCTTCTCCTCCAAAGGAATTGGTTTCTCGGCACTAGGGTGGAGGGGTTCAAAAGAAGGGATCCATTGACCCACAAGTAAACACTCCTCTCTCTCACCCTTTAAATGAGACAATTCACTCAACGCCATGCCCTCACTATCAAGTGAAGCATGCGGTTCACCTCTCACTAATGCCCTCTCCAAGGGATCCTAAAAAATCTCCCGCTCAAAGTGTTCTTGAACTATGCTCTCTATGATGTCTACCTCCCAGATATCCTCACATTCCCCCTTTTGTTTGGCAACCGAAAAGATGTTAAGCTCGAAGGTGGTGTTGCCAAAAGATAATTTCATTAACCCATTCCTACAATGAATGATGGCATTGGAAGTAGTTAGGAAATGGCGTCCCAAAATCACAGGAATTTGGTTGTGAGCTATACAACTCTCAACAGGTTGGGTGTCTAGGACAATGAAATCGACCGGGAAGCAAAAGTTATCAACTTGGATGAGAACACCCTCGATGATACCTCTTGGAACCTTTATAGAACGATCCGCCAATTGCAAGGTAACTCGAGTAGGGCTCAACTCTCCTAGACCAAGTTCCTTACACACTGAAAATGGTAAAAGGTTGACACTAGACCCTAAGTCTAACGAGGCACGATCGATCTTGGTATTCCCAATGGTGCAAGAAATGGTAGGACATCCGGGGTCCTTGAATTTCGGCACAGTTTTGCATTGCAAAATCGCACTTTGATTTTCGTTCATCATGGCGGTTTCCTTGACATGCAACCTTTGCTTAAAAGTGCATAAGTCCTTTAAGAACTTAGCATAAGAAGGTATTTGCTTGATTGCGTCAAGGATAGGGATGTTGACCTTTACTTGTTTGAACACTTCATAAATTTTCGCATTTAGAAGTTCATTTTTTGGTTTGGTCAACCTTTGCTGGAAGGGAGCATATTTGACTATGTCCCTTCTCTTATCCCTCTCACTTTCACTCAAAATCTCGATGGGATTGGCTAAGTTTTCCCCCCCTTCTCTCGGCTCTTTTTCCTCTTTCTCTTTCTCTTTCTCTTTCTCTCCTTGGCTAATACTCTTCCTAGAAGTCTCATCCCGAGATGGGATAGTTTTGTCAATGGTCTTGCCACTTCTAAGGGTGGTTATGGCTTGCACTTGGTCATGACTCGTACTAGGGTCACTCTTACCCTCGGTTATGTGCACTTACCTAACAGCCGGGTTAGGTTGAGGTTGAGCTGAGAATCTTCCCGGGACATTTTGGGTCAAAACTTGTGTCAATGTAGACATTTGCTTTTGGATGTCCTCAAGTAACCTAAAGTGTTGGTCTAGCACCTTCTCTTGTTTATCAACCCTTGAACTAACCCCCCTCATGTCATTGGCAAGTTGGTAAACATTGTCTTCTATGGGCTTCCTATGGAGGGGTTGGTATGGCCTTGGTTGATTTTGGAATTGGGTCACGGGAGCTTGTTGGTAAGGTGGAGGTGGATGTTGTGGTTGGAGTGCTTGTGGAGGTGGATGTTGTGGTTGGAGTGCTTGTGGGGGTGGATGTTGTGGTTGGAGTGCTTGTGGAGGTGGATGTTGTGGTTGGAGTGCTTGTGGGGGTGGAGGTGCTTGGTATGATTGAGGGTTTTGATACCCTCCTTGGTAGTTATGGGAGTTTGAAGTCCCTTCATTGTTCCTCCACCCAAAGTTGGGATGATCTCTCCATCCTGGGTTGTATGTGTTTGAATACGGGTTACCCCCTCCTCTTGAATATTGGCCAATTGCGTTAACTTGGCCATGCAAAGCCTCCTTCACACCCGGAATCATTGGGCATGAAGAGGTGGTATGATCCGAGGTTTCACACACAAGACAACATACTTCTCTCATTTCCTCACTCTCTACCGATTGAACTTTTTTCACCTCAAGAGCCTCTAATTTTCTTGCCAAGGTAGCCACCCTAGCATTGACATCATCAACTTCCTTGAGTTGATATCTTCCCACCCCTTGTTGGATCGAGCGACCCTCGGGATTTTGGGTTTCGGTAAGTGCCCAATCTCTAGCCTTATTTGCCAAGTTATCAAAATAATCATATGCCTCTTGGGGTTGCTTATCAAAAAACGTCCTCGCACACATAGACTCGACAAATTGTTTGAGTTAGGGTGTTAAGGAAGAATAAAATGTGTTGATGACATGCCAATCGACAAAACCGTGATGGGGGCAAGAATTTAAGAGGTCTTTGAACCTTTCCTAACATTGAAAGAAAATTTCCCCCAACAAAGGAGAAAACTGAGAAATTTGCCTTCGTATAGCCTCGGTTCGATTTTTGGAAAAAAATTTGCTCAAAAATTCCCCTTAGAGAGTAGCCCAAGAATGGATGGACATGGGTCGCAAGGAATTAAACCAAAGCTTAGCTTTGTCCTTCAAATAAAACGGGAAGAATTTCAACAAAAATACTTCCCTTGGACATGAGTTGTCCATTGCAATTGAACAAACATCCTCAAATTCCTTAAGAAAAATGTAGGGTTGTTCCGAATCTATTCCGTGGAATTGAGGCAACATTTGCATCATTCCTGACCTAATGTTTAGAGTGTTGTGATGGGGCGGGAAAACAATACACGATGTTGGTGCTTGCCTTGGTGGGTTTAGGTAGTCCCGGAGAGTTCGTATAGGGGGGGCCGCCACATCGCCATGGTGGCTCCCTCTTTCAAACTCCTCATGACCTTCCGGGTTGATTTGGATATTTGGATGCAAGGGTTGAATGTTAGGTAAGCCGGGTTCATTGGGATTTGCCATTGGAATGAAACCTAGGTCGACCACTAATGGTAAGCTAGGGGTTGGTGAAGATGTGCTTGTGCTCTCAATGCTCTCAATCCTCACAAGGCGATGATGTTCGTCCTTCGTGAAATATGACATGCAAGAATGAATGCACACATAAGGTTGGACCGATTGGGTCGTTTAGCACATCATACACAATTCCCTAGGCCGGACAACAACTTTTTTCAATTCTAGGCTGGACAACGACTTTTTCTCAATTCAACTCCGTACCTCCAATCTCCATATACAATAAGCGTACCACCAATTTGAAACTTGAACACACTAGCCTACCTCCACTAAATACTCCCGAAGAGGGATAATTTCCTAACAAAAATGCAATGCAATTATACTATATCAAACAAAAGAAACTAGAGAAAAGAAGAAATTAAAAAAAATCCTAAAAATAAAACACCCTAAGGGAAATAAGAGTGTACCGGGGCCCGTAGCCCGTAGATGCTTCCCTCGGGGGTGGTGATGAAATCCACCCTTTTTGTGTGTGTGTTTTTTTTTCTTTTGCTTGCTCTTCTTTTTTTTTTTTTCAATTTTCTTCCACAATTCTTAGCTTTCATCCGGTGTAGCTTTTGCCTATGAACTCCCCGGCAACGGCGCCAAAACTTGACACCCCTTCAAATGTGCTTCACAACTGGAGTCACTCCGCAAGAGTACGAAGGTTGCGCATGTAGTAAAAATCGGAGGATCCGATATCGTTCTCTCATAAGGGAATTCTGCAAATATAGCAACAAAGCTCAACTAACACGGGCACTTATCTTGATGGATTGCAAATGAAAATTCTTTTCTTTTCCTAGCATAAAAGAGACCGAAAATATGTTGGTTTTGAGATGATGGTGGTTCAATACTTAATGCAATAACTTAATGACTAATGAAGGCAATAAAATCTAGTTTTGTGTAATTTAGGAGAAAAGCTTGGACATAGTTGTTTCAATCCACCAATTCACAACAAGGGTTTCCAATGAGAGGTTTATAACTCAAATCAAGAATCAAACCTCGGATTCTTGATTCGGAAAATGTCGACTATAAAAATGTGGGTTTTTTTTGTTTGATTGAGCATAAAGAGGAAATCTATAATTGGCACCCTAGAATCAAACCTTAGATATGTGCAATACCTATACCAAACATTGATTTGTGCATAAATATTGCCAAGGGGTTATGAATCTAAGTTTTTCTAATGAATCTCATGCTAAATCAAATGAAACTATAGAGTTTTAATGACATGACTTTAAAGTTCATACAACCCATTTTCAGCCCTTTGAAGATCCTTGGTGGATCTTCACAACCACATCCAAGGGATGTTTAGCTACTAGAATCCATGTCAAAGAACATAAAAGAAGACAAATCTACCATTAAACTATATAGAACTAGTGTTTGGTTACTAAGAAAGTGAGGAAAAATGGCAAGAAAATGAGAGAAAATGGCTAGAAAGAGTAGAAAAACATTCACTTCATATATACCAAGCATTCATTTACAATCATCCAAAAGCAATAAATGACAACAATATAAAGCATTAAAGTAAATCTAACTAAAAACCTTACAAAATAACAAAAGACCCCTTTTTGAAGCTCCTCCTCTGTCCAATTCTGCAGAAAAAACCCTAACATCCACTTTGTCCCGTATATACAGCTTTTATACTCTGCAGAAAAACAGAGTTTGTACACACCGATCGATCGGTAGGGCGACCGATCGAACGGCCGATCGAATGGTCATGGTGATCGAACGCCCGATTGTTCGCAAAACCGACCCCTCTGAAGTTTGCATCTGTGTCATCTATTAAGGGAATTCCGATGTCACTGATCGAACGACCGATCGATCGGAAAAACGTTCTCTCTGAAGTTTGCTGCAGAAGGTGGAACAGAGAATCACTGATCGATCGGTGATCTTGCGATCGATCTGTCGATCGAACGTTTTGTGGACCGTTCGATCGGGTGATCGATCGATCATCCTCATATTTGCCCATTTGCCTTGGTTTAAGCTTCAATTCCTGTAAGAAGTACACAAAAAGAGTTTTAATGCATTTTAGAAGTTAAAATACTAAATTAACACTGAAATTCAACTAATCAACTAACAATTTAAGCCTAGAGATTACTATTTCTAAGAGTAATCACGTTGTCTCTGGTGCCACACCAAAGTAAGGATTTTCCCTTTTCTTTAAGGGTTTGTCGGGAACCCGAAGTTGTTCAAGTTTGTTTGGGAGTCAGTTGTTAGTGGCTTCAAGTCGGCTAGGAGATTACACTTAGTAGGCACTATGGCGGACCCTAAAGATGTACATTCCTCAAGTTCTGAGAACACTGCTTCTCAAGATCTGGTTAGGGTGCGGCCGGAAGTCCCCGATAGTGCTTCAATGAGGACTTTTGGGGCTTCTGGTGAGAGGCTAGCCCTTGGGGGTATGGTTCCTGGGCCTAAGGGTATGGTAGTCCTTGGGGTTAAGGAGTTCAATTTTGCTATCGAAGGGGTGTCCTCCATCATTACGGAGAGGAGAGTCAGGAAGTTGTGGAAGGATTACCAATTTTTTTCTGGGTTGTCATATAGGATCCCTGCAAAGGGAGATTGGGCTTGTTCTGCTCATCTTGGAGAGGTCTGTGTTTATGAGGCTGCCATGGCTGGTGGCCTTAAGTTTCTTATTTCGACCCCCATTAGAGGGGTTCTGAGTGTTTTAGGATTGGCCTTTGGTTAGCTCATTTCTAACTCTTGGAGGATTCTGCTGGCTTGTGCCATGTTATGGCAAGCATCCAGTGACGGTGAGGACCACCTTACTGCTAATGAGTTCTTGCACTGCTACAAATTGACTGAGCAGGAGAAGGGCTGGTGGTACTCCTCAGCCAGGAGTAGTGACACAACTCTGGTGATGGGGCTACCCTTTTCCAACAAGAAGTGGAAGGACAGATTTTTTTTTTTTTTTTTTTTTTTGTATACGGAGATGGTTAGGAGCATCAACCTTGGGAGGTTGTAAGTGATGATTTTGCTCGGGTTCTTTGGTCATGGAATGTTCCAACTTGAAGGGGTATGTTCTTTAGTTTCTGTAGATACTTTGAATTTTTCTCTGGTCTTCGAATTAGTAGTGGTGGGTAGAGCATTTGCCTTTTTTTTGCTTTTGCAGTTAATGAGTTTTTAGATAAGTGTAAACACTCTAGTTTGGACTTCTGTAAACAACTTGGCCTTTTCTTTTTTGCTCTGCTTGGCCTTGGCTTGAGCAAGACTTTTGTCGATTGGGTATGAAGCCTTCATCTGCTCGGCTTTGGCCTGAACAGGACTTTTGAGTGGCGTAAAACCTTTGCCTGAGCAGGACTTCTGTCGATTAGGCATAAAGCCTTGGGTGTAAAACCCTCGCTTGCTCGGTCTTGGCTTAACTAGAACTTTTGTCGATTGGGCGTAAAGCCTTCGCCTGCTCGGCCTTGGCCTGATCAAGACTTTTTGAGTAGGCGTAAAGCCTTTGCTTGCTCGGCCTTGGCTTGACCAAGACTTTTGTCGATTGGGTGTAAAGCCTTTGCCTGCTCAGCCTTGACCTGACTATGGCTTTTTGAGTGGGCGCAAACCAGAACTTTTATCGATTGGGCAGAGCAGGGCTTTTGTCGCTCCTCTTGCAAGGAAGACGTTAAAATATTCATAGAAGCATAAGGAGAATTGTAGACAATTTCATGTAAATTATCAACTATTTAACTTTTCATTTACACTGTTACATTTGGGGATAAAAAGAGTTGCTTACACATAGTACTTTCTGAAATGATCAATATGTCATGGGTAGGGCAGTTCTTTGCCGTTTAGGCCCTTCAATCTATAGGTGCCCTTCCTAGTGAAGCCCATTACCTCCTAGGGTCCTTCCCAATTCGGGCCAAGTTTCCCGTCCTAAGCAGTTCTAGTAGATTGGTTGACTTTCTTCAGAACCAATTCCCCTGGCTTGAAGTCCCTTAAGTGCACTCGGTTGTTGTGGTATTGGTGCATTTGTTGTTAATATGAAGCCACTTTGATTGCTCCCTGCAGCCTCTTCTCTTTTAACAAATCCAAGTCATTTGCCAAGGTCTCGTCGTTTGTCTCTGGGTGTAAGCACCCCATTTTTGACCGCTCGGCAGTTTACACTTCGTCCAAACTTGTTTTCAAGTCATTGTGGGCGTATTCTAATCGAAACCAATTGTCTAAGTCCAAATCCTGTTTGTCCATCGCCTCGCGGGCCCACTAGGCCCAAATAGAGGCAAAATATCCAAAATGCCCTTAAGGGCATTGTCCTTTCCTTTTCGACTCCAATCCCTCTCTCGAGACAGTTGATTCCTCGAGACGGTAAATCTATTCCAATTCAGGCACGTCTTTTCGAAGACGGTAAGACTCCTTTCCAATCCCTCTCTCGGGACAGTTTATTCCTCGAGACGGTTCCAACTCAGGCACGTCTTTTCGAAGACGATAAGACCCCTTTCCAACCCCTCTCTCGAGACAGTTTATTCCTCGAGACGGTTCCAATTTAGGCACGTCTTTTCGAAGACGGTAAGACCCCTTTCCAATCCCTCTCTCGAGACAATTTATTCCTCGAGACGGTTCCAAATCAGGCACGTCTTTTCGGAGACGGTAAGTCCCCTTTCCAACCCCTTTTTCGAGACAGTTTATTCCTCGAGACGGTTCCAAACCAGGCACGTCTTTTCGAAAGCGGTAAGACCCCTTTCCAATCCCTCTCTCGAGACAGTTTATTCCTTGAGATGGTCCGAGTAGCGAAAATACTCGTAAATATCACAACCGTTAGAGTAGCGGAAGTACTCATAAATAGGTCGACATAGGGAATTACCAACAAACCCCTGTGTCACGATGACCGCCGTCAGAGTGACGGAAACACTCAAAACCCAGGTCAACACCAGTGTCTGTTAGCCCACTTCGGTGAAAAATGACCAAACTGTCCCTTAGACTTTTTCCGAGACTTTCCGGTTAAGATGACCATTTTGCCCCTAGGCATCCGAATGCCCCGGGAACCACACCGGCTCTGGGTATCAAACCGGTAACCCTCTGAGATTACTTCTTATAGTATTCTCAACCTTCCTTTACCTTTCCGGATCATTCTGAGTCAGTTCCGGCTAACCCGGTACAAAATGACCGTTTTGCCCCTGGTGGGCCGGTCTCCTTTTCCGACCATACCGGCTCTAGGTATCAAACCGGCAACCTTTGGGAACATTCTAAATAATGTTTCCAAATCCCAAGTCTTCTTCTGGGATGGTCCGAGTCTGTCCTGGCAGTTTCCTAATCCGATTGGCCGTTTTGCCCCTAAAGGCCCAGTCAACCTTTCCGACCCATCTTATCCTCATTTCTTAAGTCAAATACCTCCATGACACTATTTTAAGTGTTCCTGCTCTTTTTCAGCCTTCCGGGTTATTCCCAGCTCCTCCAAATCATTCCCGGACTTTCCGGAGTCACTCCTAGTGAAGCTAGGCTAAAAATTGCATGGTAGTCACTAGTACAAGCGCCCAAATCTAGTCAAAGATATGTTGCTTGCCGACCTTAAATATTTCCTAAATGGCTGGCGCCACTAGTAGTGGCGCCAAGCCAAAAATTGGCCTGGCGCCACTAGGAGTGGCGCTAGTGTAAATTTTGGCCTAGCGCCACTGCAACAAACGCCAGTGTCGTCCAACCTCTATAAATACAGAGCCTCTTCCAATGTGAAAAGGGTCTGTGAACTCAGTCTGAAAATCATATAATTCGATATACAGAGCTTGAACATTCCCTAAACCCTAGTCTCTTTAGGTTTTCCAAACCTTAGTCACCATACACAAACCTTAGCCTCATATACACTCCTATACACCCTCATACACTCATATACTAGCCTTCAACCCTCCTTTGAAGACTTGAAGAGCTGCAATCCAAAGCTTGAAGACAACTCTTGAAGATTGAAGACGAAAATCAAGACGAAGACCGAAGACCGAAGAAAGCAAGGCGCACAAAATAAACAAGATACAAGGTAGGTTCTCCATTTAAATTTCTGCACTTCCCCACTCTCTCTTCTCTCTTCTAACCCACTTGGGTTTTCTTTATTTTAATCCCCCATCTCTTTCCTCCCCTTTCTTTGCATGCTTAAAACAAAGAGATTCCCGATCCATGTGTAGGATTGGGCTATTGGAAAGTCACCGTGTCGGGGGCATTCTTCTAGTCTAACCAGAGACCACGTGGATTCGGCCCCCTTGATTATGTGGTGAAGCCTTAAACTTGTATGTTCACGACCCCAAAATTGCATTGTGCATATCATGGTCTTGCATCTTCCAAAAGTCGTTTTCAAAGTTGTTTTCAAAGTTGTTTTTAAAATTGCATCAAAATCTTATTTTTCAAAACATGTTTTCAAAATCACAATCCTAGGGTGATTCTAGCATTTCTATGGCTAGGGTTGCTTTAGAAAAGTGTTACATTCAAAGTGACCAACATGGTCCATATTTTCAACCCTTGTTGTTTTCAAAACCACTTTCTTAAAGTGGTTCTAGCTCTCTTATGGCTAGAATCGCTTTAGGAAAGTGAGACGTTTTCATACTTTCTAAAAAACTCTCTCTTCAAAAATCTCTTCCTAAAAATCTTCTTTTTCAACATACTTCCCAAAAACTCTTCTTTTGATTTTTAAAAACTCATTTCAAAATTTTCCTTTTTCAATTCATTTCCAAAACGCTCTCTTCAAAGTCCACTTTCCAAAAACTTTCCCTAGATCTCTTTCCTAGAAAAACTCTCTCCAAAAATCTTTCTAAAAACTCTCTTTCCAAAATCTCCCTTTCAAAAAACTCCCCTCTAAGATTCCCTTCTAAAAAACTCATTTCCAAAAACGTACTTTCCAAAAATCTGTTTTCTTAAAGCCCAAGTCAAGCCCTAGAACTCACAATTAGGAAACCCTAATTTTCTTTCCAAAAACATGGTTTTCAAACTTTGCCCCAAACCTAGGTTTCCAAAACCTCTTGTTTTCTACATCCAAACTATACACATTTTCAAAACCTCTTTTCTATGTCAAAACTATAGCCTTTCAAATCTTAGGGTTTCTAGAACATCCCCTTTCTAAATCCTTGTCAAATCAAATCTTCCCTTTAGGAAGCCAAATCCAATCCCCCCGTTTAAGAAACTAGATCCCGTCCTCCGTTTTTGGAAATAAAATAAAATCTTTTCTTTTAGAAACCAAATCCAATCCCTTCCTAATCCAAACATTTTTTTAATTCAATTCCTTCCTAAACCATAAGTTTCCTAAACCTAAACTTTAAATCTTTCCTTAAATTTTAAAATCCAAATCTTTTCTAATTTGAATCCTTCCAAAGCTTCTCCTTTCCTAAATCTTAAGTTTCCAAAACTTGAACATAAAAATCTTTCCTAAATTTTAAAACTCAATTTCCACATCCTTCCTAACTCCACTCTTTCCTAATTCTACCCCTTTCCAAATCTCAATTTTTCAAATCTAATTTTTCAAACCTTTCCTAATCTCAAGATTTTCTAAAAAACTCTAAAACTTTCAAAATCTTAAACTTTCTAAAATTCTAAGTTTTCTAAATTCAAAACTTTCTTAAGTTAAGATTTTCTAAATCTAAAACTTTCTAAATTCTAAACTTTCCTAAAGCTTCAAATCTTTTCAAATCCAAAACTTTCTAAACTCACAACTTTCTTCTTTTCAAAACTTCCTTGTTTTCGAATTTCCAAATTTCAAAACTTCCCTATTTCAAAACATTCCAAATTCAAAACTTCCCTATTCCAAAACATTCTAAATTCTAAACTTTCAAAACTTCCTCATTTCAAAACTTTCTTAAACTTAAAACTTTCCTAAGTTGAAACTTTTCAAATTCAAAACTTTCCTAAATTGAAACTTTCTTAAATTCCAAACTTTCCTATTTTAAAACTTTTCAAAAATGAACGTTTCCTAATTCGAAACTTTCCTAAAACAAAACTTTTCTAAAATGATGCTTTCCTATTTTGAAATTTTCCTAATAAAAATCTTTCCAAAATTCCAAGCTTTCCTAAACTTCCAAGTCCAAGTATTCAAGTCAATTCTTCTCTAAAATCTTTCCAAGTCAAATCCAATCCTTCTTTTCTAAGTCTCAAGTCTTTCTAGGTTTCTTAAAATCAAGTCTTTCAAAATCAATCAAAGTTCAATCTTTCAATCTTCCAATCCAATTTCCAATTCAATCTCTTTCTTCCAATCATACCTTCTATCGGACTCCGGTCCGAAGCACGACTGACCTGATTCCTCCAAAAGGGTACGTAGGCAACCCTCATAGGTGATGTCTCCATATTTTTCAAATTTTCAATTCCACAACTTCTTTCAAATTTTAAATTCCTCCATATCTTTTAAATTTCAAATTCCAAAATCTTTCCAAATCTCCAATCTATTTTCAAATTTCCAATTTCAAATTTCTATTTTCAAATCTCTACTTTCAATTTCCAAAACTTTTCAATTTCGAATCTATCCAATTTCAAATCTCTGTCAGATCAAATCAATTTCTTTTCAAATTTATTTCCAAATCTATTTTTCAACTCCCTCTTATTTTGCACTTGCATCCCATGCATCATTTCTTTTCAAACATTGTTTTTCAAAGTGGGTAGGATTGAACTATAGTTAGTCGAAGACTCTCATAGGTGAATCTAGGGTAGATTGACATGTAAGTAATGAAAGGGCGGGGTAGGGTGATGGCTTAGTGCGTCTTCCCTACACGTAACCAACCTCCGAACCTAGGATCACTATTTTCATAGACCAAACGGAGTTATTTTCAAAAAAGGGTTAAATGTTTTTCAAAGGTTGCCAAACAACTTGTTTTCTTAAAAACCTTCTCTTGAGGAGATATTTTTAAGATCGTTTTTCAAAAACCCTAAGTATAGTCTCCGGATTATTCTTAATTTTTAGGTGACCTAACTCACCTTAATCAAGTTAGGTGGCGATTCCAAACTTTTTCTAAAAGTCCTTTATCAAACCAATTTTTCAATTCAAACCTAGTCACACTCATTCTTCTAGGAGGGTGAGTTCTAACGAGAGAGTACAGCGTTTTTCCTGCTTGTGTGAGTATTCCTCGAGTGCGAAAAATCTGGGTGCGACACTGGGTTGTAGTTTCGAGTTCTGGGACTCGGGAGGTCAATCTCTACTGGTATTACCGCTTCCATTCCAAATGTGAGAGAGAATGGGGTTTTTCCAGTAAAGACTCTCTTAGTGGTTCTGTAAGCTCATAGGATGTTAGGGGGATCCTCTGCCCATAGCCCTTTGGCTTTCTCTAGTTTGGTCTTGATGATCTTGAGGAGGGATCTATTGGTGACCTTCACTTGTCCGTTTGCTTGGGGGTGCTCTAGTGAGGAGAAATGGTGGCTGATTTGTAGGTTTTAGCACAACCCGCTGAAGTGCTTTACCTTAAATTGCTTCCCATTATCAGTGATGACCACTTTTAGGATCCCAAAGCGGTATACGATATTCTTCCAAAGGAAGTTGGTCATTTTCTGTTCCGTGATGGTGGTGAGGGCCTCTGCCTCGACCCACTTGGTGAAGTAATCAATAACCACCACTACGAATTTGTTCTGTCCTCTACCCAAGGGTAACAGGCCCATGATGTCGATTCCCCATTGGGCAAAGGGCCATGGGCTTTGGATAGGAGTCAACTCCTGTGCAAGTTGTTTGGGGATGTTGGCAAACCGCTGACACTTGTCACATTTCTTCATGAACTCTTGGAAGTCCTTACTCATTGTCGGCCAGTAGTATGTTGCTCTGAGGATCTTATTAGCCAGGGAACGTCCTCCAGAATGGTTCCTACAAATTTCTTCATAGATTTTTCTCATAATATAGGTGGCTTCCTCATTTGTGGCACACCTGAGAAGGGGGGTAGTGTGCCATCTTCTGTACAAGATGCCATCAAATATCACATAGTGGCTGGCCCTAAACTTGATTCTTCTTACTTCTAACTTATCTTCTGGGAGGGTGTCACGCTCTAGGTAGTCTCTGATCGGTTTGGCCCACGAGTCTTTTGTTTTCAATATAATGACTTTTGGGGTTTGGATGCTCAGTGAATCAAGGATCTCCAAGGGTACTTTAGGGTCGAGTTGCTCTGAGGATGCTATCCTTGCCGATCTGTTTGCCTCTTCGTTCTCTAACTGAGGAACTCTTTGCAGCAATACCTTTAAGAACTTTCTGACCAAGCCTCTAGCCATCTGGCAATATTCCTTTATCTTTTCTCCCATTGCTTCGTATTCTCCCTGGACTTGCTCGATCACAAGCTGCGAGTCTCCCCTGACTGTTACCTGCTCTGCCCCCCATTCTCCGAGCTATTTGAAGCCCATCTATGAGAGCCTCATATTCTGCCTCGTTGTTGGTAGCTGGGAACCTGAATTTGAGAGCATACTCCATTTTATGGCCATCTTGGATGATAAGAACAATGCTTGCCCCACTTGACTGTTCAATGGAGGAGCCATCAACATTCAATATCCAGTTGTTCTTTGTATTGTTTATCTCGCATGGGTTTTCGGGGAGGGCTATAAATTCTGTAATGAAATCTATTGTTGCCTATCCTTTAATAGCCACTCGTGGTATGTACTGAATAAGGAATTGATTGAGCTCCACTGACCACTTCATGAGGCACCCTGATGTTTTGGGCTTATGCAACATTTTCTTGAGGGGTTAGTTAGTCAGTACCATAATTGAGTGCGCTTAGAAGTAGAGTATGAGTCTCCTGCTGATGTTACCAAAGCGAATGCCAACAACTCCATTTTTGGGTATCTTTCATTTGCTCCTCTTAGGGCCTTGCTGGTGTAGTAGACTAGTTTCTGAACCCCTTGGTCTTCACGGATGAGGGTTGAGCTCATTGCTATTGCCGAAACAGCCAAGTAGAGATAAAGTTCCTCTTTGGTAACCGTTCAACTGAGTAGAGAAATTGAGCCAAGTACTGTTTTAACTACTGAAATGCTTCATCACACTCGCCAGTCCACTGGGATGCTCTTCATGAACATTACCGTCCGGACGGTTACTGTTCATCGTCCGGACAGACTTCAAACGGGCATCGAACGCACTGTCCGGACGGTATTCGGACGGTTACTGTTCATCCAGAATGCATTTTTTGCATCCGAAGCTGCATTTTTAGGATTTTTTGTATAGTTTTTGAGTAGTTAGGGTTAGTTTTGAGCAAGAGGGTGGTGGGAGAAGCTCTCCAAGGTTAGTTTTTTTCCATTTTTCTTCATTTTTAGCTTAGATTTAACTTTGTAATTGTAGTATAGTGTAGAAACTTGTAATTTTCTTCATTGTATTCTATTTTCTTTCACTTTCTTGCACTTTCTTGCATTTTCTCTCATTTTTCTTGTAACCAAACAGTCTTATTATTGTAGTTAATTTTAAATTTAAATCTCTTTATGCTTCTCTTTTCATTTTTACAAGCTTTTATGATGTATTCAAGTATCTAGTAATTTAAATTGGGTTTAAATGTGAAAATCACCCAAATAATCCAAGGAATTCAATGGAGGTGTCTCATGAATTAATTGCCATATTTTTCTAGAATTCGAATTTCTAGTAATTAGATGTGGAATTTTAGAAAACTTGAATTATTGACTAAGTTTGGGGATTTTGATCACCCAAATCGATGGTATTAATTTAGGACCCTTGACTAGACAAAAACTCCACAATTTTTAGAAATTTATTCCCAATAATTGATTGAAGATGCCTTAGAAAACCTAGGTTATTGACTATGTTTGGCTAATCAATGCACAAACCACAAATTTGGTATTGACTAAGTTGAATCGATGGTATTGACCTTTGATTCCCTATTGAACATGTATCTTATTTCAATTGCTTGAGAATAATCAGTTTTCAAAACTAAATTCTCCGAATCAAACACACTTAAATGTTGTGTTTGATTTGAGTTATAAACCCCATTGGAAATTTTGGATGAAATTAAGTGATTAGATCATTTGAGCCTAATTCCCCTTTAATTGCTTTAAGTTTAATTTCATTTTGCTTTACTTTAATTGTCTAGTTATCAATTGTCTTTATTTTCATTGCAATAGCTTAGGAATTCAAAACAACCATAAAAACCCAAAAGATTTTCGATTTTTTTATTTTCCTTTTATTTTAGATCCAATTCCCTCTTTAATTGCAATTCGATCCTAGGTTAGGTTGGTGGGAATTCAGTGCTAGAGCCTATATTTGGCTAGTTCCCTTGGGAGGGAACGATACCGGATCTTCCAGTTTATATTTCATCGCGACCCCCGTACTCTTACGGGGTGCTAACTCCATTTGTAGGAATACCGCATTTGAGGGCGAGTCATAGGCCCTGAGGTTCTGAAAAGTCTCCTTCAAATCTTTCAAGTGGTCAGTCGTCTACTTACTCATGACCAACATGTCATCGACGTAGACATCCACATTCCTCTCAATTTGGCCCTTGAACATCCGATTCGCTAACTATTGGTAAGTTGTCCCAGCATTCTTCAGACCGAACGACACGACTTTATAACAATACAACCCCCTGTCTGTGATGAAGAACATGTGTTCTGGATCTCTTTTGGCCATTCTGATTTGGTTGTACCTCAAGAAGGTATCTATGAACGAGAGCATCTCATACCCTGTAGTAAAATCTACTAGGAGGTTAATGATAGGCAGGGGGAAGCTATTTTTGGGGCACACCTTGTTGAGGTCTGTAAAGTCAACACACATCCTCCATTTTTCATTCATCTTCTTCACCATCACCACGTTCGAGAGCCAGGTTAGGTATTGGGTTTCTTTGATGAACTTAGCCTGGACAAGCTTGTCTATCTCGTTGATGATGGCTTCATTACGCTCTAGGGCGAAGCTCTTTTTTTTCTGCTTGACTGGCCTGGCTTCGAGTGAGATGTTAAGGTGGTGGGCAGCAATCCTGGGATCGATGCCTAACATATTCTCATGTACCCAAGAAAAGACGTTAGCGTTACTCGTGAGGAAGCTTCTCAGCTCTTCTTTGAGTGGCTCTAGGGTTGTGGATTCGATCATGACCACTCTAGCCTTGTCTGGGCTGTCATGCCGGTCTGGGCCGTTCATCTGGTTTGGACTGTCGATGGGGACTTGTTCTAGCTCTTCCATTGGTTCTCCTCTCTTCACTTCTTATTTGTCTCTGAATTTCAGCTCTTCTATTATGAAGGTTCCCTTGGCGGTGTCACCCTTAAGGGATCTCATGCAGCACTCCATTACTATTATCTTGTCGCCCTTGATAGTTTCCAGTCTCTGCTCCATTGAAAACTTCAATCTCAAATGGTAAGTGGACGTGACTGCTTTGAACTGATTCAGAGTTGTTCATCCTAGGATCACGTTGTAGGTTGAAGGGCAGTCCACCACCAGAAAGTTGACCAGTTTAGTGGCTTGTTGGGGGTCATATCTTAAGGTGACGGACAACTCAATGGACCCTATGGGAGTAACCCTATCTCCCGTGACCCCACCAGGGGGGAGGTTTTGGGTTTCAAGGCTTCTTTCTGTATCTGCAATTACTTGAACGCCCCCCCCAGAAGATGATGTCTGCTGAGCTGCCGCTGTCGATAAAGATTTGTCTAGTTTGAAAGTTGGTGATAATTGCACTGACATCTAGAGCGTCGTCATGAGGGTGGCTCAGCTCTGTGGCTTCCTCCTCTGTGAACACTATATCTGGAACACCAGAGCTGGATTTCTTGCTTGGTCTCTTTACTGCGAACACCTTCGCTTGCTTCGCCCTTTTGGTATGATTCTTCCTTGTTGACAAAGATTCTCCCCCCTCCAGCAAATCCCTCGGCGATGACCCACATCTTTCTGATCTAGCGTTGGTGTTGTGGGGCTCTGTCTAGGCTTTTTTTTTCTTCTGTAACATGTGGCCTGTCATGCCCTTGGCCCGCCATGAATCTTTCCAGGCAACCCTGCCTTATCAGGTTTTCGATTTGCTACTTGAGATCTATACAGTCATCGGTGTTGTGGCCGTGATCCTTGTGGAATCGGTAGTATATTCTCAGTTTCTCTGCTCTGGAGAGTTCCTCAATCTCTCAGGCCATTTCAGGTTGGGGTCGTTCTTCATCTCATTCAAGACGTGCTCCAATGGTGTCGTTAGAGGGGTGAAGTTACGGTTGAAGCTGGCAAACCAGCTCCTTATCCCTTCTGTTCGGGCTGTTAATCTGTTGGTTCTTGAGGTTTCCTTTTCTTTGTGTTCCCTGCTATCGTCAGTTGGCCTTTTTTTCTTCTCGAGGTGAGAGCCATCGTCCCCATCTCAGTCACACTTCGCGTTCATGGCGTCCTCTGCATTCATGTGTTTATGGGCTCTGAGCATAAGGTCAGCCATGCTCTTTGGGAGTTCCTTGGCCAACGAGAACAAAAACTTGTGAGTTCTCAAACTGCTCATGAAGGCCGTAACTGTGACCTTGTCATCAACATCATCAACTTCTCAAGTTTCCAGGTTGAACCTGGTGACAAACTCCCTAAGTGTCTCCTCCTTCTTCTGCTTCACATTGAGTAGGCAGGTAGTTGGTTTCCTTTGCCTCTAGCCTCCAATATAGTGCCTTACGAACAACTTACTAAGTTGGACGAAGGAACTGATAGTGGAGGGTTGGATCCGATTGAACCACACTTTGGCGACTCCTTTGAGAGTGATTGGGAAGGCCATGCACATGATCTTATCTCGGACGGCTCGTAGCTGCATCAAAGCCTTAAAGGTCTCTAAATGGTCCAATGGGTCCTTGGTCCCATTAAACATCTCCAGAGTTGACATATTGAACTTCGGTGGTAGGGGTTACTATCATCATCATCTGAGTGAAAAGGGAATCAGCTCTGTTTACCAACTCCTCTATAGTGTTGCGAGTCTTGATCTTGACAGCCTCCATGACCCTTCTCAGTTGAGCTTGGAGGGCTCTGATATGTTCATCCCAAGCTGGGGGATTCTCCGCTTTGTCTCTCATAACTTCTGCATGCTGGGGGTAATGCCGCAGGTGTGAACCTAGTGCGTGGCTGTGGGTTTCCTCTGGTTAGGCCCCTCCATTAGGGGGTAATACTTCGTTAGGTAGTAATGCGCCACCGCCTGGGATGACGGGATCTTCATTCTTGGGGCCGGTATTGTCATCCCCCCTTAGTCTCTAGGTTGGGCTCCAGGCTGCTAGCCTCCTCCTGGTGTGGTGGGAAGTCACCGAAGTAGCTTTTGATTCTGGGTTATTAGCATTTGCATGTTGGCCATTACATCGGCCATTTGGGTCTCAAGGGCTGTAACTCGGTCTGTACTTTTTTCCTCCATTGGTTGTGGTATATGCGAAGCACCGGACCTGGTTAAGACCATGGAAATGATGGAAAGTCGATTCCCACAAACGGCGCCAACGATAGTTCAGTAAACTTGTAAGGTTTGCCCCCAAGATCTGGTGAACTGCTTCGGTTGACTGCAAAGAGAAGCTAGGTTAAGAAATACCGATATGGTGCCTGCCAAAGTTAGGTTTGAGAGGATAGTTGGATAGAGTTTTCACTAGGATTCGTTATGCGTACCTTGGAGAAGAAGGCTTGGGTCTCCTTTTATACATTCATAGTTGGGAGTGGTCCCAGGTATGTCTGCAGATAGTTAGTGGAAATGATTGCATTTCCACGTGGCAACACATCGTTGGACGGTCAGGTCCTTGGCAATATAGTGATTAATGTGGTTGTCTCCCACACATGGCATCTCTTAGGGCTCCTATCAGACTGACGTCGGCACGATAGTGAAGGTGGTGTCCCCCTACATGTATTGTTTTTTTGGTAGTACACAGCCTGACCTAGTGTCAGGCGTGGTCCCCACTGGCTAGTTAGGAGGGATGGTCGGTATGATCTTGTTCGGCACTCTCTACTTGGTACCAAACCGATCGGCCCCGGTACGCTCGGCCATATTTCGTTCAGCACTATTAGAATGCCCCGTCATCAATGGTCTCCCCGATCAACCTCTTACACTGATCCTAGTCAGCCCTCACCAGATCGGTCCCCATCACATAGTATTGACCTTTTTTTTCCCCCTTCTTCTCTTCCTTGTTGTATGGAGGTCTTTACTTGCCTTCCATGTGTTCTCCGATGCATGGTTCTTGTTTTTTTTTTTTTTTTCAAATTGTGCGCAACTCCACTAATTTCGGGGCTTATGTAGTCCTCTCGTTTCACACAAATTAGATAATTATGCCTTAGGCCTATAGCATGGTCCTTTTACAAGAAAAATACAAACTGTGTAGTGCATAACTTTTTTGGTTGAATTGATACACAATAGAAATCCTACTTATTATTGATTTCATTGGATTAAAATGTACAAGAAAAAATAGGTATGACTCAGTCCTCTATATTTATGAGGTTAGAGACTTAAAGAAGAATTTTAAATTATGAGTAATGTCAGCTGAATAATTTTTTAATGTGACATTATATGTATATCGTATACATATAAAACGGTAATACAAATGGTAATACAAATGACAAGGGTGCCATGGCCTCCACCAACACAACTCCCCCCTGACAAGGAGACATCAAATCAACTGTCAAAACATAAACTAGAAAAGGATTTCGGATCGAGACATGAAACCCTCAGTGGCCAAAACCATTGCCAAAAACAGGGAGTTGTTTGGAAGAAGATGTGATTTCACAGCAATCTTAACATAGCAAAGTTGGCCTTATGATGGATATATATAAGCATGCACAAGGAAAGCTTATGAACTACGCTTCTTACTTACTATGGTTACGCAACAAGAACCCGATATTTTCATTCAAGGGCAGATTTAAAACCTGTTTGTTAGTCGACTATGATAAATTCTCACCAGAATAATATAATGGTGGATGTTTTGTTTTTAAATAAAATATTTTTATTCAATCATATTATTTTATATAAAAAATTATGTATGAATTTTTTAATTAAATAACATTATCGTAATAACTATGGCCTTTGACTTTAGTTATGTCCATCAATCTTTTTAAATAATTTGGAGGTAGATTTTTTCTCTTTCTCTGTCCCTTTGTCTGTGCCATGTAGTGATATGTATAGAGTGAATGTATGTACTTGCTCGAAGTTGTGTTAAAATGACAAGATAACCTCGATTGTTTTGTGATTGACAAAAAGTATTGATCATCCATAAATTTTTCTCTATAAAATTCTTATACGAGGAGGGTGATGATCAGTTATGTTGAAATTATTCTTCCTTTCTCCAAAACAAAATCTATAAACATATAACAAAAATCATTTAACCTATGAGTTGTGTGATCGCGAATTTAATATTTCTATAATCTTAAAACTACAATACGGCTAAAATAAGACTCGGTCATGTTGCTTCCTTTATTTTTATAAATTAAAGTCAATTATGTATAATCTCATGAGTTAATCGAGTAGTCGGCGTATTTTTATGCTTAAATATTAAATTTCAAATTTAATTCTTCTTTACAACTCTGATTATCAGTGTTAATACTTAATTCATGTAGACGATATTTTACCAGAACTCTCCAGAAATTAGTTAATTGAAGCACTAAATATTTTTTAGTAAATATATATAAACATATCATTCATGATTTACATAGGAATGCACGTGCCCAGGCCAAGGCTAAAGCTCTAATTCAATGAAATGGCTCGCAACAAGAGCTTGACCTATAGCTCTATAGTTCAAAGTTTCAAACTTCCACGGCTGTGATTAAAGTTGAGGAGATGCGTACCTGAAAAATAAAATAATAAAATATAATATAATAAAGCTGGAGGACAAGTTGCCAATGATGCGTCGAATCAAGAAGATTGGGGATATAATGAGATAGAGAGAGAGAGAGGGGGGGGCCATTGAGGGCAATTTGGTGAATAAAACAAGAAGTGTTGATAAGGATCCACCTGCAAAGAGTAAAAGAGATTTACCAAAATTAGGTAAACCCAAAGAATACACATTCCCGAGTCAATTGGTCCGTACGAAGCACGCGCAGATGTATCAAAATTGAGAAATTATTCAGAATTTTTGTTTAGTTAGGGGCAAAATTTACAAAAAGCATACATGAAATTCTTTTAATTGACAATATTTTTGTTAATAAATAAAAAAATATTATATTAAAAACGTTGAAAAAAGATATTTCTGTGTATAAAAGTTATATACAAAAACTTTAAAAAAATTTTATTTTAGATTTAACTGGTTAAGATTTAAAATTTTGAGAAGAAATTTTAAAATGTTAGATAACCAAGAGTCAATGGATATATAATGAAGAGTTAATTGAAATTGTGTTGTTTATTTAGTCAAATAATAAAAATTTAATGAGATACATATATTTTATGCTACATATTTAGAGATATTCAGTAGGGGTTAATATAGATATTATTAAATTTAATGAAGGTAAATGTAAGTTTTTATAAATTTAATTAGGATAAAATATATATTTATAACCTATGATAAAATAAATACACATAATTTAAAAAAAAAAAACGATGAAAGTAGTCAATCCAGTTGCCTCTGCTATTCCCTTCTTAGGTATGCCCTTGGCCACCTAGCCTTGTTCCTTTTCTCATAGGGTGGAGCCTCCACCTCATAGGGCACTTCATTTTTATGTGAAAAAAAAAGTAATGATGATATAGTACTTTAAGAATATTGAATAATTTTTTATCAAAAACAAATATTAACATCTACTTTTAAAATACATTTTAAATTTATTTTTATCTGATTATACAATACATTAAAAATTATATTTTTATAATTAAAAATTATATTTTTATAATTTTTAACACTCTATACAATAAGAGAAAGCAAACTTAGTATGTTGGCAAGACCTTAGTCAAAATTAGGTAAACCCAAAATTGACGCTCCCAAGTCAATTGGTCCGTACGAACCACGCGCAGTTATACCTCATGTCATTTTATTTTACAGACCGCTTTGGCTGGGTCCTCGACAGCTGCATCAAAGGATCTTACTACTTGTCCACGTGGACGAATCTTAAACGGTTAACGGGTGATCGAGACAACGTTCGATCGTAAATCCAGCCAATAATGGTCCCCCGATTTTGGTAAGGTATATCTAGCAAGTACCTATTCTTATCCTTAATTAGTCCTTCTTGTTTACAGTAATTAAGTGTTCATCCTGGGGTCAAACCGTAAGAAAATGGAAATTTCTGAAATTGAGGGTTAGGTTTGTGGAGGATTCTCCCATTTTCATGGCCGACCTTGGTGCTCTTAACAAGGAGAACATACAGAACTAGAATCTTCACCCCGCTCCCGTAATCTCTCTCTCTCTCTCTCTCTCTCTATAATACGCACCCCCACGCACGCATCTTATTCAACCTATGTTCTTGACGAAGAAAGCGGTCTCTCTCTCTCTCTCTCTCTCTCTCTCTAGACGCACTTGACAGAGTACTTGGTATCTAGAAATTTCTATACCAAGAAACGCTCTTATATTTGGATTCTTGGTTCTCTAGAAAGGTCTAGACCAAAGTTTCTTTCACTACTGATACATGTGTATATATTGTTAAATGTTCATATCATACCATATGCATACATATTCACAACTTCAGGTTTTGTCGATTTCTTTCTTTGCCTTTTTTGTTATTTTATCTTTGTACCGTCTCTTATTATATTAAATTTGTGTTAATTTTTTAACCTTCTTTTTGTTGTTTAGCTTCCGGTAATCTGAGTGGGGATATGAGAGTCAACTGCAGTATATTTCTTCCCAGAAAATTTCTAATTACTTGAGTTAAATCCTGATTTCGTCTTCTTTTTTTATTTATTTATTTTTTTGGGTTTTTTTTATTCTTTTTTAATTTTTTATTTTGATTTTGTTGGGTTTTTATCAGTGACCCTTAGGTTTTCTACATCAGAAGGGGTCTTTTTTTTTTTTTATCGTCATTATACATTTTCTTTTGAACTCTTTTTGCTACGAAAGTTGAAAGGTTGTTGAGATTCATACACATCATAGAATAGCAGCCTTAGGGTTTCCGGCGGAGTTGACCTTGTAGCCTGTAAGTATTTGGATTAGGCTTCGGGTTTCCGGCGGAGTTGACCTTGTAGCCTGTTAAGTATTTGGATTAGGCTTAGGGTTTCCGGCGGAGTTGACCTTGTAGCCTGTTAAGTATTTGGATTAGGCTTAGGGTTTCCGGCGGAGTTGACCTTGTAGCCTGTAAGTATTTGGATTAGGCTTAAGCTACTGTGGTCTTGTGGGTGCTTCAGTTTCTTGATTCCTATTCTTTTTGTGTTTCCTCGTGACATTTTGTTAGTTAAAGTTAAATGTTTTCTTGATATTGTTTTACAAACGAAATTGTGGTTGTATTTCAGTTGCCTTTGTTGACTGTAAGTAATGCTTGACTTCGGCTATTGATCCCATTTTGGTGTTTGCTTTATTGTTTTCACTTTTAAGTTTGTTCTACCTATAAAATTCTTGACTTTAATACAGACAAATCACTCACAATCAAACTGGAGGTTTGGTGGCTATCTAGAAAAGATATAATCTGCAACTGAATTACCTACCTAAGTGATCAACATGAAGAGAAATAGAAATAAAAGCTTGGACTCCTAAGAACGAGTTTGATATAGTGCAATTTCAAACTTGACCAATCTTCTGCAAAATGAACCCCAACAGGTTTGTGAAGGATTACTTACATGAAATCAGTGACTACCATCATTGGAACATTTTGGGTTGTGGGTTTTACTTGACTTATTTTTAAGATCAAGATAGCAGGAATCTAGCTTAATTAGCTTGTGGCTCTCCTATTTTGTTATTCCTTTGATGGTTAGCTCGGTGTTAAACTAGTGGGTTTTTATAGAATGATAGTTTAGAAAGATATCACTTGGTCCCCCCCAACATTGATCTAATGTATTTCTTGTCGTGATTTTGAATCTTTAGAGGTTTCTTGTTTTTCAAAGCAACAGTAGGTGGGATGTCTTTACACTATAATTACTTTGCCTGTTTCTTTTGTGTTAATTCTTTTTTTATTCCACGATATCTTTTTTTATTTGTTCTCTCATCTCTCAATGTCATTGTAGGCAGAATCAACATGTTGATCATCCAAATATGCTTTTTGAGTTGAAAATACTGGAATTCTGTAAACTGGCCGATGATTAAGTCCTTATGTGCCAAGATGACTAAGGAGGAGGTGAATATTATTATGGTGCTATGACAGGCAGTTCTTTTCAACATACCAATCTTTTTCAACATCCATCCTCTTTGTAAGAAAGCCAGTGCTCAATTAAGGTTTTCAATTTGATAATTTTGATTATTCTTAGATTGTTTCTAATCCATGACTTTTTTCTTTGTTGCAGAAAATCTCCCAAACTTTGGCACACCATTACCTGACAACGAGAGAGAGCACGCTAGTCAACATTCATGCATGGGACATGGTTGTTTACAAGCGTGCTCTCCCTCGTTGTCATAGATTTGCTTGCCAAAGTGATTGATTACTCTTTTTGTTTGCTTCTAATATGCAGTAGCAGGTGATTTCTAACAATAGCTTGGAGTTAGTTTTTGCCTTAATTACTTTTAGCTTTCAAGTTCTTTTCTCAAAATAGATATGTCAGTATTAGTCCTCTGGGCCAAAATAAACTCTCTTAAGTTAATGATATGTAATTGAATAATTTTACTTTGATGTTCAGAAAGTTTTTAATTGATTAAAAATTATATTCCTGCCCATGCAGTTCCTTACTTCATTCGTAGTTAATGAAATCCAGTAAGTGTTGCAACTTACTGGGGAGTGCCCTTAGTGTATTCATTAACCTTTATAAGAACATGCATCCCTAGGAATTCAAGCTTCTAATCTGTTATTGTTATCCTTGATACTACCTTGAAATGAACAAGGATTAGATTTGGTATTGTCATAGGTGCATAACTCAAGTACATCATTCTGTATACTTTTTTTGTACACTTTTCTTGTTTGTATATCATTACCCTTAAATATATACCCTAGATAAAGAGATTGCTTTGTGCACCTTTCTTCTTTTCTCGAGTCTTTATCTTGCTCATGCCAGCATTATAGTAGGATTCGATGGTTTTTATTTGTACTTGGGTTTTGCAGTTCCTCGTATGATAATGAGCTCAATTGTACATGACTTGAGGATTCCACAGAGGAAGGGGTGGAGGCTTAAAATATGTTGCAACTAACCCTAAAATAATCTCATGGTTTTAAATTTTGGCCATCACATGACAGTATGGTAGGGTCTCAATCCTGTTCCAAGCTGCAATGACCTTCCCCACATCATATGCCTAGGAGCCATTGTGCTGTTACATCATGCATGTGATAGTGTCTCTTAGATTGCGAGTATAAACCATTACTCTTATCTTGTCTCTTATTTTTTACCCCAAGCTTTACATAGATTCATTTCCAACATTAACAGTACCATATTTCACACATACAAATTGTGCATTGAACCCAAATTTCATATGAAGTTTGAAGATGACTGAAAATTGAAGAGATATTTGAAGGTAGGGAATTGTCCTTGCTCAATTCTTTCTGCATTATTTGCTTGATTGGCATTTGATTCTTATTTGCAATTGAAATCTAGCTACCTCACGGTAATAGTTAGTGAGATCCTGTTCTTATTCTGCACCATGAGAAATAAATGAGAAAATTTTATTTCGTTAGGAAGTACCATTTTTTTAATCGTTATTTACTCGAGAGTTACATGCTTTTTCCATCTTGGGGCAAGCTGAGTGTCAACTTGAGATATTACATGATACATCGAAATTCGTTCACTCAGGCGGTGGTAGCCTACTTTAAAATAATTGACTCTCATCATGTTAATTTATTGTACTTCGCAAATCTAATATAACTATATCATGTGTATGTTACATGAGAAGAACGAGTGATGCTATTCATTTACCTACAAGACTTCGCAATTTACTGATACTGACAGATGGTTATTGAATATATTTTGTTATTTTAATTACTTTTCATCTTTTATCAATTGCATTATTGAAAGCTTAAAAGAAGAAACACTATGTTCTAACAGTGACTTGAAGTGACAATATAAAGTTCCTTACTTTGTCATTTGTGTACTTGGAGTTCATAGAAAGCATTGTGAGGTCAATTTTGTGGTCGACATATCAGATCTGTGACTTTTTTAGAAGCGGGCTGTTTGTCCAGACAGAAATTACATTTATGGTCTTATGTTTTGGGTCTGATGCTACTTATCAAAAATATATATATATATATATATTTGTTTCAAGTTTGATGCCCATTACCTCCACTTCCCGCAACTTTGTTGCCATGACCTTGACTTCAACCATCGCTCCTTTTGGCGTCTTTTCAATAAATTTTGCTTACTTATTAAAAAACAAAAAAATGACATTGACTTCAACCATGATTTAAAACCATAGTGAATTAAAGTTTCAATTGGTTATTTGCAGTTTCAATTGTGTGAGGTCTGAGTTCTCGTACAAAAAATACGTAGTGTATTTAGGAATAGGTATTTTCTTCAAATTTATTGCATTTGTCACAGTATAGTTTCTCTATGATTATCATTAAAAATAATACTCGCTTACAGTTACTTAAGTTTGACCTAAAAGACAAGCATGTATATTATTAGGGGAGGGAAATTTCGTCTTGGAACATGTTTGGTTTCTCAAAGTTTTTAAGTTAATCGAGATTATTAAATTATAAGGTCTTGGTTATTAGAGCATCAACTGCGTGGCATATTTTGAATATATATTATCATTTGTTTGTTTTACTATATTAAGAATAATTGAATTATAACCTTTCCAGATAGATATGTTAATTTTCAATTCTTTTTGTTTTGAATGCTTTTTCTTTACACGATGAACATATACCTGGTTGTCCAAATGGGCTGGTTCCATAGCTGGAACCACTTGTTTTACAATTTGTTGGCATCTGAATGATCTTTCTAGCATCTGCTTATAGTATAGTCATTCTAATTTTTTGAGGTGAAATTACAACTACCTAAGGAATCAGGTAAGAGTTCTCCTCAGGTGATAGTTCTCTGTATTCTGGAAATCCTTGATATTCACTCATTAGTCGACAATCTAGGCATGTTCTTCAAATGATTTGCAAGAAGCTGGTGTCTAGAGTCATCTTATTGGCTGATATTCACCAATACTTCCACCTTTTACTTTTGCCCTAGACCCTTAATATGCTGAGATGCGAGATGATCCGTGACCAATTTCATTATCACCTTCAGCCATTGACGACACTAGTTCAACATCGACCTTTGAAATATGGTCTCATACTGGATTTTATTTTTCAAATTAATCACAATTGCATTTGATATATGGTCTTTTCTTTTTGTTTGGTAATGGGAAGTATTGAATGTTAATGTCCAGACAATATATCACAATTGTATACCATTTCTTGCTGTTAATTAACCAAAAACCTATTCTCTGGTAAGGCTTGAGGTTAATATAATGATGTTGTGTGGAAAGCAACTAAGAATGTCATTCTTCAAGTATTCTGTTTTAGGCAGTTCATACCATCCAGTCAGTGTTTTGAACTAAGATTTTGAATCTTCCATGTTTCAACAGTAGCATATTATTCCATGGAGCTAAGTTCCCAAATAGGTAAGAAGTGTTTCCACAACTCCACCACATAGTCAATTCTGTTCCATTTGATCCTTCTTTCATAGCTACATATCCTTCTGGTCCCCTCTATTTTTCCATTCCTACCTTTATGATGTGTTTAGATCAAGAATTTGATGATGGAAAAGAAAAGGAAAAAGAAAAGGTTAGGAAAAATAAGAACAAGATAAAAGAGGATTTTTTTTTCTCTTTCCCGTACATTTTCCTTTTCCTTTGCTTTTCCTCTGATAAATATGGGTTCCAAACACAGCTTTAGGTGTTTCTCTTAACTACCAAAATGGAGGTTCAAGCTGGTTTGAATTCTTGTGTTTAAATTGGTGCTTTATGACTGGCCTCACAGTTAAGGACAATATAAAACAAGCTCATGAACTTATTGGTTTAACGTCTGACATCTTACAAATTTTCTTTACACAACTTTGACAGAAGTGTTATACAGAATTGGGGATCTTGAATAAAGTTCTACAGAGAATAGCTATTTGTGCCATGTCCATTCTCTAAAGATCTTCACTTCTGCTTTGAGGTATGTCATCTCTATGTTGTGGCTTCATTAAATTAGACTGGTGTTTTTATTTTCGCTTTTTTGGGATTCTTTATACAATCACTGTGTTTCAATGTAATAGAATGTTCTACATGATGTTCTCAGAAAGTGTGTGAAAGTATTGTGTAGTTATACTCAGAGGTAAAGGGCATAAAATTCTTATTTTTTTAAAATTTAATAAAACATATTATTTTCAGAAATATTGAGATGAAATTTCTTCCTTTAAGATGAGCATAGGAAATTTGTCTTTATCGGCCTTATTGTTATTTGCCACTCAGCAGACGTGTATTTATGTCTCGGTCGAATCTTTGGAGAGGATCTTAGAGATTACTAGACGCTTGTATTCTTCATACATGGTGAGGCATTTGTAAATTTAGCCGCCTAGAAACATGTTCGGCTTTTGTCAACTTCGTTCAGACCTTAATTAATGATGGGTTTTATGCTTGTGTAATATCTTTATCCACTCAGTGATTTTATAAAACATAAAAGCAAACGGTGAATCATTATTTTGTGCGCGAATTATGCTTTTTAAGTTTTTAATTTTTTGGTGTTAGATGAAATAAAATAAAAATTGTAGGAGCATCTCTCCTAGAGATATTGTTACTCAATTGGATGCTTGAGACATGTTGACATTCAAGAGAACTAATATATATTCACCATTTCATGGTATTTCAAGAGCGTGCATAGTGCACCTATACTTGCTGGTATGATTATCCATTGTTTAAAAGATGCAGAAGCAATCGAAGAGCACTGAAGCTAACTTATACAAGCTTTTCTCCAATATATATGTTAAGACTGTCTACTGGTTGCAGAAACTCGTATCCAATATATATATATGTACTGATATTCTTTGTACTGTTTCATTTCCAATATATGTATATGTATATATATATATATATATATGTACCTTTTCCTTTTGACGATGGTTATAAGCATATATATGCTAGTACTCCTAGTTGCAGTAAAAGATCAGGAAAAAAATACCCTTCTGCTGTTCTGCATGCAGCTGTGGAGATACATGCCCATGGTTGGCTTCTGCTTTCTTCCTCATTTAACTTTTTTATGGTATCACCATAGCTCTAGGAACCTCTAATAATTCCTTAAAAAATTTAGTTTGTAGCTTAATTTTCAGTCTACACGAACTGACACCAAATCAATCCAATCCGATGATCCTATGGATGGATAACGGGTGGATTTTGACCAATCCGATTATATTTGGTTTGAGTGATGAGTTTTTATTTTTTCAATACCATCCAACTCGACATTTTTAATACTAAAATTTAATTTTTTCACCTAATCCGATCACTTTATGAGTCGAGTGCAGTTTTAAAATTGTTGAAAATAATGTGATCAAATTGAATAATAAGCGATTCTCAAACCTGATTCGATCTAGCCTGACCTGTGAACACTTCTAGCTTATGATATTAGAATCGATCCTACATGACTCTGTGGCCTCCGTAGCCCTTCGTAGGCTCGTAGCAATTGAGGGCATGATGGGACCTTAGGTGAGGTCACAAAATTGGGTGGATTATGAGGAACTCTTTAAGATGGCTATGATTGTTAGTGCAAAATAAGGTGGATTTGGTGAGGTCATGCTATGCTTGGGTGATGAGTTCTTGCACAGCAGCCGTTGTAGGAAGCCATCCTTTCCCGCCAAGTTCAAGATCCGAACACACCCAAGAACGAAAACAAGTCATCTCTCTGCTGCATAATTGCAAAAAAATAAACCAAATCACTCCAATACACGCTCAAATCATTAGAAACGGCCATGAGCAATCTTCTTCGCGTTTGCTCCAATTGCAACGTCATCGATTACACGTCCAAGGTTTTCCAGCAGACTCAGAACCCAAATGTCCACCTCTACACTGCTCTCATTGATGGGTTTGTAAAGTCTGGTTCTTACCTTGATGGGATTCGGCTATATTCTCAAATGGTTGAGGGATGCGTCACGCCTGACAACTATGCTATCAATTCAGTTCTCAAGGCCTGTGGGTCTCAACTGGCTTGGAAGGAAGGTAGAGAGATTCGTGCCCAAGCTGTGAAACTTAGTTTGAATTCTAGCCGTTCAGTAAGGATGAAACTAGTTGAATTGTATGGAAAATGCGGTGAATTCGAGGATGCATGGCATGTTTTTTATGAAATGCCTGAAGGAGATATTGTTGCATTGACCGTTATGATCTCATGTTATGTAGATCATGGATTGATGGCGGAAGCGAGTAATGTTTTTGACCGGGTTCAGACAAAGGACGCTGTTTGTTGGACGGCCATGATTGATGGGCTTGTTAGGAATGGGGAAATGAATAGAGCTTTGGAGTTATTCAGGGATATGCAAAGGCAAGGTGTGAGACCCAACGAAGTGACTCTCGTTTGTGTTTTATCTGCAAGTTCGCAGTTGGGAGCGTTAGAGCTTGGAAGATGGGTTCATTCCTATGTGGGGAAATATGGGATTGAGCTGAATCATTTTATTGGCTCTGCTTTGATCAACATGTATTCAAGGTGTGGTCGCACTGATGAGGCGGAACGAGTGTTTGAGGGGCTGAAAGAGAGAGACGTCGCAACTTATAACTCCATGATTGTTGGGCTTGCCTTGAATGGAAAGAGCGTCGAGGCTGCAGAGATGTTTCGACAAATGGTGAAGCTTGGAGTTAGACCAACCAGTATTACTTTTGTTGGTGTTTTGAATGCTTGTAGTCATGGGGGTATGGTGGAGTTGGGATTTGAGATATTTGAAGCCATGACTGGAAATTACCAGATTGAACCACAAATTGAGCAATACGGATGCATGGTTGATCTTCTTGGACGTGTGGGTCGTATTGAAGAAGCTTAACTTCATTAGAAGCATGAAAACAGCACCATACCATATCATATGGGGGTCTTTGCTGAGTGCTTGTAAAATTCATGGAAACTTTGAACTAGGAGAACAGGCAGCTAAAATTTTGCTAGATCGTGGGGATGCTGATTCAGGAACATATGTTCTGCTATCGAATGTCTATGCTTCATCCAGGAAGTGGGACGAGGCAGCACAAGTGAGGGCGAAAATGAAGCTGGATGGTATTCAAAAGGAATCGGTTTGTAGTTTGATCGAAGTGAAGAATGAGATTCATGAGTTTCTTTTGGGCGACACAAGACACCCTCCCTGAAAAGGAAGCAATCTACAGAAAGCTAAAGGAGTTGAGTCAAATGCTGAGATTAGAAGGTTATTCTCCAGATACAGAGAGTTTTACAGGATATTGACGATCAGGAGAAACAATGGGCTCTTGCTATATATAGCGAGAGGCTTGCAGTGTGCTACGGGCTAATCGCATCAGAACCATATACAACTATAAGGGTGGCGAAGAATCTGAGAGTATGCAACGATTGTCATTTGATGCTGAAGCTCATTCCTAAGATTACTAGAAGCAAAATCGTGGTCAGACATCGGAACAGGTTCCACCATTTTGAAAATGGGATTTGCTCTTGCGGAGATTATTGGTAAACTGTGGAAAATACGAAAAGATTTTAAATCCTACCAACAATACAAAGAACATTTATTTATTTCGTAACTCTGATGATCTGAGGTTGGTCAATGAAGTTAAAACATCTGAGACTTCTTGTTAGGGCCTCTATGTACATTGCGTTGTTATATGGAGATGTCAATGACTGGTAAGTCTATATTCGACGATCATGCTTGATCGTGATTTCCTTAAGTGCACTGTAACTGCAGTAGCAATCACTCAGAACACGAATTTCGAAGGATATAGAACCCTGTAGCCTTCCATATTGGTTTGACATGTCAGGATAATTAGACCTACAATAATCCAGAAGAATCAAGAAAGCACAATGCCCAGAAAGTTGGATCCTTTTCTTTTAATTCTTTAAAAGAAAGAAAAAGAATTAAAAAAAAATCTGAGTTTAACAAATAAAGTTTAAATAAGTTAGGTTTAATAAAAAAGAATTTTTTGGAACCGATTTTAACAAAAAGATTCTTAAAAAGAGTGTGCAAGTTCCGAGTTAGTACAGCACGGCAATATTTCCGCATGATTTGTCTCTAAATAATAAGTGCCTAAATCAATCTTTTACGTTAGACAACGATTTTCTTTATAAACAAAGCACCACCTGTTTTCTGGCTTCGAACCTTCTTACCGACTTCAATCCTCAATTTGTTTAGAAAAAGCAAACAGAAATCAAAGCAAAGCATCTCTCTCTCTCTCTCTCTCACATTTAGCTACCACAGGGAGAGGAATCAATCATGAATGAGTAATCTCTCTCTCTCTCTCTCTCTCTCTCTCTCTCTCTCTCACATTTAGCTACCACAGGGAGAGGAATCAATCATGAATGAGTAATCTCTCTCTCTCTCTCTATATATATACAGAGATATAAACATTTATAATTTTTTTCACATTTGAGCTCAATTTCTTTGTCTTCTCTTACAGATCCGAGTTCTACCCAAAAGAGTACTACGATCAGCAGATCAGAAGAACCATATCAACCCCATACTCTTCTTCGTCATTATCCACAACCAGCGTTCACGTAACCGCCCTCGACGGCCTGGTCAATGTAAACTCGCTCTTCACAATCGCCGTCTTCGTGGGCCTCTTCCTCGCCAGCACAGCCTCGAGAATCCATCGGCCTGCGACGCCGGCGTCGACGTCCCCAAGAAGCTCTTGGTCTTCGAGGTCGTCTCCTTCAGCTTCTTCCTCTTCTCGTCCTTGGTCGCTCAGGGCTTGAAATTAGCCATCAACCTCTTGAACAGCAAGAACGTCAATGAGGCCTTTCGGGCCCACATTAGCCTCAAGGTCCTCAGATTTGGGATGTTGCCTCCGCCGTTGGATCGGTCATGGGTTGCTTGTTCTTGATGCTCTTGATGGTTAATGATGGTGCAACAATCTCGTGGAATCTTATCCCAAGTCTTTGATGAGCTTTTTTTCGTTGATTGGTGATCACTAGTTCTAAGCACACGGGTGTGGTGCATGCCAAAAGTCATTCGGTGTTTAAGTTAGATTTAAGAGAATAATGCTGCTTAGATAATATAGTTTGCTAGGGTTTTCTTTCTTTGCGTACCTAGAGAAAAGAGTTGTGGTTTTCCTTTGTATGTATGCATGGGAATGATTGATGACCATTCCATGTGGCGGCTTTTCATTAGAGGGTCAGCATTGTGACAGGGCACTTGAGAGGACTGTCTCTACACTCCATGGTGGCGTGTGTCAGAACTGCGTCAGGAGTAGGACGGTTGTCCTTCGTACACTCTATGCCGATGCCCAGAGTGCACGCCAAAGTGTCCGGTGTTAGGCAGGGACCCCACTGATGTGATTGTGAGGCCGACCAGAGTGGGAGGTCCTCCCAAATGGTTGGTCTGTTCGGGACTAGAGGGGAGTAGTATTAAGGGTCTGGTCAGGGCCTGACTAGACGATACGGTGTGGTGTGATCTGGTCGAGGGCCGATCGAGCACCTATGGGGTCTTTGGTCTGGTTAGAAATATGTCACTACCAGATGCCCCCAATTCATCTGGCCACTGCTCGGGGCTAGGGGAATTCCACGGGTCAGCTCACCCTCGAAATCCGGGGTGCATTTATAGCAAGATGGGTGCAATAATGGCTAGTGCGTCGCTTTGCGTACCGCCATGCGGCAACTGGAGACTAGTGATTGGAAATAAAAAATACATGTCGAATCCCAGCCGTTGACGTTCCATCATCCCAGGCTATCTAGGCCATTAATTTCAAAGACTTTGGGGGGAGTTTTGTGAGGTGGTTGCCCCTTTTGGCCCTTCACTTGCCTTAGTTGAACTTCTTGCACAATATAGAAAGAGAAACGAACCTTCGCCTTCACCAGCCTTTATCTCTGTCATCTCCAGCCGGTTGACGGGATACCAGCCTACACGACGTGTCGCTGGTTGTCTTACAAACTCGTTGCCGGCACCTCGTGTCGTGGTAAGATCCACTTCCTAGTTATATGTACTAGTTGATTACACGTTGCGTGTCGGTATTCGAAGGAAGAGGCCAGATTCCCAACCTTTCGTGGCATCTCTAGAAGTTCTGGAGCCAGAGGAGGCTACGGTTGCTCACTCTGGTATTGGGGGAGAAAGGAATCAGCCCGTTAAGGTGGCTGCCTGACTTGGGGAGGCCAAGCAAGAAGAGGAGGAGGAAGAGGAAGGTCCTGAGTATGAGGCTGTGGGGATCGCCTTCGTTTTGGATAGAAAGAAGGTCGTTGCTGACACGCCTCCAGTTGTGCTTCAACTGGAGCCACTCCGCAAGGGCACGGAGGTCGCGCTTGTAGTAAAACCGGAGGATCCGGTGTCGTTCTCTCCCAAGGGAATTCTGCAAATATAGCAACAAAGCTCAACTAGCACGGGTACTTATCTTAATGGATTGCAAATGAAAATTCTTAACATAAAAGAGACCGAAAATATGTTGGTTTTGAGATGATGATGGTTATATGCTTCATGCAATAATTTAGTGACTATGAAAAAAACAACAAAAGCTAGTTTTATGTGATTAAGGAGAAAAGCTTGGACATGGTTGTTTTGATCCACCAATTCACAACAAGGGTTTCCAATGAGAGGTTTTATAACTCAAATCAAGAATCACACCTTGGATTCTTGATTCGGAAAATGTCGGCTATAAAAATGTGGGTTTTGTTTGATTGAGCCTAGAGAGAGAATATATAATTGGTACCCTAGAATCAAACCTTAAACATGTGCAATACCTATACCAAATGTTGATTTGTGCATAAATATTACCAAAGGGTTATGAATCTAGGTTTTTCTAATGAATCTCATACTAAATCAAATGAAACCATATAATTTTGAGGATATGACTTTGAAGTCCATACAACCCATTTTCAACCCTTTGAAGATCCTTGGTGGGTCTTCACAACCACATCCAAGGGGTGTTTAGCTACTAGAATCCATGTTAACTAACATAAAAAGAGACAAATCTAACATTAAACTATAAAAAGCTAGTGTTTGGTTGCCAAGAAAATGAGAGAAAGTGCCAAGAAAATGATGGAAAGTTGCTAGAAAATGTAGAAAATCATTCACTTCATATATATAACCAACATTCACTTACAATCATCCAAAAGCAATAAATGACATTAAATACAAAGCATTAAGAGTAGATCTAACCAAAAACTTTACAAGATAACAAAAATCCACTTTTGGAGCCTTCTTCCCGTCCAAACTGCTGCAGAAAATACCCTCTATCACTTTTTGTCTCGAACAAAAGCTTTTATACTCTGCAGAAAAACAGAGTCTGTACACACCAATTGATCGGTGTACGACCGATCGATCGGCCGATCGATCGCCCGATCGATCGGTCAGGGCGATCGAATGCCCGATCGATCGCAAAAAACCGACCCCTCTGAAGTTTGCTTCTGTATCGTCTGTTGTGAGGATTCCGACGTCACCGATCGAACGCCCGATCGATCGGAAAAAAACGCCCTCTCTGAAGTTTGCTGCAGAAGGTGAACAGAGCATTACCGATCGATCGCAGGATCACCGATCGATCGGCCGATCGAACGTTCCGTGGACCGTTCGATCGGGCGATCGATCGGGCGATCGATCAGTCATGCTCAAGATTGCCCATTTGCCTTAGTTTGAGCTCCAAATCCTGCAAAAAGTGTACAAAAAGAGTTTTAACGTGTTTTAGGGGTTAGAATACTAAATTAAGACCAAATTTAACTATTCAACTAACAATTTAAGCCCAAAAGATTACTATTTTTAAGGGTAATCAACACCCCCCAACTAAACCTTTGATAGTCCCTATCAAAGTATGAGAGGAAAACAAAAATATATACATGCATTAATCTTATTCAAGTCAAATCTCCATCCACCTAGGTTGTGAACCAAAGCAAGGTAAAGACATAAAGCATGGAAGAAACAAAACATATCGACGCGTACTACCAATGACATATGACCCTAATGATTCAAAACTCGTACAATTATGTCCTCGATGCTTCGATCCAAGTCTCACAAGGCATACACTCAACTTTAAACATGAACGCTCTAGGTCCCTCAATGGAAAGCTCTTTTAACGAGTAAATGTATAAACCATGCAAGTAGAGCAATTCCAAAACCAAAGACGAATAAATTGTAAGTGTATTGACTTGGCATAGCTTCATGAAGGAATATTCACAGCTTAAGCATAATCTAGAAAATTGACATAAATGCCTCATACACAATTGAATTAAAGATTCATGTATCTTCGGATATCAAAGCCATAAGGGTGATGAATGAGAGAAGAGCCATGTAAGAGGATAGAAAATGGAAAAAGGGTTCAACATATGCATGCACATTACACATGATGATCAATGATATTCACTTCCACATTTCCACTCTTTTGAATCACTTTCACTATCTTCCTTCACCTCACTTCTTTTGTATTTGATTTTTTTTTTTTTTTTTTGAACACTCCTTTTCATCCCTTTCTTTGTATGTATGTAATTTTAAATTTTTTTTTTTTTTTTTTTCAACTCCGTACACCTCCAACCTTACAAAAATAAGAGTAATGCATCTATTGGCATTGACACTCTTTAAACTTATGCACATGCATATGGATATTAAAAAGAAGAAAAATACACATGGAATGGCTTAATGGAATGAAATGGCCTATGTGTTTAGAATCCGAAGAATACAACAAATCAAAACTTCAAAAGTGTATAAGGGGTCAATAAATCTATATAACACTCGAACATGTAAACCAACATCAAGAAATAATGAAGCTATTCAATGAATGAGGATCAACAAAAATAATCTTGAATAAATGTGATTCACTCTTCAAAGGCGAAAAATAGGCTCTAAAGCTCACACGGTAAAAATCTCCACCTTATAAGGACATGCATGCATAAGAATGAAACACACGGCATCACATAACATGTTAGTGCGCAACAATGTGAATTGTCTCTTATAATGATTTTATGCCAAAAACTTGCAATGTATCATAATCTCTAAGGTGGGTTAATCATCAACTCAAATTTAATCAAAAACATGGTATGGTACTTATTTGAAACAACCTTGACACCTCCATAAAAAAAAAAAAAAAATCCAAAAAGAAATGATATCAACAATTAAGGGCATAGCTAAGGTGTCAAGTTATAGAAAAGGGCGATACGAATACCATACAATACCCATTACCTCGGTTGGAACAATACATGCGATATGGGTATCAATCAAAAAGTACACCTGTAACTGAACTGCCAAAAATATACACGAAAAAGACAAGAGAACACAACAAATGTATACAAAAAGGGTATGCCACAATACGAAAGATCACTATACAAACAGCTCAAAAATAAAAACATCCACTATAATAAAAAAGATTTAGATACATCATATGTGATTACACCCTAAAAGTGTAATCATAGGCTCTTAATCCGCACTTTGTTAGATTTATATTAGTGTTAATTTCCTTATTTTAGTTAGATATTTGTTTGATTATGTTTTGTGTGTGCTTTGTAGGTTATATAAGCTAATAAAGGCAAAAAGAAAGCAAGAATAATCAAAGCGGGTTCAAGGCGAATAATTTGTTCATGAAAATTCAGACCCGTCTCGGTATTTGGGCCATATCTTTTTACTCCGATGTCCGATTGAGCTGATTTTTGTTCCATTGGAAAAAAGACTTCAAGAGCTACAATTTGTCCTCTAATGTGCATCGGCTGAATCGGCCTCTAGAGTGGTCAAAATCAAGCTTCAAGGTGGAGGGATGAATAGTAACCGATCGATTGGCATGGCAAACTTCAGAGAGGGTGATTTACCGATCGATCGGCCGATCGATCGGGTGAACAGTAACCCCGATCGATCGGTCACTATTCACCGATCGATCGGCCGATCGATCGGTGAACAGTAACCCGATCGATCGGTGAACAGTACCCGTGAACAGTAAAAACAGTTTTTTTTCCGATCGAACGCTCCAATTGCCGTTCGATCGGCCGATCGATCGGTGAACAGTGCCGATCGATCGGTCGATATAGATCTGGAGCTTAAAAGCTTTGTTGTCCGAAAAAATGGAAAAGAGGAAGATTTTTTGGGTTTGTAGCAGCCAAGGAGGTGGTGTGAAAAGCTCCTCCAAGGTTGGTTTTTATGTTTTTGTGTATTTTAGCTTAGATTTATGTTTGTAATGTTAATGTAGGAGTAGAAATTGTAACTTTCTTACATTGTAATTTATTTTCCTTCACTTTCTTGCCATTTTCTCTCACTTTCTTAGCAACCAAACACTAGTTTTACTTAGTTTAATGTTAGATTTACCTTCATTTATGCTCTTTATTATGAATTCTAGTAGCTAAACATCTCTTGGGTGTGATTGTGAAAATCCACCAAGGATCTTCAAGTATTTTAATGGGGATTCATGAACTTCAAAGTTTTATTCATAGATTTGTATAGTTCTAATTGGTTGGGTGTTGGATTTATTCGAAAACTTAGATTCATAACCCATTTGGTAATGTTTATGCACAATTCAACAATTGGTATAAATCTTGCACATTTTTAAGGTTTGCTTCTAGGGTTCTAGTAATTGGTTTAATATCTACACTCAACTAAATATGAACTCAATGTTTTATGGTCAAAATATTCCGAATCAAGAATCCACGGTGTGATTCTTGATTTGAGTTATAAAAATCCTCTATTGAAATTCTTGTTGTGAATTGGTGGATTGAATCAATCATATCCAAGCTTTCCATTTTAATTGCTTTACATTTAAATCAATTGCCTAGTTAATTGCTTTAATTTTCATTGCACTAGTTTAGTATATCAAAACCCCATCAAAAACCTAAAGATTTTCGGTCCTTTTCTTTTTCCTTTTATTTTAGATTCAATTCCCCACATAATTGCAATTCGATCCTAGGCTAGATTAGTGTGAGTTGAGTGCTAGAGCCTATATTTGGCTAGGTCCCTTGGGAGAGAACGATACCGGATTACCGGTTTATACTTCATCGCGACCCTCGTACTCTTGCGGGGTACTAACTCCATTTTGTAGTTTTCGGAGCGAGTCAATATGAAATGAAATGCTATGAAGTGCGTAATGCATCTAATCTATCTGAAGATCCGAAAAGAGGTCTCCATCATCCGGAGGAGGCTGGCCAAGGTGCTGGATAATCTCCTGGAGTCGAGTGGACTGGGTCTGCTGCTGCTGCTGAATGTCAATCAGCTGACCCTGAAGTGCGGCAATGGCAGTGTCCTGAAGATCTAATCTAGCCATAACGTCGGTCTGCCACTGCTGGCGCTCTGCCTGCTGAGCGGTCAGCTGCTCCTGAATAGCTGCCAAAGTCTGAAGTAACGTCCCCGGAGCTGGCTCCTCCTGAGCCTGAGCCTGAGTCTGAGCCTGCACTGGCTGATCCTGCCGCTGCTCCCCTGACTGGGTCTCCTCCTGAGTTTGAGAAGCCGGCTGCTGAGAAGACGAGTGAGCCGAACTAGCTGACCCCCCCTTCTTCGACAACTGCCCTGCCGCTCTCTTCTCCGTCTTCCAGTCTATATCAGTCGAAGAGGAGAGCAGTACAACATCTGCAACACTAACCCCTGCCGCCCTAATCCTCGCTGTCAAAAAACAACCAAAAGGGATGCTGGACTGGGGAGTAGCAACCTGAGTCGCGGCCCACAATGCCATATACATGAAGTGGGGCAAGTCAATAGTCCTGCCCGTGCCAATAGCCCACATCAACTGCCCCCGCATCCTACTGCACTCCACCGTCCTCCCTAGTGGAAAGATCGAATAGCAAGTCCAAAGGAACAGCGGGTGGTATCTGGGAGCAATCTGCCTAATCCTGATCTGGGAAGCGGTCCAGGACTCTCCCGGCGCTAAAATCTCAGCGCACAACTCCTCATGAGATGGTGGATGCTCCCCATCATAAGAGAACTGAGGGTTAGCAACCCTCGGTATACCAAACTGCTCAGCAAAGGAGTCCGGGGTGATAACAACATCCCTACCCCGAACCCAAGAGCGAAGAATATGCCTGTCGCCACCAACGGGGTCCGATGAAATGTTAGCCATGAACTCTGCCACGAGGGTGGCTGAGTACTGGCCCCTAAAAGAAGCTAACCCCAACCACCGGCGGTCGGTCAAAGGCTGGAGCCAACCATATGGCTCAGCATCAAACTGACTCACTATCCAACGCCTCTCCACTACTATCTTACGGGCGCTCCACACCCGTCCAAACTCTCGCTCCTGATCCCTCCCTCGGAAGCGAGTGGAATCATACTCTCCCTCTCTCTCCCTCCTAGCATGCTCACGCTGGAGCTGCTGGAACTGGGCCAGAGTCTGAGAAGTCCCCGCCCCAGCTGTACCCTCAGAACTCCTAGTCTCGACCATAACTCTCTACAAAGCTAAGTACAGCTGGAAATGAAAAGAATGGACAAAGATCGGCGGAAGGAATACCTCTCGAAGCGTAGAAAACTGTGAACAGACGAGACAATGTCCACCAAAGTGAGCTGGCAGGGCCTCGCTGCTCCGACAGACAAACAGACTCTTTAAACTCTCAAGTAAACGCGAGTGAAATGAAAATGAACAGTGAACAGTGGCCTTTATATAGAGAACTCGGTCACCGATCGATCGGCCCCCTGAACCGATCGATTGCCTCGCGGACCGATCGAAATGGAGCGCCACCGATCGAACGGCCGATCGATCGATACCGCTCCCTTTCGATCGGTGCGGTAACAGCCCCGATCGATCGCAGTCGTCACCGATCGATCGCCCGATCGATCGATCGCAACGTACACGATCGATCGGCCGATCGATCGGTTTGGCCCACCGATCGATCGCAAAAACAGCTTCTCTGAAGTTCTGCAGAAATTCTCAGAATGGTTCACAGAATCATGCAAATGGTGCCCCCCCCCCAACTAGAATCATGCCATGACCTCAAGGCATGAACAAAATGGAATAGGAAAAGAACAACGGGGAGGGCGGGACTCTCGGGAATACAAATGTACACAACTAACTACCAAAAGAAAAGAGAAAGAAACCTAGAAAAAGAAAATCAAAAGAACTACTCCTAAATTATGAAACGTGACAAGCTAATGTCACTCAAAGGATGGTGGATCGATGAGATCCACACAGTCCAACTCCCCTTGAAATGTCTCAAAATACGGCTTTAGCCGCTGGCCATTTACCTTAAATGCCGAGCCATTCGTGAGGTTTTGCACCTCAATGGCTCCATGGGGAAAGACTTCTTTAACAATGTATGGCCCGGCCCACTTACTCCGCAATTTGCCCGAAAAGAGATGCAAGCGTGAATCATACAATAACACTTTTTGGCCAACTTTGAAAGTTTTTCGAATGATATGTTGGTCATGAAAGTGTTTCATCCGGGCCTTAGCAATTTTTGCATTTTCAAATGCATCATTGCGGAGTTCATCTAACTCATTGAGTTGGAGCTTTCGGTGGGTACCCGCAACATCAATATCCTCATTACATTGACGAATCGCCCAATATGCTTTATGCTCAATTTCGACGGGAAGATGACATGCCTTCCCGTACACAAGTCTATAGGGTGATGCGCCAAGAATGGTTTTATAGCCCGTGCGGTATGCCCACAACCCATCGGTCAATCTAAGAGACCAATCTTTCCTATTTGGTTGACGGTTTTCTCTAGAATGCGCTTAATTTCCCGATTGGCCAACTCAACCTGCCCTTGCGTTTGAGGATGGTATGGTAATCCAACCTTATGGACCACACCATACTTACGCATTAAAGACGCAAAGGGCTTATTGCAAAAATGTGAACCGCCATCACTTATCATGGCACGAGGCATGCCATACCTACAAAAAATGTTCTCTTTCAAAAACCGCAAGACCACTTGGTGGTCATTGCTTCGGGTGGCAATTGCTTCCACCCACTTTGAGACATAATCTACCGCAACAAGAATAAAAAGGTACCCAAACGAGTTAGGAAACGGTCCCATGAAATCGATCCCCCAACAATCAAATATTTCCAAAATAGTGATGGGGTGAAGAGGCATCATGTGCCTCTTAGAAAGTATTCCTAACCGTTGACACCTATCGCAAGCTACACAAAAAGTATGTACATCCTTGAACATGGTGGGCCAATAAAGCCCACATTGCAAAATTTTGGCCGTGGTCTTCTTGGAGGAGAAGTGTCCTCCACAAGCATGAGAGTGACAAAATTCTATCACTTGTTGGAATTCGTGATTTGGGACACACCGGCGAATGATTTGGTCCGGACAATACTTAAACAAGTGGGGATCATCCCACGAAAAATAGCGCACATTCCGGAAGAATTTACGCTTGTCAATGGATGACCATGTGGAAGGAACCTCACCGGTGACAAGGAAGTTCGCAATGTCCGCAAACCAAGGGATTGAAACTTGCTCAACGGCACTCACATGCATGAGATGCTCATCCGGGAAGTGCTCCTTGATAGGGGTTGGGTCCATGGCTTGCCCATTTAAGGGAAGTCGAGACAAGTGGTCAGCAACTACATTTTCAACCCCTTTTTTATCACGCATTTCAATATGAAATTCTTGGAGCAAAAGTATCCATCGAATGAGGCGCGGTTTTGCATTGGGTTTTGTGAGGAGATACTTTAGGGCCGCATGGTCGGTGTAGATGATGACCAATGGCCCAATCAAGTAAGACCTAAATTTATCAAGTGCAAAAACTACCGCAAGGAGTTCCTTCTCGGTTGTGGTATAGTTGATTTGAGCTTCATTGAGAGTTCTAGAAGCATAATAAATGACATATGGCTTCTTGTCAACTCTTTGTCCTAGGACGGCCCCCACGGCATAGTCGCTAGCATCACACATTAGCTCAAATGGAAGAGACCAATTGGGTGCTCGAATGATTGGGGCGGTGGTCAAAAGTCCCTTCAAATTGTCAAAAGCTTGTTGACAAGAAGATGTCCACTCAAAGGGAACATCTTGGGACAAAAGATGACACATGGGCCTAGAGATTGCACTAAAACCCTCAATGAAACGCCGATAGAAACCGGCATGCCCAAGAAATGATCTAATCTCCTTCACACACGTTTGGGCGGGCAATTTTTGAATGAGTTCAATTTTTGCTTTATCAACTTCAAGCCCTTCGGCCGACACAATATGCCCTAAAACTATACCACTTGTAACCATAAAATGACATTTTTTCCAATTGAGTACAAGGTTACTCTCCTCACATCTCATCAAAACTTTTCCTAAGTTACCAAGACAACCTTCATAAGTATCCCCATATACGGAAAAATCATCCATGAAGACTTCGACAATTTGCTCAATCATGTCGCTAAATATGCTCATCATGCACCTTTGAAATGTCGCCGGTGCATTACATAGCCCGAAGGGCATACGTTTATAAGCATATGTGCCAAACGGACAAGTGAATGTTGTCTTGGCTTGATCCTCAAGGGCTACATCGATTTGATTGTACCCCGAATATCCATCTAAAAAACAATAGAAAGCCTTACCGGACACCCTTTCTAGGACTTGATCAAGGAAGGGTAAAGGGAAGTGGTCCTTTCGGGTCACATTATTGAGGCGGCGATAATCAATGCACATTCGCCACCCGGTTTGCACTCGGGTTGGCACTAACTCATTGTTGTCATTTCTTATCACCGTGACACCCGATTTCTTAGGCACCACTTGGGTCGGACTAACCCATTTCGAATCGGAGATGGGGTAAATGATACCCGCATCTAGCAATTTTAAAACCTCACCTTTAACCACTTCCTTCATGTTAGGGTTCAATCGCCTTTGCATTTGACGAATGGATTTAGCCTCCTCTTCTAAAAAAATACGGTGAATGCACACAAGAGGACTAATCCCATGAAGGTCGGCGATAGTCCATCCTAGGGCTTTTCTATGTTTCCTAAGCAACGCTATCAACCCTTCCTCTTGGCTCCCAGACAAGCTAGAGGAAATCACAACCGGGTATGACTCCCCATCCCCTAAAAATGCATATTTTAAATTGGAAGGCAAGGGTTTCCTCTCGGGAATGGGAGGCTTCTCCTCCGAAGGAATCGGTTTCTCGGCACTCGGGTGGAGGGGTTCAAAAGAAGGGGTCCATTTACCCACATGTAAACACTCCTCTCTCGCACCCTCTAAATGAGACAATTCACTTGACACCATGCCCTCACTATCAAGTGAAGCATGTGGTTCACTTCTCACTAATGCCCTCTCCAAAGGGTCCTCAAAACTCTCCCGCTCAAAGTGCTCTTGAACTATGCTCTCTATGATATCTACCTCCCGGATATCCTCACATTCCCCTTTTTGTTTGGCAACCGAAAAGATGTTAAGCTCGAAGGTGGTGTTGCCAAAAGACAATTTCACTAACCCATTCCTACAATGTATGATGGCATTGGAAGTAGCTAGGAAAGGGCGTCCCAAGATCACAGGAATTTGGTTGTGAGCTATGCAACTCTCAACAGGTTGGGTGTCTAGGACAATGAAATCGACCGGGAAGCAAAAGTTATCAACTTGGATGAGAACATCCTCAATGATACCTCTTGGAACCTTTATAGAACGATCCGCCAATTGCAAGGTAACACGAGTAGGGCTCAACTCTCCTAGGCCAAGTTCCTTATACACTGAAAAGGGCAAAAGGTTGACATTAGACCCTAAGTCTAACAAGGCACGATCGATCTTGGTGTTCCCAATGGTACAAGAAATAGTAGGACATCCGGGGTCCTTGAATTTCGGCACGGTTTTACATTGCAAAATCGCACTTTGGTTTTCATTCATCATGGCGGTTTCCTTGACATGCAACCTTCGCTTAAAAGTGCATAAGTCCTTCAAGAACTTAGCATAAGAAGGTATTTGCTTAATTGCATCAAGGATAGGGATGTTGACCTTTACTTGTTTAAACACTTCATAAATTTCCGCATTTAGAAGTTCATTCTTTGGTTTGGTCAACCTTTGCGGGAAGGGAGCATGTTTGACTATGTCCCTTCTCTTATCCCTCTCACTTTCACTCAAAATCTCAATGGGATTGGCTAAGTCCCCCCCCCCCTTCTCTCGGCTCTTTTTCCTCTTTCTCTTTTTCTCTCTCTCCTTGACCAACACTCTTCCTAGAAGTCTCATCCCGAGGTGGGATAGTTTTATCAATGGTCTTTCCACTTCTAAGTGTGGTTATGGCTTGCACTTGGTCATGACTTGTACTAGGGTCACTCTTACCCTCGGTTATGTGCACTTGCCTCACCGCCGGGTTAGGTTGAGGTTGAGCCGGGAATCTTCCCGGGACATTTTGGGTCAAAGCTTGTGTCAATGTAGACATTTGCTTTTGGATGTCCTCAAGTAACCTATAGTGTTGATCTAGCACTTTTTCTTGTTTATCAACCCTTGAACTAACCCCCCTCATGTCATTGGCAAGTTGGTAAACATTGTCCTCTATGGGCTTCCTATGGAGGGGTTGGTATGGCCTTGGTTGATTTTGGAATTGGGGCACGGGTGCTTGTTGGTAAGGTGGAGGTGGATGTTGTGGTGGAAGTGCTTGTGGAGGTGGATGTTGTGGTGGAATTGCTTGTGGAGGTGGAGGTGCTTGGTATGATTGAGGGTTTTGATACCCTCCTTGATAGTTGTGGGAGTTTGAAGTCCCTTCATTGTTCCTCCACCCAAAGTTGGGATGATCTCTCCACCCCGGGTTGTATGTGTTTGAATAGGGGTTACCCCCTCCTCTTGAATATTGGCCAATTGCATTAACTTGGCCGTGCAAAGCCTCCTTCACACCCGGAATGATTGGGCATGAAGCGGTGGTATGGTCCGAGGTTTCACACACAAGACAACATACTTCCCTCAACTCCTCACTCTCTACCGATTGAACTTTTTTCACCTCAAGAGCCTCTAACTTTCTTGCTAAGGTAGCCACCCTAGCATTGACATCATCAACTTCCTTGAGTTGATATCTTCCCACCCCTTGTTGGATTGAGCGACCCTCGGGATTTTGGGTCCCGGTAAGTGCCCAATCTCTAGCCTTATTTGCCAAGTTATCAAAATAATCGTATGCCTCATGGGGTTGCTTATCAAAAAACGTCCCCGCACACATGGACTCGACAAATTGCTTGAGTTGGGGTGTCAAAGAAGAATAAAATGTGTTGATGACGTGCCAATCGGCGAAACCGTGATGGGGGCAAGAATTTAAGAGGTCTTTGAACCTCTCCTAACATTGAAAGAAAGTTTCCCCCAACAAAGGAGAAAACTGTGAAATTTGCCTTCGAATGGCCTCGGTTCTATTTTCGGGGAAAAATTTGCTCAAAAATTCCCCTTGGAGAGTAGCCCAAGAATGGATGGACATAGGTCGCAAGGAATTGAACCAAAGCTTAGCTTTGTCCTTCAAACAAAATGGGAAGAGTTTCAACAAAAATACTTCCCTTGGACATGAGTTGTCCATAGCAATTGAACAAGCATCCTCAAATTCCTTAAGAAAAATGTAGGGTTGTTCCGAATCCATCCCATGGAATTGAGGCAACATTTGCATCATTCCCGACCTAATGTTTAGAGTGTTGTGATGGGGCGGGAAAAACAATGCACGATGTTGGTGCTTGCCTTGGTGGGTTTAGGTAGTCCCGGAGAGTCCGTATAGGGGGAGCCGCCACATCGCCATGATGGCTCCCTCTTTCAAACTCCTCATGACCTTCCGGGTGGATTTGGACATTTGGATGCAAGGGTTGAATGTTAGGTAAGCCGGGTTCATTGGGATTTGCCATTGGAATGAAACCTAGGTCGACCACTAAAGGTAAGCTAGGTGTTGGTGAAGATGTGCTTGTGCTCTCAATGCTCTCTATCCTCACAAGGCGATGATGTTCGTCCCGCGTGAAATATGACATGCAAGAATGAATGCACACATAAGGTTGGACCGATAAGGTCGTTCAGCACATCATACACAATTCCCTAGGCTGGACAACGGCTTTTTTTTCAATTCAACTCCGTACCTCCAATGTCCACATACAATAAGCGTACCACCAATTTGAAACTTTCACACACTATCCTAACTCCACTAAATACTCCCGAAGAGGGATAATTTCTTAACAAAAATGCAATGCAATTATGCTATATCAAACAAAAGAAACTAGAGAAAAGAAGAAATAGAAAATAATCCTAAAAATAAAACACCTTAAGGGAAATGAGAGTGTACCGGGGCCCGAAGCCCGTAGATGCTTCCCTCGGGGGTGGTGATGAAATCCACCCTTTTTGTGTGTTCTTTTTTTTTTTTTTTTTTTTTTTCTTTGCTTGCTCTTCTTTTTTTTTTTTTTTTTTTCAATTTTCTTCCGCAATCCTTAGCTTTCGTCCGGTGTAGCTTTTGCCTATGAATTCCTCGGCAACGGCGCCAAAACTTGACACGCCTCCAGTTGTGCTTCAACTGGAGCCACTCCGCAAGGGCACGGAGGTCGCGCTTGTAGTAAAACCGGAGGATCCGGTGTCGTTCTCTCCCAAGGGAATTCTGCAAATATAGCAACAAAGCTCAACTAGCACGGGTACTTATCTTAATGGATTGCAAATGAAAATTCTTAACATAAAAGAGACCGAAAATATGTTGGTTTTGAGATGATGATGGTTATATGCTTCATGCAATAATTTAGTGACTATGAAAAAAACAACAAAAGCTAGTTTTATGTGATTAAGGAGAAAAGCTTGGACATGGTTGTTTTGATCCACCAATTCACAACAAGGGTTTCCAATGAGAGGTTTTATAACTCAAATCAAGAATCACACCTTGGATTCTTGATTCGGAAAATGTCGGCTATAAAAATGTGGGTTTTGTTTGATTGAGCCTAGAGAGAGAATATATAATTGGTACCCTAGAATCAAACCTTAAACATGTGCAATACCTATACCAAATGTTGATTTGTGCATAAATATTACCAAAGGGTTATGAATCTAGGTTTTTCTAATGAATCTCATACTAAATCAAATGAAACCATATAATTTTGAGGATATGACTTTGAAGTCCATACAACCCATTTTCAACCCTTTGAAGATCCTTGGTGGGTCTTCACAACCACATCCAAGGGGTGTTTAGCTACTAGAATCCATGTTAACTAACATAAAAAGAGACAAATCTAACATTAAACTATAAAAAGCTAGTGTTTGGTTGCCAAGAAAATGAGAGAAAGTGCCAAGAAAATGATGGAAAGTTGCTAGAAAATGTAGAAAATCATTCACTTCATATATATAACCAACATTCACTTACAATCATCCAAAAGCAATAAATGACATTAAATACAAAGCATTAAGAGTAGATCTAACCAAAAACTTTACAAGATAACAAAAATCCACTTTTGGAGCCTTCTTCCCGTCCAAACTGCTGCAGAAAATACCCTCTATCACTTTTTGTCTCGAACAAAAGCTTTTATACTCTGCAGAAAAACAGAGTCTGTACACACCAATTGATCGGTGTACGACCGATCGATCGGCCGATCGATCGCCCGATCGATCGGTCAGGGCGATCGAATGCCCGATCGATCGCAAAACCGACCCCTCTGAAGTTTGCTTCTGTATCGTCTGTTGTGAGGATTCCGACGTCACCGATCGAACGCCCGATCGATCGGAAAAACGCCCTCTCTGAAGTTTGCTGCAGAAGGTGAACAGAGCATCACCGATCGATCGCAGGATCACCGATCGATCGGCCGATCGAACGTTCCGTGGACCGTTCGATCGGGCGATCGATCGGGCGATCGATCGGTCATGCTCAAGATTGCCCATTTGCCTTAGTTTGAGCTCCAAATCCTGCAAAAAGTGTACAAAAAGAGTTTTAACGTGTTTTAGGGGTTAGAATACTAAATTAAGACCAAATTTAACTATTCAACTAACAATTTAAGCCCAAAAGATTATTATTTTTAAGGGTAATCAGTTGCCTTTCAGCAGGCATACCAGATCCCGAGAGGGGTTAAGTGTAGGGTCCCTAACCCTGGGAACTGAGCATGCTCAGCCAGGGAGGGTGAGATTACTGTGTTTGAGGGTGCACTGGTAGGCGGTCTCCGCGTGACGTTTCCTCGGCCCATTAGGGAGATTTTACAAAGGCTACACCTCTCTCCCGAGTAGCTCCAACCGAACGCTTGAAGGATCATGGTAGGCTGCATGATCTTCTGGCAGATTGTCCACAAGAGGGACGTGACACCTGAGGAGTTCCTGTATTATTATAGGTCGGCCGAGAGGGGAAAGGGCCATTAGTACTTCTTAAGCAGGTCGCCAGGACTTGATCTAATTGGCAAGTTCCCGTTATCGCATAAGAACTAGAAGGATCGATTTTTCTTCATCAGCGGAGAAGGCTGGGAGTTCTGCCCTTTGGAGATTAACTTCTCTGCTCAGGTCTCTAGGCAGTGGGGTTTTTTGAGTAAGAAGGGTACGTTCTTTTTACTGAGCTTTCCCTTTCTTGTTTATTTTTTAAATGTCGGCCGTTCTGACTTAGGTGTTCTGCAGGTGTCAGGTCGGGTTAAGCCCATTCTGTCTGACGAGCAGAAGGGGGACATAGAGAGGTCTAGGAGTACGAGTTTTGAAATGCCAAGGACCTGGTGACCATTGAGGCGTTTGCTCAGTACCTCCTGGGGCTCGAGTCGACCAGGGAAGCATTGGCTGCCGAACATAAGAGGAGTGAGTAGATTTTTACCTTGAGTAAGCTGATCCTCGTCTGATTCCTGACTTTTATTGCAGATCGCCAATCTCCCGCTACCAGTCAGCCCAATCCTGCGACAACTCAACCACCTTCTGGGTCGAAAGCCATGAGTTTTGACGTTAGCTTCTTGGCGAGGAAGAGGGCAGTTGACCAGGGGCGAAATGTCAGAAGACTGCCGAAGTAACGAACTTGGCGAAGGAAGTCACCCCTCCTCCCAAACAGGCATCCCCACCGAAGGGGAAGAGCACGACTCATGCCATCGCTAAGCCTCTTACAGCAACCGAGCCAAGGCGTAGCATGGTCATGCCAGCAGACCCCCAGGCCCGTGCAAGTCCAGCTGCTTCAACTCCCAGCAACATAATTGATAGTTTGGATATGGCCCGGGAGAGAGTGGCGGACGCGATAAAGCCCTCAGATGTTCAGAGGTTGTGTAAGCATCTGCATTCTCGCTTGGTCAGAGATGCAAATTACGACCTCTTCAAGGTGAACTTCTTTATTCTGTTACATTACTCTGTCCTGCTCTCGTTTGAGTATGTTCTGCTTCTGACTTTGTTTGAACTTCAGTCTCTGACCAGGATCATAACCCTGGGTAACCGTCTGGGCACTTCGAAGAAGGCCCTACAGGAGGAGAAGAAGGCCAGTGGGGCCCTTACCAAGGAAGTACCAAGGAAGTCCATTCCCTCAAAGAGGACGCTACCGCTGCTCTTGCCGAAATGGATGTGGCCCCCACGGAACTCAAGTCGATTCCTGAGGAGAACGAGAAGCTGAGTAGACAGGCCAACAAGTTGCTGCTAGACTTCACGATCGAGCATGCTTGGAGGGAGGAGCTGGAAAAGGAGTTCGCTGCCTTCCTAGATAAGCTACTCAAGGCCCGAGCTGAGGCCATTCAAGAGTTCCAGGATGGGGAGGACTTCCAGGCCTTACTAGAGCCCACATTTACCCAAGGCTTCGAGCTTACCTGGCAGAGGGCGTCCGAGACCTTTCCGGAGCTGGACTTTGCTAGGCTCAATCCTGTGGAAAGTGAAGTCCCCCAGAGTTTGGAGGAGGTGCTCAAAAAGGCGTCAAAACAGGTTGCCGAGAAGGTTGCCGGAGTTGAGGGTACTGCTGGGGCTGAGAGGTCTACCCAAGAAATTTCTGAGGCTAGGGGTACCACCCAAGAAACTAATGGGGCTGAGAAAACTTGTAAGGTTTGCCTCCAGGATCTGGTGAACTGCTCCGGTTGACTACAAAGAGAAGCTAGGTTAAGAAATACTAGTATGGTGCCTGCCAAAAACTCTCCAATGCCAAAGTTAGGTTTGAAAGGATAGTTGGACAGAGTTTTCGCTAGGGTTTGTTATGCGTACCTTAGAGAAGAAGGCTTGGGTTTCCTTTTATACATTCATAGTTGGGAGTGGTCCCAGGTATGTCTGCAGATAGTTCGTGGAAATGATTGCATTTCCACGTGGCAATACATCGTTGGACAGTCAGGTCCTTGGCAATATAGTGATTAATGTGGTTGTCTCCCACATGTGGCATCTCTTAGGGCTCCTACCAGACTGACGTCGGCGTGATAGTGAAGGTGGTGTCCCCCCACATGTATTGTTTTTTTGGTAGTACGCAGCCTGACCTAGTGTCAGGCGTGATCCCCACTGGCCAGGCAGGAGGGATGGTCGGTATGATCCTGTTCGGCACTCTCTACTTGGTACCAAACCGATCGACCCTGGTACGCTCGGCCATATTTCGTTCAGCACTATTAAAATGCCCCGTCATCAATGGTCTCCTTGATAAGCCTCTTACACTGATCCTGGTCAACCCTCGTCAAATCGGTCCCCATCGCATAGTATTGACTTTTTTTCCCCCTTCTTCTCTTTCTTGTTGTATGGAGGTCTTTACTTGCCTTTCATGTGTTCTCTCATGCATGGTTCTTGTTTTTTTTTTTTTTTTCAACTTGTGCGCAACTCCACTAATCTCGAGGCTTATGTAGTCCTCCCGTTTCACACAAATTAGATAATTATGCCTTAGGCCTATGCAGTACATTATAAAAGCATGGTCCTTTTACAAGAAAAATAAAAACCGTGTAGTACATAACTTTTTTGGTTGAATTAATACACAATAGAACTCCTACTTATTATTGATTTCATTGGATTAAAATGTACAACAAAAAATAGGTATGACTCAGTCCTCTATATTTATGAGGTTAGAGACTTAAAGAAGAATTTTAAATTATGAGCAATGTCAGCTGAATAATTTTTTACTGTGACATTATACGTATATCGTATACATATAAAACGGTAATACAAATGGTAATACAAATGGCAAGGGTGCCATGGCCTCCACCAACACAGCTCCCCCCTGACAAGGAGACATCAAATCAACTGTCAAAACATAAACTAGAAAAGGATTTCGGATCGAGACATGAAACCCCCAGTGGCCAAAACCATTGCCAAAAACAGGGAGTCGTTTGGAAGAAGATGTGATTTCACAGCAATCTTAACATAGCAAAGTTGGCCTTATGATGGATATAAGCATGCACAAGGAAAGCTTATGAACTACGCTTCTTACTTACTATGGTTACGCAACAAGAACCCGATATTTTCATTCAAAGGGCAGATTTAAAATCTATTTGTTAGTTGAATATGATAAATTCTCACCAGAATCATATAATGATGAATATTTTGTTTTTAAATAAAATATTTTTATTCAATCACATTATTTTATATAAAAAATTCTGTACGAATTTTTTAATTGAATAACATTATCGTAATAACTATGGCCTTTGACTTTAGTTAATGTCCATCAATCTTTTTAAATGATTTGGAGGTAGATTTTTTCTCTTTGTCTGTCTCTTTGTCTGTGCCATGTAGTGATATGTATGGAGTGAATGTATGTACTTGTTCGAAGTTGTGTTAAAATGACAAGATAACCTCGATTGTTTTGTGATTGACAAAAAGTATTGATCATCTATCAAGTTTTCTCAATAAAATTCTTATACGAGGAGGATAATGATCAGTTATGTTGAAATTAACCTTCCTTTCTCCAAAACAAAATCTATAAACATATAACAAAAATCATTTAACCTATGAGTTGTGTGATCGTGAATTTAATATTTTTATAATCTTAAAACTACAATACGGCTAAAATAAGATTTGGTCATGTTGCTTCCTTTATTTTCATAAATTAAAGTCAATTATGTATAATCTCAAGAGTTAATCTAGTAGTCGGCTTATTTTCATGCTTAAATATTAGGGTCTGTTTGGTAACGCTGTCAGTTTTTATTTTTTGCTGTGTGTTTTTGTTGTATGTTTTTGCTGTGTGTTTTTTGTGGTTTGGTGATGAGCGTTTATAGGTTATCGTTGTGCCAAAAATACTAGATCGATATTTTGATAAGAGAAAATACACTCATTTTGGTGTTTTTAGTTTCCTTTTTTCGAATTTTGTAAAAAACTAAAAAAAAAAAAATTTAAACAAACACCATTTTTTGTTTTTTTTGAAAAAAAAAAACCAAAAACAAAAACAATAAATGTTACCAAACGAGGCCTTAAATTTTTCTTTGCAATTCTTGTTACCGGTGTTAATACTTAATTCATATAGACGATATCTTACCAGAACCATCTAGAGATTAGTTAATTGAAGAGCTAAACATTTTTTAGTATATATATATATATCATTCATGATTTACATACGGATGCACGTGCCTAGGTGTCAAGGGTTGCACTTCTAGTCAACCCCTTGCCTCATTGTACATAGCTTCTCTCAAAGCTATACGGGATGCAAAGTGTGTTTTCAAGATGCTTAAGGGTGTACAAACATGTTTGGGACAAGTGCCAAGTAAAACTTCAAGGGTTGCCTTGCCCAAGAGTGCCTCACGGATGCCCAAGTGCCTAGCCAAACAGCTAGGTTGGCCCGAGATAACCTCACTTTGGCTGAGAATGAGGGGCAGGATAACCTCACTTTGGCAGCCCTGCGTGCCCAGACTGTGCGCCCATGTGCGTGCCCAGCTGCTTTGCCGCGTGCACACGTTAACCTCACCAGTGCCAAGAAAGAGGGGCGGCCTAACCTCACTTTGCGTGTGTCACAGCCGCCCAGCCAGCCAAGCCCACGCGCACGTGCGCCGCGCCTAGATTGGGGCCGGTTAACCTCACTTCGGCCTTGCCAGTGTGTGCCAGATTTTCACACAGTGACACCTTTTGCGCAATTTTGGCATTCGCATAACTTTGTCGTCCGGAAGGCTTTTCAAGCAAGTTTTTTTTGTTGGAAAGCTTTCAATGTAAACTTTGAAATGCACCAAAGCTTTTCCTTATTTTGGCTTGTAGAATAAATGAGGGTAAATTATGACTCCTCGCACACACACTATGTTTCCTTGTGCAAAGTTGTAAATGGCTAAAAAAGCATATATAAGGAGGGAGAGCACGGTAAGCTCCAGACCACCTTATTAGCTTTTATACCCTACTTCTTAGACATTATTTGCCTATTGTAATAGCATACTTTGATGCTTGTAATAGCTTGCAATTGTCAATAAAATGTCTCTTTTCGTTGCTATAAAGTTGTTGCTCGTTGCCTACATTGTTGCTAGCGTTGCCTACCTGTTGCGCACATATTTCTAATTTTTGTGTTTGTTTTTGCATGCAAACGCGTCGGGTGTGCTTTGGCGGAGCTTGTCAAGCGTTGGCAAGTGCCACACATGGCCGTTTGCCTATTCCGCGGGCCAGCGTGTGTCAGTTGGTATCAGAGCGAAGGATTAGTTTGGAGCTTGGGGCATTGGGCATCGCTTACTACGGCTTTCGATGCAAGCAACTTTCAATATGCCTACGCAACGGGAAAGGTTGGATCTCTTGGAGGAGAAGGTGGCTAGGATGGATGCCTTGTCGGGAGCTTTGGCACACCTTGAGGGACGGATGCATAACTTGGAGCAAGCTCATGGCGTTGCTCATGTGCATGACCTTGAGGAGATGGTGGCAGACCTTCGGCTTGAAATTGAGGAGCTTCATGGCAAAGTGAATGTGCTAACTCGTGCGGTTGGGAATGCACCGCAAGGGAGGGGAGACGCTCCTAGATGCCGTGTGCCAGAACGTCATGCCTATGGAGGAGCCCGTGATGCAAAAGAGCTTGACAACTTCCTGTTTGACATGGAGCAATATTTCAAGGCCGTAAGGGCAGACACGGAGGAAGCCAAAGTGACCATGGCCACGATGTACTTGTCGGCCGACGCCAAGTTGTGGTGGAGGACGAAGTATGATGAGATGCAAAGGGGCATATCCGTTATTCAGACATGGGAGTAGTTGAACAAGAGTTGAAGCTGCAATTCTTCCTAGAAAATGTGAAGTATAATGCACGTCGTGCTTTGCGAGATTTGAAGCATACAGGCACTATCAGGGACTACGTCAAGCAATTTTCTGCCCTCATGCTTGACATCCGTGACATGTCAGAGAAGGACAAGTTGTTCTTTTTCCTTTAAGGCTTAAAGCCTTGGGCAAGGGTTGAGCTACATCGGTAGCGTGTGCAAGATTTGGCCCATGCTTAGGCCGCAGCTGAATGTCTTGTGGACTATGCATCTGAACCTAAGCATAGGGACAATTCCCCACGCAAGAATAGGGGCGGTGGCAAGTCACAAAGGCATGGTAAACCCAAGAGTGGGGGAACTGATGCCGCATCCTCATCCAGGAACAATTCGGATGGAGGGCATGCACACAAAAACAACTATAAGCCTTACAATCATGACAAAGGGAAGGCCCAAAGTAACCAACCGGGCAAGGGCAAGGGCCCAATTTCGTGCTACCTATGCAGTGGACCGCACCGGATAGCTGAATGCCCACAAAAGAAAGCCTTGAATGCATTGGCTTCCGTGGCTGATCACACGTCGCAAGCAGCTTCTAGTGACAGCGAGGAAGACGACCGCAGGTCTAGGCAAAGCTCTAAAAGTGAGAGAAACTTCGGGGGAAGTAGGGTTGGGGCTTTTCTCATGAATACCGTGGCTAAGAGGGGTGACAAGTCGAAAACTCATACCAAGAGAAGTGGCAATGTTGTTGATTGGCAGAAGCTTGTGAAGTAGCTAATCGTGCCTAATGACAAGGACAACAACAAGAAGAAGAAGCCTGATGACAAGGGTAAGAAGCCTACTGAGAGGGTTGAGACTGACACAGTTGGCACAGAGGCTAAAGAGAAGAGAGTGTCCACCAAAGGGTTGATGTTTGTTTATGTCAAGATCAATGGCAAGCCCATCCGTGCACTGATTGACACTGGTGCCACCCACAACTTTGTTGCTGGGACTGAGGTGGAAAGGCTGGGGTTGTCTTTGGAGAAGGACTCTAGCAAGATTAAGGCCGTGAACTCGGCAGCGCAGCCCATCTATGGTGTTGCACGAGCGGTGCCTATGAAGGTAAGCTCATGGGAAGGAAAAGCCAACTTCACTGCGGTGCCTATGGATGATTTTCAGGCCATTCTTGGGTTGAAATTTTTGAGGAATACGAAGACGGCGGTGATACCATATTCGAATTCGATGTGTGTGATGGGTGAGAAACCGTGCTTGATCTCAACCATGTCAACCACCAACAACGAGAAGTTCATCTCGGCAATGCAACTAAATCGGGGAGCTAAGCGAGGTGAGCAAACTTGGGTTGCTGTGTTGAAATTGGATGAGTTCCTTATGGAATGGCCGGTACCCACACCAGTGAAGAAGGTGTTGAGGCAATTTGGAGATGTCTTTCTAGAAAAGTTGCCATAAGAGTTGCCTCCTCGACGTGGAGTTGATCATGTTATCGAGTTGGTGCCTGGGGCAAAGCCACCAGCAAGGGCTCCTTATAAAATGGCCATACCGGAGTTGGAAGAGCTGTGAAAGTAGTTGAAGGAATTGCTTGAAGCAGGCTTCATAAGGCCATCTAAGGCTCCCTACGGTGCGCCTGTGTTGTTCCAGAAGAAGCATGATGGTAGTTTAAGGATGTGCATAGACTACTGAGCTCTCAATAAGCTCACAATCAAGAATAAGTATCCTATTTCGGGGATTGCGGAGTCTTTTGACCAGTTGAGTAAGGCAAAGTACTTCACTAAGCTGGACTTGAGATCGAGGTACTACCAGGTGAGAATTGCTGAGGGTGATGAAGCCAAAACGACTTGTGTCACTCGTTATGGCTCATATGAGTTTCTAGTCATGCCATTTGGCTTGACAAACGCACCAGCGACCTTTTGCACCATGATGAATGAAGTCCTTGATGGGTACCTAGACCAATTTGTGGTGGTATACATCGATGATATTGTGGTCTACAGTGCTACGATGGAGGAGCATGTGGAACATTTGGCTAAGGTCTTTGCTAGGTTGCGGGAGCACAAATTGTATGTGAAGCTTGAGAAATGTGAGTTTGCTCAAGAAAAGATTAAATTTTTGGGTCATGTTGTTGGACATGGCAAGATTCGTATGGATCAAGACAAAGTGAATGCTATTAAGGAGTGGCAACTGCCAACCAATGTGTCGGAGATGCGTTCGTTCCTTGGTTTGGCTAATTACTATCGGAAGTTTGTTGAAGGCTACTCAAAGATAGCAATATCGTTGACTGAATTGTTGAAGAAGGGTAAGGCTTACGTGTGGACTGATGAGTGCCAACGTGCTTTCACCGAGCTAAAGGATGCCACGATGAAGGATCCTGTGCTAGCTCTACCAGATATTGGTAAGCCATTTGAAGTTTAGACGGACGCTTCAGACTTTGCTTTGGGAGGTGTTCTATTGCAAGATGGACATCCTATTGCCTTTGAAAGTAGGAAGCTTAATGATGTCGAACGTAGATACCCGACACATAAGAAAGAGTTACTTGCATTGTGCATTGCTTACGGGTTTGGAGGCATTACTTGTTGGGGACTCGTTTTGTGGTCAAGACAGACAACACGGCGGTTAGTCATTTCTTGACATAACCCAAGTTGAATGCAAGGCAGGCAAGGTGGCAGGAGAAACTGGCTGAGTTTGACTTTGCGTTGGAGTACAAAGCTGGTGCCACTAATCATGTGGCTAATGCTTTGAGTCGGCGTGGAGAATTGGCCGCGTGTCACTACATGGGTACTCTTTCCGCTATCTCTAATAAAATTCGGGAGCAAATTAAAGCCAATCTAGACAAGGATGCTATGGCTGAAAACCTGATGAACCTTGTTAAGAAGGGCAAGACTCGCCAATTTTGGGTACAGGATGGGTTGTTGTTGACAAAAGGCAATCGCATCTTCGTTCCTAAAGTGGGTGATTTAAGGAAGACACTCCTTCGGGAATGTCATGATTCACTTTGGGCAGGACATCCAGGATGGGAACGTACACTTGCTTTGTTGAAGCAGGGATACTATTGGCCCCAAATGAAGGATGATGTGGAGGAATTTGTGCGAACATGTCTCATTTGCCAACAAGACAAAATCGAGCACAAGAGGAAGGCAGGGTTGCTTGAACCGTTGCCAGTGCCGAGCCGACCTTGGGAGAGTGTGTCGCTCGATTTCATCACTAACTTACCAAAAGTGGGGGAGATCGCCACTATTTTGAATGTAGTGGATAGATTTTCCAAGTACGCGACTTTCATTGCCGCACCCAAATATGTGTTAGCTGAGGAGACTGCCCAACTCTTCTTTAAGTATATTGTGAAATATTGGGGTGTGCCTAGAAGCATTGTTTCTGATCGGGATACACGTTTTACGGGTACCTTTTGAACGAGTTATTTTAGCTTCTCGGGTCAAAGCTTGACATGTCGTCTAGCTTTCGTCCGGAGACCAATGGTCAAACAGAGAGATTTAATTGCATGCTAGAGGAGTATCTCAGACATTATGTGAATGCTAATCAGAAGAACTGGGTACAACTTCTAGATGTTGCACAGTTGTGTTTCAATTCTCAGAAAAGTAGCTCTACGGGCAAGAGTGCTTTTGAGATTGTAACCGGCCAACAGCCACTGTTACCCCACACAGTGGATGGACCTTATGTTGGAAAGTCACCAAGAGCGTTCAATTTTGCCAAGGACTACAAGAAAAACTTGGACATAGTGCGGGCTTATTTGGAACATGCAGCTACAAAGATGAAGAAATAGGCTGATGAAAAGAGGAGACCTTTGAAATTTAAAGTCTGTGATAAAGTCTTGATGAAGCTCTTACCCGAACAACGGAAGTTTTTAAGGGGTAGAGACAAGAGATTGATACGAAAATATGAAGGACCAATGACCATCTTGAAGAAGATTGGGAAGTGTGCATATAAGATTGATGCTCCTTCATGGTTGAAGATACATCCAGTCTTTCATGTCAGTTATTTGAAGCCCTATTTTCCAGACCAAGAGGATGAGTCTCGGAATAAGTCCCATAGACAGATTATTGTGGAAAAGGCGGACAAGAAGAAGGTTGATCAAATTCTTGCCTACAAAACTATCACAGCGTCCAAGAAGCAAATGTTGCAATGCTTGGTCAAATGGAAAGGTCTTGGGGACGAAGAAATCAGTTGGGAAAAGGAGGCGGATTTGACGGCTTTCAAGGAAGAATTTGCTTTATATTGGCAGGCTGAGTCGTTGAGGGCGCCGACCGATCAGGTGGGGGAGAGTGTCAAGGGTTGCACTTCTAGTCAACCCCTTGCCTCATTGTACATAGCTTCTCGGGCGCACGGTCTGGGCACGCGGGGCTGCCAAAGTGAGGTTATCTTGCCCCTCATTCTCAGCCAAAGTGAAGTTAACTCGGGCCAACCTGGCTACTTGGCTAGGCACTTGGGCATCCGTGGGGCACTCTTGGGCAATCTTTGGGGCTTCGCTTGGTACTGGTCCCAAATATGTTTGTACACCCTTAGACATCTTAAAAGCACACTTTACATCCCGTATAGCTTTGATAGAAGCTATGTACAATGAGGCAAGGGGTTGACTAGAAGTGCAACCCTTGACACTCTCCCCTACTTGATCGGTCGGCGCCCTCGATGACTCAGCCTGCCAATATAAAGCAAGTTCCTCCTTGAAAGTCGTCAGATCCGCCTCCTTTTCCCAACTGATTTCTTCGTCCCCAAGACCTTTCCATTTGACCAAGTATTGCAACATTTGCTTCCTGGACGCTGTGATAGTTCGGTGGGCAAGAATTTGATCAACCTTCTTCTTGTCAGCCTTTGCCACAATAATCTGTCTATGGGACTTATTCTGAGACTCATCCTCTTGGTCTGGAACATAGGGCTTCAAATAATTGACATGGAAGGCCGGATGTATCTTAAACCATGAAGGAGCATCAATCTTATAAGCACACTTCCCAATCTTCTTCAAGATGGTCACTGGTCCTTCATATTTTCGTATCAATCTCTTGTCTCTACCCCTTAAAAACTTCCGTTGTTCAGGTAAGAGCTTCATCAAGACTTGATCACCGACTTTGAATTCCAAAGGTCTTCTCTTTTCATCAGCCCATTTCTTCATCTTTGTAGCTGCATGGTCCAAATAAGCCCGCACTATGTCCAAGTTTTTCTTGTAGTCCTTGGCAAAATTGAACGCTCTTGGTGACTTTCCAACATAAGGTCCATCCACTGTGTGGGGCAACAGTGGCTGTTGCCGGTTACAATCTCAAAAGCACTCTTGCCCGTAGAGCTACTCTTCTGAGAATTGAAATACAACTGTGCAACGTCTAGAAGTTGTACCCAGTTCTTCTGATTAGCATTCACATAATGTCTGAGATACTCCTCTAGCATGCAATTAAATATCTCCGTTTGACCATCGGTCTCTGGATGATAGCTAGACGACATGTCAAGCTTTGACTTGAGAAGCTGAAATAACTCCGTCCAAAAGGTACCCGTAAAGCGTGTATCCTGGTCAAAAACAATGCTTCTAGGCACACCCCAATATTTCACAATGCGCTTAAAGAAGAGTTGGGCAGTCTCCTCAGCTGACACATATTTGGGTGCGGTAATGAAAGTTGCATATTTGGAAAATCTGTCCATTACATTTAGAATAGTGGCGATCTCCCCCAATTTTCACAAGTTAGTGATGAAATCGAGCGACACACTCTCCCAAGGTCGACTCGGCACTAGCAACGGTTCAAGCAACCCTACCTTCCTCTTGTGCTCGACTTTGTCTTGTTAGCAAATGAGACATTTTGCACAAATTCCTCCACATCATTCTTCATTTGGGGCCAATAGTATCCCTGCTTCAACAAAGCAAGTGTACGTTTTCATCCTGGATGTCCTGCCCAAAGTGAATCATGACATTCCTGAAGGAGTGTCTTCCTTAAATCACCCGCTTTAGGAACGAAGATGCGATTGCCCTTTGTCAACAACAACCCATCCTGTACCCAAAATTGGCGAGTCTTGCCCTTCTTGACAAGGTTCATCAGGTTTTCGGCTATAGCATCCTTGTCTAGATTGGCTTTAATTTGTTCTCAAATTTTATTAGAGATAGCGGAAAGAGAACCTATGTAGTGACACGCGGCCAATTCTCCACGCCGACTCAAAGCATCAGCTACATGATTAGTGGCACCGGCTTTGTACTCCAACGCAAAGTCAAACTCAGCCAGTTTCTCTTGCCACCTTGCCTGCCTTGCATTCAACTTGGGCTGTGTCAAGAAATGACTAACCGTCGTGTTGTCTGTCTTGACCACAAAACGAGTCCCCAACAAGTAATGCCTCCAAACCCGCAGGCAATGCACAACTGCAAGTAACTCTTTCTTATGTGCCGGGTATCTATGTTCTGCATCATTAAGCTTCCTACTTTCAAAGGCAATAAGATGTTCATCTTGCAATAGAACACCTCCCAAAGCAAAGTCTAAAGCGTCCGTCTGAACTTAAAATGACTTACCAATACCTGGTAGAGCTAGCACAGGATCCTTTATCATGGCATCCTTTAGCTCGGTGAAGGCACGTTGGCATTCATTAGTCCACACGTAAGCCTTACCCTTCTTCAACAATTCAGTCAACGGTGTTGCTATCTTTGAGTAGCCTTCAACAAACTTCCGATAGTAATTAGCCAAACCAAGGAACGAACGCATCTTCGACACATTGGCTGGCGGTTGCCACTCCGTAATAGCTTTCACCTTGTCTTGATCCATACGAATCTTGCCATGTCCAATAACATGACCCAAGAACTTAATTCTTTCTTGAGCAAACTCACATTTCTCAAGCTTCACATACAATTTGTGCTCCCACAACGTAGCAAAGACCTTAGCCAGATGTTCCACATGCTCCTCCATCGTAGCACTGTAGACCACAATATCATCGATGTATACCACCACAAATTGGTCTAGGTACCCATCAATGACTTCATTCATCATGGTGCAAAAGGTCGCTGGTGCGTTTGTCAAGCCAAATGGCATGACTAGAAACTCAAATGAGCCATAACGAGTGACACAAGTCGTTTTGGCTTCATCACCCTCAGCAATTCTCACCTGGTAGTACCCCGATCTCAAGTCCAGCTTAGTGAAGTACTTTGCCTTACTCAACTGGTCAAAAGACTCCGCAATCCCCGGAATAGGATACTTATTCTTGATTGTGAGCTTATTGAGAGCTCGGTAGTCTATGCATATCCTTAAACTACCATCATACTTCTTCTGGAACAACACAGGCGCACTGTAGGGAGCCTTAGATGGCCTTATGAAGCTTGCTTCAAGCAATTCCTTCAACTGCTTTCGCAGCTCTTCCAACTCCGGTATGGCCATTCTATAAGGAGCCCTTGCTGGTGGCTTTGCCCCAGGCACCAACTCGATAACATGATCAACTCCACGTCGAGGAGGCAACTCTTGTGGCAACTTTTCTGGAAAGACATACCCAAATTGCCTCAACACCTTCTTCACTAGCGTGGGTACCGGCCCTTCCATAAGGAACTCATCCAATTTCAACACAGCAACCCAAGTCTGTTCACCTCGCTTAGCTCCCCGATTCAGTTGCATTGCCGAGATGAACTTCTCACTGTTGGTGGTTGACATGGTTGAGATCAAGCACGGTTTCTCACCCATTACACACATCAAATTCGAATATGGCATCACCGCCGTCTTCGTATTCCTCAAAAATTCCAACCCAAGGATGGCTTGAAAATCATCCATAGGCACCGCAGTGAAGTTGGCTTTTCCTTCCCATGAGCTTACCTTTATAGGCACTGCTCGTGCAACACCATAGATGGGCTGCGCTGCCGAGTTCACGGCCTTAATCTTGCTAGAGTCCTTCTCCAAAGACAACCCCAACCTTTCCACCTCAGTCCCAGCAACAAAGTTGTGGGTGGCATCGGTGTCAATCAGTGCACGTATGGGCTTGCCATTGATCTTGACATCAACAAACATCAACCCTTTGGTGGACACTCTCTTCTCTTTAGCCTCTATGCCAACTGTGTCGGTCTCAACCTTCTTAGTAGGCTTTTTACCCTTGTCATCGGGCTTCTTCTTCTTATTGTTGCCCTTGTCATTAGACACGATTAGCTGCTTCACAAGCTTTTGCTAATCAACAACATTGCCACCTCTCTTGGCATGAGTTTTCGACTTGTCACCCTTCTTAGCAACGGCATTCATATGGAAAGCCCCAACCCTACTTCCCCCAAAGTTTCTTTCACTTTTAGAGCTTTGCCTAGACCTGCGGTCGTCTTCCTCGCTGTCACTAGAAGCTGCTTGCGACGTGTGATCAGCCACGAAAGCCAATGCATTCAAGGCTCTCTTTTGTGGGCATTCAGCTATCCGGTGCGGTCCACTGCATAGGTAGCATGAAATTGGGCCCTTGCCCTTGCTCGGTTGGTTGCTTTGGGCCTTCCCTTTGTCATGATTGTAAGGCTTATAGTTGTTCTTGTGTGCATGCTCTCCATCCGAATTGCTCCTGGATCAGGATGCGGCATCGGTTCCCCCACTCTTGGGCTTACCATGCTGTCAAGGGTTGCACTTCTAGTCAACCCCTTGGCTCATTGTACATAGCTTCTCTCAAAGCTATACGGGATGCAAAGTGTGCTTTTAAGATGCCTAAGAGTGTACAAACATGTTTGGGACAAGTGCTAAGCGAAGCCCCAAGGGTTGCTTAAGAGTGCCCCACGGATGCCCAAGTGCCTAGCCAAGTGCCTAGCCAAGCAGCCAGGTTGGCCCGAGTTAACCTCACTTTGACTGAGAATAAGGGGCAGGATAACCTCACTTTGGCAGCCCCACGTGCCCAGACCGTGCGCCCATACGCGTGCCAGCAGCCTTGCCGCGTGCACACGTTAACCTCACCAGTGCCGAGAAAGAGGGGCAGCCTAACCTCACTTCGCATGTGTCACAGCCGCCAAGCCATGCCGCGCGAGCGCCGCGCCCAGATTGGGGTGGGTTAACCTCACTTCGGCCTTGCCAGTGTGTGCCAGATTTTCACACAGTGACACCTTTAACGCAATTTTGGCATTCGCATAACTTTGCCGTCCAGAGATCTTTTTGAGCAAGGTTTTTTTTGTTGGAAAGATTTCAATGTAAACTTTGAAATGCACCAAAGCTTTTCCTTTATTTTGGCTTGTAGAATAAATGAGGGTCAATTATGACTCCTCGCACACACACTATGTTTCCTTGTGCAAAGTTGTAAATGGCTAAAAAAGCATATATAAGGGGGGAGAGCATGGTAAGTTCCGGACCACCTTGCTAGCTTTTATGCCCTATTTCTTAGACATTGTTTGCCTATTGTAATAGCATACTTTGATGCTTGTAATAGCTTGCAATTGTTAATAAAATGTCTCTTTTCGTTGCTATAAAGTTGTTGCTCGTTGCCTACATTGTTGCTAGCGTTGCCTACCTGTTGCCCACAGATTTTTAATTTTTGTGTTTGTCTTTGCATACAAACACATCGGGTGTGCTTTGGCGGAGCTTGTCAAGCGTTGGCAAGTGCCACACACAACCGTTTACCTATTCCGTGGGCCGGCGTGTGTTAGTTGGTATCAGAGCGAACGATTAGCTTGGAGCTTGGGGCATTGGGCATCGCTTACTACGGCTTTCGATGCAAGCAACTTTCAATATGCCTACACAACGGGAAAGGTTGGATCTCTTGGAGGAGAAGGTGCTTAGGATGGATGCCTGGTCGGGAGCTTTGGCACACCGTAAGGGACGGATGCATGACTTGGAGCAAGCTCATGGCATTGCTCATGTGCATGACCTTGAGGAGATGGTGGCAGACCTTCGGCTTGAAATTGAAGAGCTTCATGGAAAAGTGAATGTGCTAACTCGTGCGGTTGGGAATACACCGCAAGGGGGGGGGGGGGGGAGACGCTCCTAGATGCCGTGTGCTGGAACCTCATGCCTATGGGAGAGCCCGTGACAAAGGAGTTGGACAACTTCCTGTTTGACATGGAGCAATATTTCAAGGCTGTAAAGGCAGAAACGGAGTAAGCCAAAGTGACCATGGCCACGATGTACTTGTCGGCCGATGCCAAGTTGTGGTGGAGGACGAAGTACGATGAGATGCAAAGGGGCATATACGTTATAGAGACATGGGAGCAGTTGAAACAAGAGTTGAAGCTGCAATTCTTCCCAGAAAATGTGGAGTATAATGCACATCGTGCTTTGCGTGATTTGAAGCATACAGGCACCATAAGGGACTACGTCAAGCAATTTTCTAGCCTCATGCTTGACATCTGTGACATGTCAGAGAAGGATAAGTTGTTCTTTTTCCTTGAAGGCTTGAAGCCTTGGGCAAGGGTTGGGCTACACCGGCAGCGTGTGTAAGATTTGGCCCATGCTCAAGCTGCAGCTGAATGTCTTATGGAATATGCATCTGAACCTAAGCAAAGGGACAATTCCCCAAGCAAGAATAAGGGCGGTGGCAAGTCACAAGGGCATGTGACACACGCCTACCCGCGGAATAGGCAAACGGCCGTGTGTGGCACTTGCCAATGCTTGACAAGCTCCACCAAAGCACACCCGACATGTTTGTTGATTACTCTTAGAAATAGTAATCTCTAGGCTTAAATTGTTAGCTGATTAGTTAAATTTCAGTGTTAACTTAGTATTTTAACTCCTAAAATGCATTAAAACTCTTTTTGTGCACTTCTTACAGGAATAGGAGCTTAAACCAAGGCAAATGAGCAAATGTGAGGAAGACCGATCGATCGCCCGATCGAACGGTCCATGGAACGTTCGATCACCCGATCGATCAGTGATCTTGCGATTGATCGGTGATTCTCTGTTCGACCTTCTGTAGCAAACTTCAGAGAGGGCGTTTTCCTGATCGATCGTTCATTCGATCGGTGACGTCGGAATTCCCTCAACAGACTACACAGAAGCAAACTTCAGAGGGGTCAGTTTTGCGATCGATCATGCGTTCGATCGCCTAGACCGTTCGATCGGTCGCCTACCGATCAATCGGTGTGTACAGACTCTGTTTTTCTGCAGAGTATAAAAGCTGTATATACGGGACAAAGTGGATTCTAGGTTATTTTCTGCAGAACTGGACAGAGAAGAAGCTTCAAAAAAGGGTCTTTTGTTATTTTGCAAGGTTTTTAGTTAGATTTACTTTAATGCTTTGTATTTGTTGTCATTTATTGCTTTTGGATCATTGTAAATGAATGCTTGATATATATGAAGTGAATGATTTTCTACTCTTTCTAGCCATTTTTCCTTATTTTCTTGCCATTTTTCCTTACTTTCTTAGGAACCAAACACTAGTTCTATATAGTTTAATGGTAGATTTGTCTTCTTTTATGCTCTTTGACATGGATTCTAGTAGTTAAATATCCCTTGGATGTGGTTGTAAAAATCCACCAAAGATCTTCAAAGGGTGAAAAATGAGTTGTATGAACTTCAAAGGCATATCATTAAAATTTCATGGTTTCATTTGATTTAGTGTGAGATTCATTAGAAAAACTTAGATTCATAACCCCTTGGCAACATTTATGCACAAATCAATGTTTGGTATAGGTATTGCACATGTCTAAAGTTTGATTCTAAGGTGTCAATCATAGATTCCCTCTTTATGCTCAATCAAACAAAAACCCACGTTTTTATAGTCGACATTTTTCGAATCAAGAATCCAAGGTGTGATTCTTGATTTGAGTTATAAACCTCTCATTGGAAACCCTTGTTGTGAATTGGTGGATCGAAACAACCATGTCCAAGCTTTTCTTCTAAATTACATAAAACTAGATTTTATTGTCTTCATTAGTCATTAAATTATTGCATTAAGCATTGAACCACCATCATGTCAAAACCAAAATATTTTCGGTCTCTTTTATGTTAGGAAAAGAAAAGAATTTTCATTTGTAATTCTTCAAGATAAGTGCCCGTGCTAGTTGAGCTTTGTTGCTATATGTGTAGAATTCCCTTGGGAGAGAACGACACCGGATCCTCTGGTTTTTACTACATGCGCGACCTCCGTACTCTTGCGG
>CM065380.1:8517500-8610000 GCA_033060915.1 Euryodendron excelsum | reverse complement strand
GTAGTTTTAGTATGAAAACTAATGCATTTGTTTCAATCACCAAAAGCTATGATATTTAGTGCCAAAATATGCAAAATCAGACTTATGGTTTTTTTTAGCCAAAATATAGAAATCAACTATATAGTTTAGATCAATACAAACTCATGCACTACAAAACTTATCCAAAATTCTCCATTTATCTTTCTTCCTGCCTCTATCTCTGTTGCTTGATAACTCAAACCATTGGTCAATTATTGCGATTAAGGAAAGGAAGATATATCTCATTAATCATCTTCTTATTTCATACAAAATTCTAGAGTTGGTATTCTTGTGACATTCTTTTTGTTTTACTCCAAGTAAAAAAATTAGACAAAAAGCTTTGATTAGGTGGAAGAGAGAGAATTCTCTAGGAAATTATCTCAATTTCTTAAGGAGTTTCTATGATAATAAGTTTTTCTACAAGATGATTCCATGTTACTTTCGGTAGTATAGCTTTCTTTGTCTGTTGTTTGAAGACAAACAAATAGAAGGTCAATGGTAGTTAATTTGTAAACTGAATTTAATTAAACATGATATAACGAAAGAACAGATCTTGAAATCTGATCATGCACATTGACATCTATGGATGTGGAGAGAGAGAGAGCAAAAGGTGTCCAAGCACACTTGGGGTGACAATGGTCCCGCAAAGTAAATACTTTGCTTCCTTGTCTCAGGATTTTGATGAGACAAACGTTGTTGGACTTCTATCCATGCTGGTTGCTTTTGCTTAAATCCTGAAGAAATAAGCAAAAGTAAATGATTTAAAGCCAAGTGACAGCTAAAGTATGTGCATGTCCTTTCAAAGAAAATCATTGGAATGAGCCCATTTCCTCTCTCTCTCTCTCTCTCTCTCAGTTAAAAACCCAATAGGCCCACCTAGGCAAATCAAACATTCTCTTACAAAACACAGGACTAAGCCCTTTCTGGAAAGCAAAAGTTCATCAGCAAAGAATAAGTGAGAAATCATAGAACTATTTCTGGAAGCTTTGATACTTTTCTAGGTTCTAGAGGCAACTTTAGCATTGATCATGATTGAAAATCTCTCCATACAAAACACAAAAAGATAGGGGGAAAGAGAGTCCCCTTGTCTAAGCCCTTTTCTAGGGAAGAATTCAAGTAAAGTCTTACCATTCCAAAGTGTATAAATTTTATTACTGCAAGAATAGTTCATAATAAGATTGATCCAAGTGCTATTCAAATTGAAAAATTCAAGAGTATTTCTAAGGAATTACTAGGAAATCCTATCATAGGCTTTTTCAAGGTCAATTTTAAAGATCATACTACCATCTTTACCTTTCTTACTTGTTAGAGTGTGCAAGATTTCATGAGTTATGATAATGTTATTCGTAGTATACTTTCCAGGAATGAAGCTGCTTAGTTGAGGGCTTATAAGCTGGTTAAGGAGAAGTCTGATTCTATCTACAAGCAGTTTGGTGAGAATTTTGTAAGAAACAATATAGAGGCTGATAGGCCTAAATTGTTTGATGTTTCAACATTCTCAATTTTAGGGTTCAGAGCAATTAGAGTTCTATCTATTTCTTTATGAAGCTTTCCCATGTGAAAACAATCTCTAACTAACTTGGACATTGAAGGACCAATGGTGTCCCAATACTTGTGATAAAATAAAGCTTGCATACGATCTCTCCCAGGAGCTTTAAGGGCTCTTATACTCTTGACATTTTGTCTGATCTGCTGATCAAAAATAAGACTTGACAGAATATGATTATCCTCCTCACTAATATAAGAATGCTCAATATTGCTCCAGCTCTCACAATCTCCTATCCTTTCAAAACCAAAAAGATCATTACGGTAACCATTTATGAGGTTTTTGAGGCTATCAGGAGTAGACACCCAATTTCGATCCACGTAAAAAAAAAACTCTGAAGAAAAACCACTAAGATTCTTGGTCTCCTATTTTCTTTGTAATTTACCTACACTAGATATGACACGTGCCTACATACAACACTCCTTAACAAAACTGTTAATCAATTCAACTGTTTTGGTAGTTTTGGACAATTTTTTGTGATGGTAGCGGTAATTTTGGCCAAGAGAACAACACACGTGACTACCCAAAACAACTGACTATAACAGCAAAACAACTACTTGCAATAAAGAATCCCTCGACATAGCCGAAACCCACTGACCCTCTCTCCTTCGTCACGGAACATCACCACGTCCCCTAACCCACATAACTCTCCCTGTCACTCTACAACTTTGTGGTAGATACCTCCCTATTACAACCTAGTCTTGTACTTGAGGAGACATTTCAATGAAAATTAAAAGTTCACAAATGAATTTACAACTAACTCTTTGTAATTTGTTGCACGTGTCTTTCAACATATACCATCCATCTTTACCTAATTTAAGGTATTTACCCCTCCTTAAAACTCCTTAATGGCCTGTTAAGTGCCACTTCTTCCAATGGAAGTGCTTCATGGTAAACAAACAAAGTGAAGAGACTTAAGGTGCTTCAACACGAATAATCTGGAAGTACCTACGAAATTCAAACAGGACCTGAGGACGAAAAATCCCTTCCTTTCCAAATTATTTTTAACATGTCGCCAAACATTAAAAGTAAGAAGCTGTTGATAGTCATATGTAGTAATGCCAATGTTGAAAGAACCATATCATTATGATCAAATTCAGCAGTAAGGGGGGTGGTGGTGGTGGTGCTTTTAGTGTTGATAGAAACAGGAAGTAGCAAAGGCGTTGATAGCATGAGGTGGTGATGATGGCAGTCACAGTGAGACCATGACAGCAATATGATGGTGGCAACTATAGCATTAGTTGGGGTGAGCTAATCTTAGCAGTGGTCAAGAGCCTTTATTTTTCCTATTTACAGTCTTAAGAATTTTAAAATAATACATGTTTTGAGACCTCATCTACATAAATGGTGGCCCCAACGTCCCTTGTTATTATCTCGGAGAGGAATTGTAGGATTTTGATATTTTTTTTAATTTAAACAAAAGGTTTTGTGAAATTAAGATCCTCAAATAACTTCTTCGTCTTAAAGTTTGAACAAATTCCACACCCAAGCACACCATTAATCTACATTGTGATGAGAATAGCTTCCTACATAATCATTTCATTGAAATACACCCTTAAAACTTGACAAGCAACCACCCTAATCTCAACTAAGCAGACACGATAATGTAACATTCAACATGGATGCCAATTCTGAAGTTATTCAGTTCTTTGTTTATTCCTTTTTGTTTTCTTAAGTCCTATCAATACCCTGGAAAAAAAAAAAGAAAATAAAACAGGGCATCGATCTGAAAATGTGTGCATGGTAGTTTTCACATATCATCTAATTTACAACCATATAACAAGACTTTCTGCAGAAAACTGCACTACCTGTTATCTCATCTGACATAGTTACGTATTCAATTTAAACTCTAAAATCTAGAATTCTGGTCAAGCAATCACTGATATAAAAAAGAAATCAAATAAGAACTTCCTCAAAATTTATATGGCTGCACATTTGGCTATAGCTGTTCTAATTTTTTTTTTTTTTTTTTTTTTGCTGTACTTAGAATACTCTACCAAGTATAGCATTCCCTAGTCAAAAGCCTTCTATCAAATCTGGATGCCTTTCTCCAACCTAGACAATTAGTTGTCATTTATGGCTAAACTCTACTACTAACAAACTTAGCATGAAAACTGTAATACCCGTAATTTTCTTTGACTGAATTACCACTAACGGGACCGATTAAGGTATGACCATAGGGCCGTAAGTCAGAAACAAGACCTTTTTGAACCCAACCCTGTCCATATGTCAAAACTCGAGTCCCCGAAAAAGGTTCAAAATTCGTCACCCGACAATTCACACCAAAACGGCACCTTAACTTTGAACGGAGATTTCTCCCTCGTTTTTCGTCAGATTTCGACGAATTAGAGGTCTAAAATTATTGCCTTTTCGAGCCTGACGCCTTGGTAATCTCAGAACACCATTCCGGAAAGTGTCGATTTGCCGAAAAGCCCCCGCAAGTCGCTGCACCTGGAAATTCGCGCCCGAATCCCCCATAACTTCAATTCGAGCTTTCTCACTCACCCGGTGTCGAAATTGTACGAAATTGGAGCCTAAATTTATTAATTTTTTGAGAACTTTCTACTTACGATATTGGGTCAGGTGTTCGACGAAAAATTAGAGCCTTGAATTTAGTCGCTTTGAACTCGTACGTTTTTACGAAACTACCCCCCACCCCACCAACTTGCATGGCCAGCCCCTTAGTTAATGCCATGTATAACACCTATATGTGAGCATATATGAACATATATAAGCACGCATGCATGCAGGCATTACCGAGCTGAAATCCCACCCATGCATGTGTATGTAATACATCTTCCATTTTAATATATGTTATGATACAACTATGGCATAGGTTATAAACACCCTCACCCCTTATCACAGTAACAAGACCCTATTGATGCACGCCCATCCCAGCTGTCCCTCTTACGGCTAAAGATTGAGACCCTAAATAACGCACCCGCACACACGTAGCACAAAACCATCTAATCCATGCATCCCTACCGCCCTTAACAGCCTATGAGGACTCAGAACAAAGGAGAAAGGGATGCTGGGAGTATATAGCTTTAGAGAGAGAGAGAGAGAGAGAAGAGAGAGAGGAACGCTGAGGGAATAACAAGTGAAAGACGGGGAGTGAGGGAGAGGGTTCGTTCACCCCTGTACACCACCCACAACCCCTATAAGTTACACACATCCCTCCCCTCACTCAGGTTGTGCGAGAGAAAACTGAGAAGAAGAGTTGTAGAGAGAGAGAGAGAGAGAGAGAGGATAGAGAAGACAGGGAAGAATCTGGCTAAGGCTGTGGCATTCAAAAGCCAGGTGAGGAACCCACCATCACCACCCTATAAGCTCCCTAAACCCAGCAACCTTGCCCCCGAAGCTCCACCACAACAGCCGAGAACTTAGAGAGAGAAGGAGATCGAAAAAATGTATCACCCAACCCACTCCGGCAAACCCAGGAACCGAGGGCTGTCACAGGGGTTTGGGACTTCTTGGGGACTCCTTCTAGGTGTCCTAGAGAGGTCCACAACCTCTATGCATGCACCAAAGGCTCCTGCAAGGCCGAAACCGCCGGAAAAGATTCAAAAAATCGTAACTCCGGCCACCGGCAACCTTTGCCGACCGGATCACTTGGGGAAGAAGCGTCTCTGGGCAAGGAACAAAATTCGTGAAGGAACCATGGCCGAATTATCACGGGAAGATGGCCAAAAACGCTGTTGCAGGTCGGTAACCCTAGGGTTCCGCCATGCAGCCGGCGTTTCGGGCCATTCCGGCCACCTCCGACCATCTCCGGCCAAGCTCCGACCATGGATGTGTGACCCAGGTCCTTGCCAATCTCTGGGTCACACATGCATGGCCAGGGGGTGTGGGGAATGGCCGGAAAGTGAAGCAGAATCGCTGCCAGTCGAGCGGGAGGAAGAAGAAGGCTAAGCCTTCCACCCCCACGCGCTACTGGTGGCGCGTGCAGGCGCGTGTGGAGTCCGATGGAGCTGAAATTTTTATGGCAGCTATTAAATTACTTCAAGAGGCTCCCATAAAAATTTCAGGTCAAACGGAGACCTATGTGAATTTCCATGGTTTATTTACGATTTAAAGGATAAAAATTTACAGAAAATAAATTATAAGTAGAAAAATTCTGAAAAATTACCGGGATACCCCTAGATATTCAGGGAACCCAAAAATGGGAGAGTGGCCTTAATATCCCCTCAAAATGAAAATTTTCAGAATCTCTCTACTTTGAAACACCGGCAGTTTTGGTTCCTAGCTCGGCGACGTATATCTCCCTAAGGGAGAAGTTTGAACCTTCCACCTCATTTTAATTACGCCATCTCTGAGTTAACTTACCCTCCCCACTTAACTACGCCTAAACGAGATTTTTAGCTAACTATAGACTAAGCCGGATGTTCTTCCTTTTTTTTATAGAAAATACCGAACCCTCTTGAATTTCGGAAAGATACTAAGGGTAGGAATCTATAAATTTCCTTAATATTCATGCTTACATCTTTTCTCTATTAAATGATTTGTATATTATCATGTTTTATGCTTTCCTGTCAATTTATCCTTCTATTCTAAATGTCTTCTATTCATTAACTGCAAAATATAGCATTATTGCTTATATGACTACATCATTGAGGAGGCATAAGGGTGGTACAACCAGAACCGAAAAGACCCCGAATTTTGATATCATGGGTATACCTGACTGGCTTGATATTTGGGGCTATCATGGGTCGGTATCACTGGCTTGATATCGGGCTAGATGATCATGGATGGGCCCCACTGAACTTGATGATGAAGGATGAATCTTGGGTGGACCCCATTGGCTTGAATTGGCCCTGGCAGGACATACCTGCAAGGCTCCGGATATTGATGCAAAGAAAAAAAAAAAAAAAGGAGAAGTTTCAAGAGTCATATGCATGCCATGACATTCTTTTATTGCGTTATCTTTTATCCTGCATCTTATAGAAATCTTAGATCTCCTACTAGGCTTTGCCGCTCATTCCTATCTTATGGGACATTTTCAGGGATAGAGACACCCAACTGATTTCCAAGGAAATGAGCATACGAGAGCAAGTTCTCCTGTTATCTTACGTCTTTTAAATTCTTCAGTTAGTTTATGCTGGACTGTAACATTATGAGACTTACACTAGTTTTACGTCCTTGATGTAATATTTCTGGACCATCTATGCTATATTCCTAATTATATTATTTTGTTAGAATCATAAACCCCATTGCCTACTTTCAAACCCAACCTTAGACTATCATCACTGTCGCGGCCTAGTGAGAATTGAGTCGGGTCGTGACAAAAACAGAGGTGGAATGTGCATATGACTTGTTAAACTTACAGAAAGGTTTAAAAATTAGCATATGTAAATTACTAGGAAAGAGGCGTAGGTGTGCTCCCTCTAGGTTGTATTTGCGCGATAAGTGAATGTACCAATGATTCTAGACCAACTTGCCTTGTCTTCATCTTATCAACAGAATTAGCCAACTGCTCAGCCCGACTCTCGGCCTGTTCAGCACGAGTTTCAGCTTGCTCTGCACGTCTCTCAGCTTGTTCAGCCCTCCTAGAAGCTTCCTCTATTTGAGACTGACCATAACGCCCTAATTTAGAGGATGAGGTAGGCCTCTCACCATACCCGAGACCAATAACATATCCTGGCCTCGTGCCAAGGACCTTATCACATATCTCATCTTCCGTCATCGGCTCAGCTCCCTCTGGTGTGGGTTGCGATTGGAACTTAATGAATTCCTCCTGTATTTGACAAGTATAATGCATCAGCTGACAAAGATGTTATCAATCATGTGTGAAATAAAAAACTTGAGAAAAAAACTGAATCAATGAATAAACCCAACTTCTTACATAAATCTCTTGAGCACGTGGACAAACCCATGTGCATGTAGATTTCTTATACGTAGATTCCCAGAATCCTATCCTACCAGGTTCCAACTGAGTCTCAGGGTTTCTCTGTGACATGCCCACCATAATATCATGATTTTGAATATAGAAAAAAACTATCATTGATGAAGATTTGTTAGGCCAAGATCAAGATCAAGCATATACATGATTACAAGCAAAATTATGGAATTTGACACGAAAACTATAGCGCCTCTGTATCTATATAATAAAACACAACATTTTTTGAATTTTGATGCGGCATTTGTCCTACATGACATAAAATGTCTCTCTCACACAATTTGATCCAATGGCTGAAATTTACTTTGAAATTGATTCTATGGTTGTGATGAAGTTTTATCTCCTCTTTTCACTTTTCTTTCCCCTCAAATCTGTCACAATTAGAGGGCCCACTATTCGGACATTATACCCCATCCTCCTATCTATTTCCTATGAACTGAAATGGGATCAAATATTTAATGCATATAAGTTTAGATTTATTGGGAGTGTCGTAGGTACATGTTATCCCTAGTCTACGTATGTTTCAAGCCAAGAGCCTTCAAGAATGGCTACTCCTATTAGAGACAGAACTCTAGCATCAAGGAGCCCTGTTTCTTGAACATCCTCTACTTGGGTAAGAAGTCAACGGAGGTGAGGTTGGTGGGGGCATTAATTAAAAAGCACGATTGCAAGTGTCAGTAAACCGGCCTTGATTCTAGTTATGTACAGATTTGTAGCTGCAACTTCAAGGGAAAGGGGATAAAGGGTCCTTGAAGGTTGCTGTGTAATATGCTACGAGATTATAAGATTGAGTTATTGTCCAAATTGTAGGACATTAATAAAAAATTTCTCACAAAGAAGGAAATGGAATAAGAAATTTGTCTTATACCGGGGTAAAATTACATAAGAAAGTAGAATTATTCCCACTGTCTCAACAAGCTTTGGTATGGATCATTATAAATGGACCATTGAGCAGATCTAAAAAGTGCATAATTATTACCATTTCATAGCGATGTCGAACAAATGCTTTTGAACCAAGGCAGTGAGTTACTTTGAGGTTTTTCCTATTTTCAGTATTTGTCTTGCTTTTTTTCTGCATTGCAATAGACTCAATCATGTCAAAATAGGCTTAACCTAGCTATGTAATATCCAAAGAGGTAAAAGGACTACTTCACCTGAAAGCCCTCAGAGCTAAAATGGTCACATAGAAAATCCCAATCTTCCTGTCCTACTCTTTGAGAAGGGTGTTGGCGTGCTACCTCTTTTGTCGGGTATTTCTTAAAATGCTTATGCAGCCTGTAAATCCATTACTTGAATTGATAGTTCATAATCATGTCAACCCCAACCTTTACGTTTGGGCAATCAAGATCTACCTCAAATTTTTCCTACACAAGAATAATAAATTTGTTCATTTATTGAATGCTAACAAACTGAAGCCAGACATAAGGAAAATTTTTAGCATATTCCTATTTTAAGGAAGATAAGTACATGAAATTATAGACGATGGTATTTCATCTTGTTCTTAACACAAACAACTGAGAAGGAATTCACTAATCACTTATGCCTAAGAACATAAATAGAAGTTATTGACTTATTAGGATGCGCTTATACATGTGTAGTTTGTCCTCTGCTTTAACGTTTCCCCATACGGCTTTTTGAAGCATTCCACTTGTGCGACAAATAACGCCCAACTCACTCGTAAAATGTGGAGCATACTCTCCCACTGGTTTGAACTTTCCCTCAGGGAATGTAATCTTTAGCTTCCCTTTCTTGCGTATTAGCCTTGAGAGTGCAATCCCTTGACATGCACCACGTTCTGTTTTTGGACATTGTTGATGCTTAAAAAAATAATCAATCATGATTCCAAAAAATTTATGTGGAATGCAATGTAAAAATCTTTGACAAAACATAAGCCATATAGTGTTGAATGCAAAGAAAAATATATATGAGATCAAACAGCTTACTAAAAAAAATATTTGCCTCCTAATTCTAAATTTGTGAACTATATAGGCATATGCATAGAAATTTAAGTATACAAGCATTCGTAAACTAAACCGACTAAACATAATGGTAATCTTAGCAGGTCACATTAGTGTAAGTTGATATGACTAGAAATCTTTAACATTTTACCTATGTTGCTGGAGGCCATCCCTGTATTACAAGGGTCACTGGGACTTGAACCATTTGGTGATGAATTTGGAGCTAGTGGGGGATTAGATAATGAAGGCAATGCATTAGTTTGGCTTCGAGATTGTCGTTCTGCAACCATGATACAAAGTCTTACATAAGCATCAATGACAACCTATAAATCATAAATTGTAATAAACAACTACATTTTACCTATGTTGCTAGCAGTTATCCTTGTATTAGAAGTGTCACTAGGATTTGAAACATCTGGTGATGAAATTGGAGCTGGTGGAGGATTAAATAATAAAGGCAGTGCACTAGTTCGACTTCGAGTTTGACGTCCTGGAGCCATGATACGAAGTCCTACATGAGCATCAATGACAAGTTGTAAATAAGAAACTAACCTAATTTACAACAATGCCTTCAATTGAACTATGTTTAGACAGTTGTTCAAAATATTTGATAATTAATGATTAACAAAAAAAATAAATAGAAGAAAAGATATAAGCTGAAATAGACGAAAGCAGATTAACATATGCTACAAGCAAAAGCACATAACACATTGAAGTACATAAGTTTTGTTCCAAAAAAACCAAAAAATTTGCAAAAACTACATCATCTCAATCTATATCACTATCTTGGTCACTAGGAAATGTGTTTTCCTCATCTGTGCAATAGTGAAGCATTGTATCATCTTCTCTATCAGTTACTTCATTGCTGTCTTCATCACTTTCATATTGAATGTCATCATCAACAAATGCATTATCTCTCTGACATAACCCGTTTATAGCCATTACAACATTAGCATCAACATGGTCTGGAATTATGTCTTCTCTATGCAATAAAGACATATCATGATCCTAAACTTGGACTGCCCCATCATTTTCCAGTGACACAAATTGTTGGTATGCCTCATCATCGCAACAGACCCTTTGATCTTCATCACAAGTTTCTTCTTCCTCTTCTACTTCTGGGACATCGTACAAACTTCTAGGTTGGGTCTTCTGCACGATTTTCCAATTATTGCCTAATTTGTCATCATTGACATAAAATACTTGCTCCACTTGAGATGCTAACACAAAAGGGTCACCCATGTACCATTTACAAGATACATTAACACTAGTGAAGTGTTCATCCTTATGTATTCCTGTCTTTTTATCACCAGCATGCCACCAATCACATTTGAATAGATAAACATTATACCCTCCCACGTAGTGTAACTCAATAACATCTGTTAAGACACCATAGAAGTCAATTTCTTTTGATTGATGTTCCCCTTTAATAACAACACCACTATTTTGAGTTCTAATATTCTTCTCACGATTCTTAGTAAGGAACCTGATCTCATTAACAATGCAACCGCTATACCGTGTTATACGCTCATCAGGACCAAAAGCCAATGAACAAAGCTCATCAGTAGCTTCAGAATCATTCTTAACGCGCAATTGTTTCACCTATTAATAAAAAAGGGAGGAAGAAAGTTTTTATGAAAAAGGGATAAAAGTTTGCTTATCAAGCATAACCCCAAATAAACAAATGTAAACACTTACGTGGTTTTCAAACCATTTCGCAAATTGCTCTTCTTGCCTTTGTTGTACGTTAATGTTACTTTCTTTCTCAATCTCTTCCCTATGAGCTCTGCATATATATAATGCATATTGTAATTTCTAAATAAAGGCAGTAATTTTAATATGGATGATATTGCTAAAAGTGCAAGGTGGTTAACTCACTGTAAATATTTCTCTATTTCGGGGCAATTGTTCAACACATACCATCGAGCCTTATTGTGATCTGCCAAATTCAGCATTTCATCAATTGGGGACCCTAATGGCCGACCATTTTGTGAAAAAACAGAAAACCGTCCATGATTATGCCTTTCACTTCCATCGTAATTTCGCTCTTCTTGATTGAATCTTATTTCAACCCCACGAAGATACATTGAACAAAAAGTTAGACATTCATTATCGATGTACGCCTCTGCAATTGAACCTTCAAGATGAGCTTTGTTGCGCACGTAGTGCTTAAGAGTGCGTAAGAACCTATTGACATGTTTTACAAATAACATAATACTATTAGTTTAGGTAAGATAATAACCAACTTGTAAGTATCTAATAAAATATATTTAAATATACATCACCTTTCAATTGAATACATCCATCGATAATGCACAGGACCAGCAACTTTTGCTTCATGTGGTAAGTGCACTGCCAAGTGGACCATAACATCAAAAAATGCTAGGGGAAATATCATTTCTAGCTTGCAAAGTATTAAAGCAATATCTTTTTCCAGCTTCTCAATCACATCCAGCCGCAAAGTCTTAGAACACAATTCCTTGAAAAAGAACCTCAACTCAGTTAATGCAGTATATACATCTTTTCTTAAGTATCCACACAATCCAATTGGAAGTAACCATTGTAAAAGTACATGGCAATCATGGCTTTTCATTCCTGATATCTTTGAACCATTAACACTTACACACCGACAGATGTTTGAGGCAAACCCATCTGGAATTTAACTAATTTCAACCATTCACAAAAACCCCTCCTCTCATTAGTGTCCAGTGTGTAGCATGCACGTGGGATCACAAATCTGTCACCATCTGGTTGTAAATGTAACTTTTCTCTTATGCCCATCAACTTTAGATCCATGCGAGCTTTTATAGTGTCCTTTGTTTTGCCATCAATATTCATCAATGTTCCTATTACATTTTCACATATATTTTTCTCGATATGCATTACATCCAGATTGTGTCGCAACCTAAGCGTACGCCAATAAGGCAATTCAAAGAAAATGCTCTTTTTTCTCCAATTTAACTCTATCTCATGGTGCTTTCTTTTTTTCTTATTTGGTGGCTTCCCAAATGTGACATTTGGAACATCATCTAATTGCCTTAACAAATCATCAGCAGACAAATCTTTTGGTTCCAACCTATGCTCCTCCTTTCCATCAAATTTTTTACTTTTTCTCCATCTATGATTTACTGGTAAGTAACGACGATAGCCCATGTAACATTGTTTTTGTCCATTCTTAAGTGACATAGAGCAGGTTTCCTTGTTGCAATTTGGGCATGCCAGCTTCCCTTTAGTGCTCCACCCAGATAACATAGCATAAGCAGGAAAGTCATTTATAGTCCATAAAACAGCTGCATGTAACTGAAAAATCTGCCCTGTAGATGCATCATAAGTCCGTATACCAATTTCCCACAGCTCTTTTAACTCATCTATCAATGGTTGCAAGTATACATCTATGTCATTTCCAGGTGACTCTCGTCCAGGTATAAGTAATGACATCATAAAAAAAGGTTGTTTCATACATTTCCAAGGTGGCAGATTATAAGGCATAAGTATTACAGGCCACATGCTATAAGAGTTGCTCATATTGCCAAAGGGATTAAATCCATCACTTGCTAAGCCTAGACGAACATTAAGAGGATCTTGGGCAAACCATTCATGCTCTTTATCAAATTCCTGCCATGCTTTAGAGTCAGCCGGGTGCCTGCATAAATTATTTTCATTGACACACTTATCTTTGTGCCACCTCATACCTCTAGCAATCTTCTTTGACATAAATAATCTTTGCAATCTAGGTTTTAAAGGGAAATACCGTAAAACCTTTTGGGGAATCTTCTTACCTTTCCCTGAATCACTTTTCCATCTAGAAGCACCACATTTGGGACATTCTTCGCAACCTTCATATTCTTTCCAAAAAAGTGCACAATCATATTTACATGCATGTATCGAGATATAGCCAAGGCCCAAGTCCCGCATTACACATTTAGCTTCGTAATGGGACTTCGGCAATGTTTCACCAACAGGAAGTGCATCATTCAACAAATCAAGCAACATATCAAATGACTTATTGGTCCAATTGTTCATTATTTTTAAGTGAAGTAACTTCACAAGGAATGACAACTTGGAATATTTTTGGCAACCAGGGTATAAATCACGTTGTGCATCCCTTAACAATCTAGCAAATTTTTCAACATCCCCTTCAAGCATTGGAGCACTATGGCTTGTAGATGCCTCATCTCTACAATTGTCCATAAATGACCCAGCATACAAGTCCTCTATGATTTCCTATATATCATCATCTTCAGCATCAATATCGTTATCCTCTTCTACTTCATCGTCACTGCTCAATTCATATGGTTCACCATGATGTATCCAACGAGTGTAACTTTCAGCTATTCCATTGTCGTATAGATGATCCTCTACCCTATCTATGGTATCAAAGTATACATTGTTGCAATTTCGACATGGACATCGGATCCTATTGCTTCGATCCACATGATTACTTGCAACAGTAATGAAATCTTTAATTCCTTGTAAATAGGGATCATATCTTCTATCTGTAAGCTGCATCCAACTCCTATCCATCTTTATACATAAAAAAAAAAACATCATGTTGAAAAGACAAATGGGTATAGCAATATATCTTTTATGCTCTAAATGATTTTTGCTATCATATTTTCTATTAGTAATGCTAAGAGAAAATAATTGTCAATGAACAAAAGTAAAGCAGGAATTGTAGAATATACCCTAGACGTGTTCATGTACAACATAAAGTAAAAAAGAGTGGAATTATGTATATATATATATATATATATTTAAGTTTAAAACAAAGGATAATGCGATTAAAAGCAGTACTTTTCGAAAGGACTATAGAATGAAATCATAGTGAAGACCAAGATGTGTACGGCTAAAAGTAGTGAAGACTAGATCTTCATGATTAGACCAAAACTAGTTTGCCAAATAATAAAAATTTAACTAGTTTGGATAATTCATGTAAGAACCTATTCACAGAAATTCATGTATTCAAACAAGCTTACACTTCTTTACATTTTCACAAATTTCATTTCCAAATTTGTCAAATCTTAAACTAAAACCTAATGATTAAGGGATGCACTCATACAACTCATACACCTCAAGGACAAATAGCATATAAGTAGTGCAAAGACATAAATGGATCATATTGTTAGAATCTAGAAGACAATCAAATTGGATTATGATGAACAATGTATACCTGTAAGTAACGTTAAAGCTAGAACTTAACATATAACAGGACACACCTGCAAAACATGATGCGAATGTTAGTAAAAGGAATTCTATGCTAATTCATAAAAATAAAAATAAAATGTAATGTAAATGAAGGTATTAAAAATGTACCCCTGTTTGTACCCTGAGATAAACAAGAATAAAAAGGAATTCGAATCTAAATCATAAAAAATAAATATAAAATAAAAAAAAGCTATGCTAGCAAAGTTAACACATTTTAGCATTGTGAATCTTTAACACATTCTACTCCTTAAACAAGTGGGAAGTACATGACCACATATCGTATATAATAAACACATCTAAGCCATGTTGGGTCACAAGTTAACCATGAACTTGATATGAGACAACTATAATAAACCCATCAAATTGCGTCTATGTTCTTTTCATTGAAACAAAGTGAAGAAGAAAGAGAAAATTTTAGAGAAAAAAGAGAAACAAGGATAATTTGAAAATATAATGTACTTTCCACATAAATATCATTAAAAAGTAATAAATAAATATCAATAAATTCTTTCATGATATGATTTGGAATATAATGAATTTATTACACAACATAGATTCAAACACACCAAATTCTTAAATAAAAAATTAGAAAAGATATAATCTAAGAAACCCCATATACTTGACCAAATTCATAAATAAAAAATTAACAGGCACATGTCTTAACCACTCGGCCAAAGCCACTGTTGATGCTCAAGTTTAGAGCCAATGTTAATGTTATTTGGCTTTTCTCGGTTTAGAAACAACAGTAATATTATTTGGGTTTTTTTGTTCTAATAAATAACTATGTAATTAAAAAGAACACAATTGAGCGTTGTGCATGAGTGTCAAGTCTCCTGATCATCCATTCAGAGTTCACCCTTTCCTAGACTTTAGTCTTTCATATAATTAAAAATTTCTTCTAATCTTATTCACGAGTCATGACGTTGGCAAAAGAGGTAGTAAGGAGAGCATTTGTGATTTACCATGTATGTGCAAATCAAAACCAGGTTGATCTTTACTAGAGTAGAGCATAAAATTTCATCTCTTTAACAAATTCAGTAATTACGGCTTCATTGTTCTGATAAAGAGAACAATATACGATTAGCTTTTCCATATATTTTCAATTTCATTAATGATAAGAAACTATTCATACTTTGTTAAGGAGAAATAAGGAAAGTCAATCTTTGGTAATCTTGTCAGCAACCAATTTTTTCCTAATGGGTTCAGCTAATGATTTAAAATATTGATAGCTAATAATAGCAATATGAGGGCCCAATCCACTCCTAAGGTATGAGGCCCAAGTGTCAAGGTTGCTTATTTACAAATTAGTAAGCATCTTTAAAACAGAGGCCTAAAAGATTCAATTCAAAGTGAATGAGGTTAAGAAAACTGATCATCAATGCACAGAGAAGCAAAAATAACAACCAATACACATGCATACTTGCAGACACTAAAAATGGCACAAATAACAATTATCTCCATATTCTACCATCATCACTTCAAATTTCTACTAGTTAAAAGAAAAAAGATAAGAATCTGACAAAATTAAATTCACAAGGGAATCAAAAAATTCTTCCAGCGCTCTCTTAATGATGGAAAAGGAAAAAGAATAGCAAGAGGATGAATAATTCGAATAGGGGGAGAGAGAGAGAGAGAGAGAGAGAGAGAGAGAGAGAGAGAGAGAGAGAGAGAGAGCAGTTCTTCCAAATCACAATAAATAATTTACTGTTTGAAGTAGCATGCACTGGCAATAAACGTGCAGTATTGCTTCTTGGCTTCCTTTCTATTAAAGGTTGAGGAACATTGCTCATGTAATGCTTTTATTTTTTATTTTTATTTTTCTTCAATGTATGATTTTCTCATTAATATTCCTAAAAGGTATCCAAATTTAAGGGTCACATAAATTTCTGGCTCATGCAAGGTTTTCAGGTAATAAGAAATTTAAGGCTTATATAACCTCTGAAGAAATAGAAAAAAAAAAAAAAAAACTTTCTGCAGAAAACAAAATGGGACTCAAGATGTGAAACCAGTAGAAACATTGCTGATTGTGTTTGTTAAATTTTTTTATATTTATCCTCTTTACTAATTCTCAATGATTCTCATGGTAACAGTGTACACAACCCCTTTTCACAATGTGCCTCACAGTGTACATATACATTGTGACTACGGCCTCATCAAAGTACTTTATCAATAGACCGTTTGTTGACTTCAAGCTTTCAACAATGGGCAATGGCTCGGTGTTTAGCCTAGAATCTCATTGCATTTGTGGTAAACAAAGGAACAAATATCTCGACCCCTTCCTAAACTAAATAATAGGCCAATTGGCTAGACAAAGCAAAGTCAGGGTTCTTAGGAAGACTGTCATTTATGTTCCCAATTCATAAACTTTATTTCAACTGTACAATAATCAAAAGAATATTTAAATGCATTAAGAATTTTCATCTAGCTGAGTTGATCATTGAATGCTTCCAACCTATAGTCCTAACTAGATCATTTTGATGGCAATGCAACAATTGCAAAGTCTCACAAGAATTATGGATCAATATGCAAAGGAATGAAAATAAATAAATAAATAAATAAATTTCAATCCTATATGACTATTACTTGATTATGTTTGAGTAATTTGCAATGCAACAATTACAAAGTCTTCATGTAAAGAATTATGTTCCAGTAATCTTTCTATCGGAAACATTTATAATAGCCTATCGGCAATTTGTGATTTCCAAATCCTGAGACTCATTAATTTGTTAATTTATTTGAGCCAAAAATTTCCTTTGACAAGATTTGTTGAATACTGACATATTTCTATAGTGAAAAACTGAAGGTATCACATAATCCAACAAAACTCATCCATTTTAGCATATTCTACACAATGAAGGATTAACAAAGACAATGCAAATCTTATCTAAGAGAAGCAAAATAAACTATGAAGTCAAGGCAGCTTAAACAAACCTAAGAGCACTAACCACCTGTTGTCTTGCTTACACACATCATTCTAAGCTCAACCTAAGGGTGCTTTCAGTCCCTCCTTATCGCTCTTTACAACGTATTAAATATATATATATATATATATCACTAACATAAAAGCTAAAGAAAAAAATCATTAATTTATATTGGATTATTCTTATTCTAATCTTTCAAAATTATTAAAGTTACATGTCAATAGCCACTTAAATAATATTGTAGGACAAAATAATGAAGATGCCAAAGAGAATGAAAGATGGACTAGCTGTAGTTCATTCACAAAATGTGAAATCCAAACAAAAAAGGAGAGAGAACGATATCAAAACTAACAATCAAATGTATTATAAGCGCATAAAAAATGTGAGTTCCTGCCTGTTTTAAACACAACCATCCTTTTATTTATTTAATTGTTTTCTTAAAATCCTTAATCTCACAGGGAACACCGAAACACCTAATAACTACTAACCATGCCCAACGACCCAAATAGCACTAGGCATTGACCATGGCTACTGACCACACAACTGTTACTTCCATTGGGCATCACTAAACAGCAGCTTTATGGCTTATGCTTAGCTATTAGACCACTGCGTATTGGAAGAGGATGGCAACAGAGTAGATGAACCCAGATATAGAACTAAACCCCAAACAATTAAAAACCCATGAAAAAACCAAACGGTGAAACAATAAAGAAACGTATATAAAACAGAACAAAAACTATTCAAGAACTGATTGAGTTCAACATTATAGAATAGAATAGAAAACGGAAGAAAAAACAGAGAGAAAGAGGAAGCTAGGATGAAGTACAAACCCAACGTAACAAATCGACCTTCAGTAATGCGAATCTAAGCTAGTTGGTATGCCTCAAGTTTCCTCCATATTGGAATCTTCAATAAGAGCCGATTGATAGAGAGTGAGGGATTGAGAACGTGTGAACCCAGACTGTGATAGAGATAGGAGGGAGATGTAAAAATCGTGGGAAAAATTGGGTCTCATATAAAATGTTTGACAGCTGGGATTAATTAGGCACAACTCGAAACGACGTCGTTTTGAGGTGGACATCTTTATACCGCGACCACTGTGGTAGTTAAAGGTCAATAATTTACCCATAAAGCGTGTTGGTCATTGAATGTCATACAGGCCGCTTGTTTGTGACCAATTAACTATTTTGAAGAAATAAATCATCTTTTTGCTACAACTATTTTTGGACCAAAACAATTTCGCGGTAAAATGTTTTACCGCCAATGACAAAATTTGCCGCCAACCTAAATGAGACGAGCTTTTTAAGACAACACTGGAGTGGTCACTAAACAACTGGAATTATACCAGTTCGTGACGGCAATACGTCTCCATCACAAAAGGTATGACTTTTTACCACGAATTTTAAGTCGTAGGTATAATTTTCGTAGCAAAAAAGGTGATTTGTTGTAGTGAAACAAGATAAGCAAGATATAATCAAGATCCTGACTATTATGGTTAAGAAATCACTCCAAAGTGATGAGGAGTCCAACCACACCATGATATCATCAAGAATCCTTGTTTGTCATTTCGCTGAGTTACGGGGGTTCGGGGGCAGCGCCCCCGATGACGGGGATTGACCTGCCCGATCAGGTCGCGGGACTGTTCCTCATGTCTTTTAGGGTTTTTCCAGTTTTCTACCTCAGTTCCCTTGCGTCGCTACTGTTCCTCCATCTCCTTTGATTACAACAACTTATATTCTCCATAACAATGGAGTTACAGAATACAAGGAATCAAAATCTCCAAAAACAGTGGAATTCCAGAATACAATAAATCAAAATCTCCAAAATAGTGGAGTTCTCATGCTTCGAAAAATAATTATTACAACTGATTCTATGCCTCCTTAAACCGGAGTTCACAAGCTAAGAATCATGTAAAAAAAACCACAATTATATAACATACATTCATGTGACCATAATAACCAGGCAGAACGCTGCAAAACAGAGGTTAGCACAAATCCACGTTTTACCCTAAGCATGCATGGAACCGATTTTCGGAGAACATGGTAGGTATTATACGTATACAGTATCAACCAAGGCTCTGATACCAGTTGTTGGGGACTGCGGAATTTCCCACGACCTGGCTATAGTGTATACGCATACTACCAAAAATTTTCGATTTGATTAGCATAGCCTAATCTACGTGATTAGAATCGTACCTTCGAGATCTCTCTAGTTTGATCCCGAATAACAAAAATCAGTACTAAGCACGAATCAGCAAGCTTGAACTCAACCTTTGGACTTCTGTTGTATTCCTCGTACACGCCTTGCTCTATAGAGAATGGGCTCGCCGCTGTTAGGGTTTCTCTTCCTCACAATATCGTGTATCTCTCAATTATGTGTAGAGTGTGTAACCCTAACAGCTCTTAGAGCGCGTTTATATAGAGGCTACAACATGGACCATAGGATTAGTATAACTAGGGCTTCCTACGCAAATAAGGACTCCTAATCCAACCAGGATTAATCATTATTTACGTAAATTATAATTTATACCACTAACGAATTATAATTGCACTCCCTGTTATACTGAAAATTATATTTCGAGCTCCATATTATTAAATGCCTATTTATCTCCCCACGTTAAGATTACAGATACTCGTCTATTAAATTAAATTACTGACAATTAAATTTAATAGACTTGTTTAATTCCTTGAGACCTTCCACTTAACTTATTTGATATGTTGGATTCATAATCTACCTGCAGAGTTTAACATAATCAAAACTTATAAGCTTCCTCAAGGGGGTATCATCAATCCCTATACGGAGACGTAGATTCCATCAATAATAAATATTCACCATACACGTAATGTTATCATCCAATTCACTGAGTTTATTGACCCACAAAGAATCTCACTCTTCTGTGAATCAAAACAATAAATACTACACGCACGTGTCTATTTATTATGTTAGGATTAAGAGTATAAGTACTAATAATAATCATGAGGTATTAATTGTTTTATATAGTCAGTATAAAAACAATTACCTCAACACGGTCCTGTTCAATACACACAAAGTGTACTAGTGCAAGGAGTTGGAACTATACCATTTTCCATAGTCAAGACAGACCTATTAAAACCTTATACTACAGTCCTACTGATGGTGTGTCCATTTCCATCTAAGACTGTGAACGATTAACTTATATTCCATAAGAACCGATGATCTGATCTTCCGTGTGTAAGTTGTACTCTACACACCAAATCATCTACTATATGGAATAAGAGACACACATGCATAATCATTAAATAAATAACGCAATGTAAACATTTCTCACACAGATTCTCATTAAAATGGAATAACTAATTTATTAATAAATACTAAAGTCACTACACAACGCATGTCTTTTAGTATAAATTCCCAACAGTGCAAACATGTTTGGGACAAGTGCCAAGTAAAGTTCCAAGGGTTGCCTTGCCCAAGAGTGCCCCACGGATGCCCAAGTGCCTAGCCAAGTAGCCAAGTTGGCCCGGGATAACCTCACTTTGGCTGAGAATGAGGGGCAGGATAACCTTACTTTGGCAGCCCCATGTGCCCAGACCGTGCGCCCATGTGCGTACCCAACTGCCTTGCCGCGTGCACACGTTAACCTCACCAGTGCCAAGAAAGAGGGGCGGCCTAACCTCACTTTGCGTGTGTCACAGCCGCCCAGCCAGCCAAGCCCGCGCGCGCGCGCGCCGTGCCCGAATTGGGACGGGTTAACCTCACTTCGGCCTTGCCAGTGTGTGCTAGATTTTCACATAGTGACACCTTTTGCGCAATTTTGGCATTCGCATAACTTTGTTGTCCGGAGGGCTTTTTGGGCAAGGTTTTTTTTGTTGGAAAGCTTTCAATGTAAACTTTGAAATGCACGAAAGCTTTTCCTTTATTTTGGCTTGTAGAATAAATGAGGGTAAATTATGACTCCTCGCACACATACTATGTTTCTTTGTGCAAAGTTGTAAATGGCTAAAAAAGCATATATAAGGGGGGAGAGCACGGTAAGCTCCAGACCACCTTGTTAGCTTTTATGTCTTATTTCTTAGACATTGTTTGCCTATTGTAATAGCATACTTTGATGCTTGTAATAGCTTGCAATTGTCAATAAAATGTCTCTTTTCGTTACTATAAAGTTGTTGCTCGTTGCCTACATTGTTGCTAGCGTTGCCTACCTGTTACCTACATATTTATAATTTTTGTGTTTATCTTTGCATACAAACACGTCGAGTGTGCTTTAGCAAAACTTGTCAAGCGTTGGCAAGTGCCACACACGATCGTTTGCCTATTTCGCAGGCCGACACATGTCACCAGACCAAGGCTAAAGCTCTAATTCAATGAAAATGCTCGCATCAAGAGCTTGACCAATAGCTCTATAGTTGAAAGTTTTAAACTTCCACGACTGTGATTAAGTTAAGGAGAAGCGTACCTAAAAAATAAAATAAAATAATATAATATAATAAAGCTGAAGGACAACTTGCCAATGATGCGTCGAATCAAGAACATTGAGGATATAAAGAGAGAGAGAGAGAGAGAGGCCATCGAGGGCAATTTGGTGAATAAAACAAGAAGCGTTGATAAGGATCCATCCTACAAAGAGTAAAAAGAGATTTATCAAAATTAGGTAAACCCAAAGAACACGCACTCCCGAGTCAATTGGTCCATACGAAACACGCGCAGATGTATCAAAATTGAGAAATTATTTAGGATTTTTGTTTAGTTAGGGGCAAAATTTACAAAAAGCATACATGAATTTTTTTTAATTGACAATATTTTTTTTAATAAATAAAAAAATATTTAAAATAAAAACGTCAAAAAAGGATACTTTTGTGTATAAAAGTTGTATAGAAAAATTTTATAAAAAATCTTATTTCAAGTTTAACTGGTTAATGTTTAAAATTTTAAGAAAAAATTTTAAAATATTAGATAACCAAGAGTCTATAGATATATAATAAAGAGTTAATTGACATTGTGTTATTTATTTAGCCAATAATAAAAATTTAATGAGATACATATATTTTATGTTACAGATTTAGAGATATTCAGTAGGTACAAATATAGGTATTATTAAATTCAATGGAGGCAAATGTAAGTTTTTGTAAATTTAATCAGAACAAAATATATATTTATAACCTAGGATCAAATAAATACACATAATTTTAAAAAAAAAACTGATGAAAGTAGCCAATCCAGCTGCCTCTACTGTACCCTTTTTAGGTATGCCCTTGGCCACCTAGCCTTGTAACTTTTCTCATAGGGTGGAGCCTCCACCTAAAATGGACTCCATTTTTATGTGAGAAGAGAAACAATAATGATATAGTGTTTTAAGAAAATTAAATAATTTTTATCAAAGATAAATACTAATATATATTTTTAGGGCACATTTTAAATTTATTTTTGTCTGATTGTATAATATATTAAAAATTATATTTTTATAATTTTTGATACTTTATACAATAAGAGAAAGCAAACTTAGTATGTTGGCAAGACCTTAGTCAAAATTAGGTAAACCAAAAATTGACGCGCCCAAGTCAATTGGTCCGTACGATCCACGCGCAGTTATTCCTCATATCATTTTATTTTACAGACCGCATTGGCTGGGTCCTCGACAGCTGGATCAAAGGATCTTACCACTTGTCCACGTGGACGAATCTTAAGCGGTTAACGGGTGACCCAGACAACGTTCGATCGTAAATCCAGCCAATAATGGTCCCCCGATTTTGGTAAGGTATATCTAGCAAGTACCTATTCTTATCCTTAATTAGTCCTTCTTGTTTACAGTAATTAAGTGTTCATCCTGGGGTCAAACCGTAAGAAAATGGAAATTTCTGAAATTGAGGGTTAGGTTTGTGGAGGATTCTCCCATTTTCATGGCCGGCCTTGGTGCTCTTAACAAGGAGAACATACAGAACTAGAATCTTTACCCCGCTCCCGTAATCTCTCTCTCTCTCTCTCTCTCTCTCTCTCTCTCTCTCTCTCTCTCTCTATAATACACACCCCCACGCACGCATCTTATTCGACCTATGTTCTTGACGAAGAAAGCGGTCTCTCTCTCTCTCTCTCTAGACGCACTTGACAGAGTACTTGGTATCTAGAAATTTCTATACCAAGAAACGCTCTTATATTTGGATTCTTGGTTCTCTAGAAAGGTCTAGACCAAAGTTTCTTTCACTACTGATACATGTGCATATATTGTTAAATGTTCATATCATACTATATGCATACATATTCACAACTTCAGGTTTTGTCGATTTCTTTCTTTGCCTTTTTTGTTATTTTATCTTTGTACCCTCTCTTATTATATTAAATTTGTGTTAATTTTTTAAACTTCTTTTTGTTGTTTAGCTTCCGGTGATCTGAGTGGGGATATGAGAGTCAACTGCAGTATATTTCTTCCCAGAAAATTTCTAATTACTTGAGTTAAATCCTGATTTCGTCTTCTTTTTTATTTTTTTTTTTTTGTTGGGTTTTTTTTTTATTCTTTTTTTATTTTTTTTTTTTTTTTTTTGTTGGCTTTTTATCTGTGACCCTTAGGTTTTCTACATCACAAGGGGTCTTTTTTTTTATCGTCTTTGTACATTTTCTTTTGAACTCTTTTTGCTACGAAAGTTGAAAGGTTGTTGAGATTCATACACATCATAGAATAGCAGCCTTAGGGTTTCCGGCGGAGTTGACCTTGTAGCCTGTAAGTATTTGGATTAGGCTTAAGCTACTGTGGTCTTGTGGGTGCTTCAGTTTCTTGATTCCTATTATTTTTGTGTTTCCTCGTGACATTTTGTTTGTTAAAGTTAAAAGTTTTCTTGATATTGTTTTACAAACGAAATTGTGGTTGTATTTCAGTTGCCTTTGTTCACTGTAAGTAATGTTTGACTTCGGCTATTGATCCCATTTTGGTGTTTGCTTTATTGTTTGCACTTTTAAGTTTGTTCTACCTATAAAATTCTTGACTTTAATACAGACAAATCACTCACAATCAAACTGGAGGTTTGGTGACTATCTAGAAAAGATATAATCTGCAACTGAATTACCTACCTAAGTGATCAGCATGAAGAGAAATAGAAATAAAAGCTTGGACTCCTAAGAACGAGTTTGATATAGTGCAATTTCAAACTTGACCAATCTTCAGCAAAATGAACCCCAACAGGTTTGTGAAGGATTAGTTACATGAAATCAGTGACTACCATCATTGGAACATTTTGGATTGTGGGTTTTACTTGACTTATTTTTAAGATCAAGATAGCAGGAATCTAGCTTAATTAGCTTGTGGCTCTCCTATTTTGTTATTCCTTTGATGGTTAGCTCGGTGTTAAACTAGTGGGTTTTTGTAGAATGATAGTTTAGAAAGATATCACTTGGTCCCCCCCACCATTGATCTAATGTATTTCTCGTCGTGATTTTGAATCTTTAGAGGTTTCTTGTTTTTCAAAGCAACAGTAGGTGGGATGTCTTTACACTATAATTACTTTGCTTGTTTCTTTTGTGTTAATTCTTTGTTTATTCCACGATATCTTTTTTTATTTGTTCTCTCATCTCTCAATGTCATTGTAGGCAGAATCAACATGTTGATGATCCATATATGCTTCTTGAGTTGAAAATACTGGGATTCTGTAAACTGGCCGATGATTAAGTCCTATGTGCCAAGATGACTAAGGAGGAGGTGAATATTATTAGGGTGCTATGACAGGCAGTTCTTTTCAACATACCAATCTTTTTCAACATCCATCCTCTTTGTAAGAAAGCCACTGCTCAATTAAGGTTTTCAATTTGATAATTTTGATTATTCTTAGATTGTTTCTAATCCATGACTTTTTTCTTTGTTGCAGAAAATCTCCCAAACTTTGGCACACCATTACCTGACAACGAGAGAGAGCACGCTAGTCAACATTCATGCATGGGACATGGTTCTTTACAAGCGTGCTCTCCCTCGTTGTCATAGATTTGCTTGCCAAAGTGAATGATTACTCTTTTTGTTTGCGTCTAATATGCAGTAGCAGGTGATTTCTAACAATAGCTTGGAGTTAGTTTTGCCTTAATTACTTTTAGCTTGCAAGTTCTTTTCTCAAAATAGATATGTCAGTTATAGTCCTCTGGGCCAAAATAAACTCTCTTAAGTTAATGACATGTAATTGGCTAATTTTACTTTGATGTTAGAAAGTTTTTAATTGATTAAAAATTATATTCCTGCCCATGCAGTTCCTTACTTCATTCGGAGTTAAGGAAATCCAGTAAGTGTTGCAACTTACTCAGGAGTGCCCTTAGTGTATTCATTAACCTTTATAAGAACATGCATCCCAAGGAATTCAAGCTTCTAATCTGTTATTGTTATCCTTGATACTACCTTGAAATGAACAAGGATTAGATTTAGTACTGTCATAGGTGCATAACTCAAGTACATCATTCTGTATACTTTTTTTGTACACTTTTCTTGTTTGTATATCATCACCCTTAAATATATACCCTAGATAAAGAGATTGCTTTGTGCACCTTTCTTCTTTTCTCCAGTCTTTATCTTGCTCATGCCAGCATTATAGTAGGATTCGATGGTTTTTATTTGTACTTGGGTTTTGCAGTTCCTCGTATGATAATGAGCTCAATTGTACATGACTTGAGGATTCCACAGAGGAAGGGGAGGAGGCTTAAAATATGTTGCAACTAACCCTAAAATAATCTCATGGTTTTAAATTTTGGCCATCACATGACATTATGGTAGGGTCTCAATCCTGTTCCATGCTGCAATGACCTTCCCCACATCATATGCCTAGTAGCCATTGTGCTGTTACATCATGCATGTGATAGTGTCTCTTAGATTGCGAGTATAAACCAGTACTCTTATCTTGTCTCTTATTTTTTTCCCCAAGTTTTACATAGATTCATGTCCAACATTAACAGTACCATATTTCACACATACAAATTGTGCATTGAACCCAAATTTCATATGAAGTTTGAAGATGACTGAAAATTGAAGAGATTTGAAGGTAGGGAACTGTCCTTGCTCAATTCTTTCTGCATTATTTGCTTGATTGGCATTTGATTCTTATTTGCAGTTGAAATCTAGCTACTTCACGGTAATAGTTAGTGAGATCCTGTTCTTATTCTGCACCATGAGAAATAAATGAGAAAATTTTATTTCATTAGGAAGTACAATCTTTTTAATCATTATTTACTCAAGAGTTACATGCTTTTTCCATCTTGGGGCAAGCTGAGTGTTAACTTGAGATATTACATAATACATCGAAATTCGTTCACTCAGGCAGTGGTAGCCCACTTTAAAATAATTGACACTCATCAAGTTAATTTATTGTACTTCGCAAATCTAATATAACTATATCATGTGTATGTTACATGAGAAGAACGAGTGATGCTATTCATTTACTTACAAGACTTCGCAATTTACGGATACTGACAGATGGTTATTGAATATATTTTGTTATTTTAATTACTTTTCATCTTTTATGAATTGCATTAATTGTCATTCATTATTGAAAGCTTAAAAGAAGAAATACTATGTTCTAACAGTGACTTGAAGTGACAATATAAAGTTCGTTACTTTGTCATTTGTGTACTTGGAGTTCATAGAAACCATTGTGAGGTCAATTTTGTGGTCGACATATCAGATCTGTGACTTTTTTAGAAGCGGGCTGTTTGTCCAGACAGAATTTACATTTATGGTCTTATGTTTTGGGTCTGATGGTACTTATCAAAAAAATATATACATATATATTTGTTTCAAGTTTGATGCCCGTTACCTCCACTTTCTGCAACTTTGTTGCCATGACCTTGACTTCAACCATCGCTCCTTTTGGCGTCTTTTCAATAAATTTTGCTTACTTATTAAAAAACAAAAAAATGACATTGACTTCAACCATGTTTTAAAACTATAGTGAATTAAACTTTCAATTGGTTATTTGCAGTTTCAGTTGTGTGAGGTCTGAATTCTCGTACAAAAAATACGTAGGAATAGGTATTTTCTTTAAATTTATTGCATTTGTTTCTTTTAAAATAGTAACCAGTCATAGTATAGTTTCTCTATTATTATCATTAAAAATAATACTTGCTTACAGTTATTTAAGTTTGACCTAAAAGACAAGCATGTATATTATTAGGGGAGGGAAATTTCGTCTTGGAACATGTTTGGTTTCTCAAAATTTTTAGGTTAATCAAGATTATTAAATTATAAGGTCTTGGTTATTAGAGCATCAACTGCGTGGCATGATTTAGTGAATATATATTATCATTTGTTTGTTTTACTATATTAAGAATAATTGAATTATAACCTTTCCAGATAGATTTGTTAATTTTCAATTGTTTATGTTTTGAATGCTTTTTCATTACACGATGAACATATACCTGGTTGTCCAAATGGGCTGGTTCCATAGCAGGAACCACTTGTTTTACAATTTGTTGGCATCTGAATGATCTTTCTAGCATCTGCTAATAGTATAGTCATCCTAATCTTTTGAGGTGAAATTACAACTACCTAAGGAATCAGGTAAGAGTTCTCCTCACGTGATAGTTCTCTGTATTGTGGAAATCCTTGATATTCACACATTAGTTGACAAGCTAGGCATGTTTTTCAATTGATTTGCATGAAGCTGGTGTCTGGAGTCATCTCATTGGCTGATATTCACCAATACTTCCACCTTTTACTTTCGTCCTAGACCCTTAATGTGCTGAGATGTGAGATGATCCGTGACCAATTTCATTATCACCTTCAGCCATTGATAACACTCATTCAACATCGACCTTTGATATATGGTCTTATGCTGGATTTTATTTTTCAAATTAATCACAATTGCATTTGATATATGGTTTTTCGCTTTTTGTTTGGTAATGGGAAGTATTGAATGCTTGTAGATTTGATTCGTTTGGAATGTCCAGACAATATATCACGATTGGGTACCATTTCTTGCTGTTAATTAACCAAAAACCTATTCTCTGTTGGTTATGCTGATGAAGGCTCACTCTCAGGTCAGGCGTGAGGTTAATGCAATGATGTTGTGTGGAAAGCAACTAAGAATGTCATTCTTCAAGGATTCTGTTTTAAGCAGTTCATACCATCCATTCAGTGTTTTGAACTAAGATTTTGATTCTTCCATGTTTCAACAGTAGCATATTGTTCCATGAAGCTAAGTTCCCAAATATGTAAGAAGTGTTTCCACAACTCTACCACGTAATCAATTCTGTTCCACTTGATCCTTCTTTCGATATCTTTCTGCCTCCCTCAATTTTCTCCATCCCTATCTTTATGATGTGTTTGAATGAAGAATTTGGTTATGGAAAAGAAAAGGAAAAGAAAAAGAAAAAGAAAAAGGAAAAGGTAAGGGAAAATAAAACAAAATAAAAGAGGATATTTTTTTTTTCTCTTTTCCCTTTCATTTTTCTTTTTCTTTGCTTTTCTCGGAAAAAATTTGAATTCCAAACACAGCCTTAGGTGTTCCTCTTAACTACCAAAATGGAGGTTCAAGCTAGTTTGAGTTCTTGTGTTTAAATTAGTGCTTTATAACTAGCCTCACAGTTTAGGACAATATAAAACAAGCTCATGAACTTATTGGTTTAACGCCTGACATCTTACAAATTTTCTTCACTGAACTTTGACAGAAGTGTTATACAGAATTGGGGATCTTGAATAAAGTTCTACAGAGAATAGCTATTTGTGCCATATCCATCTCTAAAGATCTTCACTTCTGCTTTGAGGTATGTCATCTCTATGTTGTAGCTTCATTTAGTAAGACTGGTGGTTTTATTTTCGCTTTTTTGGGGTTCTTTATAAGATCGCTGTGTTCCAATGTAATAGAATGTTCTACATGTTCTCAGAAAGTGTGTGAAAGTATTGTGACTTTGAGTTATACTCAGAGGTAAAGGGCATAAAATTCTTATTTTTTTTAAATTTAATAAAACATATTATTTTCAGAAATATTGAGATGAAATTTCTTCTTTTAAGATGAGCATAGGAAATTTGTCTTTATCGGCCTTATTGTTATTTGCCACTCAGCAGACGTGTATTTGTGTCTCGGTCGAATCTTTGGAGAGGATCTTAGAGATTACTAGACGCTTGTATTCTTCATACATGGTCAGGCATTTGTAAATTTAGCCGCCTAGAAACATGTTTGGCTTTTGTCAACTTCCTTCAGACCTTAATTAATAATGGGTTTTATGCTTGTGTAATATCTTTATCCACTCAGTGATTTTATAAAACATAAAAGCAAACGGTGAATCATTATTTTGTGCGCGAATTATGCTTTTTATGCTTTTAATTTTTTGGTGTTAGATGAAATAAAATAAAAGTTGTAGGAGCATCTCTACTAGACATATTGTTACTCAATTGGATGCTTGAGACATGTTGACATTCAAGAGAACTAATATATATTCACCATTTCATGGTATTTCAGGAGCGTGCATAGTGCACCTATACTTGCTGGTTTGATTATCCATTGTTTAAAAGATGCAGAAGCAATCGAAGAGCACAGAAGCTAACTTATACAAGCTTTTCTACAATATATATGTTAAGACTGTCTACTGGTTGCAGAAACTCGTATCCAATATATATATATATATATATGTACTGATATTCTTTGTACTGTTTCATTTCCAATATATGTATATATATATATATATGTACCTTTTCCCATTGACGATGGTTATAAGCATATATATGCTAGTACCCCTAGTTGCAGAGCAGAGTCCAGTAATGATAGGTAAAAGATCAGGAAAAAAAAATACCCTTCTGCTGTTCTGCATGCAGCTGTGGAGATACATGCCCATGGTTGGCTTCTGCTTTCTTCCTCATTTAACTTTTTTATGGTATCACCATAGCTATAGGAACCTCTAATAATTCCTTAAAAAATTTAGTTTGTAGCTTAATTTTCAGTGATCCGACACCAAATCAACCCAATCCGATGACCTTATAAGTGAATAATGAGTGGATTTTGACCAATTTAATTATATTCGGTTCGAGTGTCAAGTTTTTATTTCTCCAATCTCTCCAATCTAATCCAACTCAACATTTTTACATAAAAATTTAATTTTTTCAACTAATCCGATCAGAGTTGAGTGTGATTTTAAAATTATAATTTTAAAATTATGAGTCAAGTTCGATTTTAAAATTAGTCAAACTGATGTGATGAAATCGAGTGATAGATGATTTCCAAATCTAATTTGCTCCGGCCTGAGCGAGCCGTGAACACTCCTAACTTATGGTAGTATAAACGATCCTACGTGACTGTGTGGCCTCGGGAGGCTTGTAGCAATTGAGGGTATGATGGGACCTTAGGTGAGGTCACAAAATTGGGTGGATTACGAGGAACTCTTTAAGATGGCTATGATTGTTAGTGCAAAATAAGGTGGATTTGGGGAGGTCATGCTATGTTTGGGTGATGATTTCTTGCACAGCAGCCGTTGTAAGAAGCTGTCCTTTCTCGCCAAGTTCAAGATCCGAACACATCCAAGAACGAAAACAAGTCATCTCTTTGCTGCATAATTGCAAAAAAGTACACCAAATCATTCCAATACACGCTCAAATCATTAGAAACGGCCATGAACTAGACCCCTTTATCGTGTTCGAGCTTCTTCGCATTTGCTCCAATTGCAACGCCATCGATTACGCGTCCAAGGTTTTCCAGCAGACTCAGAACCCAAAGGTCTATCTCTACACTGCTCTCATTGATGGGTTTGTAAAGTCTGGATCTTACCTTGATGGGATTCGGCTATATTCTCAAATGGTTGAGGGATGCGTCACGCCTGACAACTATGCTATCAATTCAGTTCTCAAGGCCTGTGGGTCTCAACTGGCTTTGAAGGAAGGTAGAGAGATTCATGCCCAAGCTGTGAAACTCAGTTTGAATTCTAGCCGTTCAGCAAGGATGAAACTAGTCGAGTTGTATGGAAAATGCGGTGAATTCGAGGATGCATGGCAGGTTTTTGATGAAATGCCTGAAGGAGATATTGTTGCATTGACCGTTATGATCTCATGTTATGTAGATCATGGATTGATAGGGGAAGCGAGTAATGTTTTTGACGGTTCAGACAAAGGACGCTGTTTGTTGGACGGCCATGATTGATGGGCTTGTTAGGAATGGGGAAATGAATAGAGCTTTGGAGATATTCAGGGATATGCAAAGGCAAGGTGTGAGACCCAACGAAGTGACTCTCGTTTGTGTTTTATCTGCAAATTCGCAGTTGGGAGCGTTAGAGCTTGGAAGATGGGTTCATTCCTATGTAGGGAAATATGGGATTGAGCTGAATCATTTTATTGGCTCTGCTTTGATCAACATGTATTCAAGGTGTGGTCTCACTGATGAGGCGGAACGAGTGTTTGAGGGGCTGAAAGAGAGAGACGTCACAACTTATAACTCCATGATTGTTGGGCTTGCCTTGAATGGAAAGAGCGATGAGGCTGCAGAGATGTTTCGACAAATGGTGAAGCTTGGAGTTAGAGCAACCAGTATTACTTTTTTTGGTGTATTGAATGCTTGTAGTCATGGGGGTATGGTGGAGTTGGGATTTGAGATATTTCAAGCCATGACTGGAAATTACCAGATTGAACCACAAATTGAGCACTACGGCTGCATGGTTGATCTTCTTGGACATGTGGGTCGTATTGAAGAGGCTCATAACTTCATTAGAAGCATGAAAACAGCACCGGACCATATCATATGGGGGTCTTTGCTGAGTGCTTGTAAAATTCATGGAAACTTTGAACTAGGAGAACAGGCAGCTAAAATTTTGCTAGATCGTGGGGATGCTGATTCAGGAACATATGTTCTGCTATCGAATGTCTATGCTTCATCCGGGAAGTGGGACGAGGCAGCAGAAGTGAGGGCAAAAATGAAGCTGGATGGTATTCAAAAGGAACCAGGTTGTAGTTTGATTGAAGTGACGAATGAGATTCATGAGTTTCTTTTGGGCGACATAAGACACCCAACTTGAAAAGGAAGCAATCTACAGAAAGCTAAAGGAGTTGAGTCAAATGCTGAGATACAGAGACAGTTTTACAGGATATTGACGATCAGGAGAAAGAATGGGCTCTGGCTATACATAGCGAGAGGCTTGCAGTGTGCTACGGGCTAATCGCATCAGAACCATATACAACTATAAGGGTGGCGAAGAATCTGGGAGTATGCAACGATTGGTATTTGATGCTGAAGCTCATTCCTAAGATTACTAGAAGAAAAATCGTGGTGACAGATCGGAACAGATTCCACCATTTTGAAAATGGGATTTGCTCTTGCGGAGGTAATTGGTAAACTGTGGAAAATACGAAAAGATTTTAAATCCTACCAACAATACAAAGAACATTTATTTATTTCGTAACTAATGATCTGAGGTTGGTCAATGAAGTTAAAACACTTCTTATTAGGGCCTCTATGTACATTGCGTTGTTATATGGTTATGTCAATGACTGGTAAGTCTATATTCGACGATCATGCTTGATCGTGATTTCCTTGAGTGTACTGTAACTACAGTAGCAATCACTCAGAATACGAATTTCGGAGGATATAGAACCCTGTAGCCTTCCATATTGGTTTAACATGTCAGGATAATTAGACCTACAATAATCCAGAAGAATTAAGAAAGCACAATGCCCAGAAAGTTGGATCTTTTTCTTTTAATTCTTTAAAAGAAAGAAAAATAATTTAAAAAAAAAATCTGAGTTTAACAAATAAAGTTTAAAATAAGTTAGGTTTAATAAAAAAGAATTTTTTGGAACCGATTTTAATAAAAAAAATTCTTAAAAAGAGTGTGCAAGTTCCGAGTTAGTACAGCACGGCAGTATTTCCGCATGATTTGTCTCTAAATAATAAGTGTCTAAATCAATCTTTTACGTTAGACAACGATTTTCTTTATAAACAAAGCACCACCTGTTTTCTGGCTTTGAACCTTCTTACCGACTTCAATCCTCAATTTGTTTACAAAAATCAAACAGAAATCAAAGCAAAGCATCTCTCTCTCTCTCTCTCTCTCTCTCTCTCTCTCTCTCTCTCTCTCTCTCTATTTAGCTACCACAGGGAGAAGAATCAATCTTGAATGAGTAATCATCTCTCTCTCTCTCTCTGTATATATATATATACAGAGATATACACATTTACAATTTTTTTCACATTTGAGCTCAATTTCTTTGTCTTCTCTTACGGATCCGAGTTCTACCCAAAAGAGTACCACGATCAGCAGATCAGAAGAACCACATCAACCCCATACTCTTCTTCGTCATCATCCACAACCAGCGTTCACGTAACCGCCCTCGACGGCCGGGTCAATGTAAACTCGCTCTTCACAATCGCCGTCTTCGTGGGCCTCTCCCTCGCCACTCCCGGCCAGCACAGCGTCGAGAATCCATCGGCCTGCGACGCCGGCGTTGACGTCCCCAAGAAGCTCTTGGTCTTCGAGGTCGTGTGCTTTAGCTTCTTCCTCTTCTCGTCCTTGGTCGCTCAGGGCTTGAAATTAGCCATCAACCTCTCGATCGGGCCCACATTCGCCTCAAGGTCCTCAGATTTGGGATGTTGCCTCCGCCGTTGGATCGGTCATGGGTTGCTTATTCTTGATGCTCTTGTTGGTTAATGATGGTGCAGCAATCTCGTGGAGTCTTATCCTAAGTTTTTGATGAGCTTTTTTTTGCTGATTGGTGATCACTAATTCTAAGCAGACCGGTGTGGTGCATGTCAAAGGTTTTTCGGCGTTCAAGTTAGATTTAAGAGAATAATGATGCTCAGAGAATGTAGTTTGCTAGGATTTTCTTTCTTTGCGTACCTGGAGAAAAGGGTTGTGGTTTTCCTTTGTATGCATGCATGGGAATGGTTGATGACCTTTTCACGTGGCGGCTTTCCATTGGAGGGTCAGAATTGTGATAGGGCACTTGAGCGAGCTGTCTTTACATTCCATGGTAGCATGTATCAGAACTGCATTAAGAGTAAGGTGATTGTCCTTCGTACACTCCACGCCTATGCCCAGAGTGTGCGCCAGAGTATCCGGTGTCAGGTGGGGACCTCATTGACGTGATTGTACGGCTGACTAGAGTAGGAGGTCCTCCTAAATGGTTGGTCTGTTTAGGACCAAAGGGGAGTAGTATCAAGTGTCTGGTCGGGGCCCAACTAAACGATATGGTGTGGTGTGATGTGGTCGGGGACTGATCAAGCGCCCATGAGGTTTCTGGTCTGGTTGGAAAAATGTCACTACTAGATGCCCCCAATTCATCTGACTATCTGTTCGGGGCCAGGGGAATTCCACGGGTCAGCTCACCCGCGAAATTTGGGGCGCATTTATGGCGAGGCCGATGTAATAATGGCTAGCGCATCCCTTTTGCGTACCGCCACGCGACAGTTGGGGACTGGTGATTGGAAGGCGAAAAGACATGTCGAATCCTAACCGTTGACGTTCCATCATCGCGGGCTATCTGGACCGTTGATTTCAAAGACTTTAGGGGGAGTTTTGTGATGTGGTTGCCCCTTTTGCCCCTTCACTTGCCTTAGTCGAACTTCTTGCACAATACAGAGAGAGAAACAAACCTTCGCCATCACCAGCCTCCATCTCCGTCATCTCCAGCCGGTTGATGGGATACTAGCCTACACGACGCGTCGCTAGTTGTCTTACGAACTTGTCGCCGGTACCTCGTGTCGTGGTAAGATCCACTTCTTAGTTATATGTACTAGTTGATTACGTGTTACGTGTCGGTATTCGAAGGAAGGGGCCAGATTCCCAACCTTTCGTGGTTCGTTGATAGGCCAGAGTACTTAGAATCCACCCTTAGGGGTTTGTGTGAGTTGTTCAAACCGGTGTTTGATAGGATTAGGGACGACAGGCCTTTGGGTACAATATCGAACCCGGAGCATGTTATTTCAAACTCTGAGAAGACCGATTCTAATGAGTTTAGGGTCGTGAGGCGTGAGACCTAGAAGGAGGCCTCTGTTGGGAACTCTGGGGCATCTTTAGAAGTTCTAGAACCAGAGGAGGCTAGGGTCGCTTACTCTGGTATTGGGGGAGAAAGGGATCAGCTCGTTGAGGTGGCTGCCTGACTTGGGGAGGCTGAGCAAGAAGAGGAGGAGGAAGAAGAAGGTCCCGAGTATGAGGTTGTGGGGATCACCTCTGTTCTAGATAGAGAGAAGGTCGTTGCCTTTCAATAGGCATACTAGATCCCGAGAAGGGTTAAATGTAGGGTCCCCAACCCTAGAAACTGAGCATGCTCGGCCAGGGAAGGTGAGATTACTCTGTTTGAGGGTACACTGGTCGGCGGTCTCCATGTGCCATTTTCTCGGCCCATTAGGGAGATTTTACAGAAGCTTCGCCTCTCTTCTGGGCAACTCTAGCTGAATGCTTGAAGGATCATGATAGGCTGCATGATCCTCTGGCAGATCGTCCACGGGAGGGACGTGACGCCTGAGGAGTTCTTGTATTGCTATAGGTTGATCGAGAGGGGAAAGGGCCATTGGTACTGCTCAAGCAGGTTGCCGGGACTTGATTTAATTGGCGAGCTCCTGTTATCGTATAAGAACTAGAAGGATTAGTTTTTTTTCGTCAGCTGAGAGTTCTGCCCTTGGGAGACTGACTTCTTTGCTCGGGTCCCCAGCCAATTGGGCTATCCGAGTAAGAAGGGTACGTTCTTTTTATTGAGCTTTCCTTTTCTTGTTTATTTTTTAGGTGTCGGCCATTCTGACTTAGGTGTTCTACCTGTGTCAAGTTAGGTTAAGCCCCTTCTGTCCGACGAGCAGAAGGGGGACATAGAGAAGGTCCAGGAGTACGAGTTTTAGAACACCAAGGACCTGGTGACCGTTGAGGCGTTTGCTCAGTACCTCCTGGGGCCCAAGCCGACCAGGGAAGCATTGGCTGCCAAACGTAAGAGGGGTGAGTAGATTTTTACTTTTCGTAGGCTGATCCTCATCTGACTCCTGACTTTTATTGCAGATCGCCAATCTCCCGCTACTAGTCAGCCCAATCTTGCGACAACTCAGCCACCTCCTGGGCTGGAAACTATGAGTTTTGACGTTAGCTTCTTGGCAAGGAAGAAGGCAGTCGACCAGGGGCGAAATGTCAGAAGACCGCCGAAGCAACGAACTTGGCGAAGAAAATCGCCCCTCCTCCCAAACAGGCATCCCCACTGAAGGGGAAGAGCACGACTCATGCCTTCACCAAGCCTCCTACAGCGACTGAGCCGAGGTACAGCACGGTCATGCCAACAGACCCCTAGGCCCGTGCAAGTCCAGCTGCCTTAGCTCCCAGCAACGTGATTGACAGCTTGGATATGGCTTGGGTGAGAACGGCGGACGCGATAAAGCCCTCAGATGTTCAGAGGTTGTGTAAGCATCTGTATTCTTGCTTGCTCAGTGATACAAATCACGACCTTTTTAAGGTGAACTTCTTTATTCCGTTACATTACTCTGTTCTGCTCTTGTCTGAGTCTGTTCTGCTTCTGACTTTGTTTGAACTTCAGTCTCTGACTAGGATCATAACCCTGCATAACCGTCTAGGCATTTCGAAGAAGGCCCTATAGGAGGAGAAGAAGGCTAATGGGGCCCTTACTAAGGAAGTCTAGTCCCTCAACGAGGACGCTGCTGCTGCTCGTGCCGAAAGGGATACGGCCCCCGTAGAACTTAAGTCGACTCCTGAGGAGAACAAGGGGCTGAGTAGACAGGCCAACAAGTTGCTGCTAGACTTCACGACCAAGCATGCTCGAAAGGAGGAGCTAGAAAAGGAGTTGGCTGCCTTCCCAGAGAAGCTACTGAAGGCCTGAGTTGAGGCCATTCAGGAGTTCCAGGACGGGGAGGACTTCCAAGCCTTGCTAAAGCCCACATTTACCCAAGGCTTCGAGCTTGCTAAGCAGAGGGCGTCCGAGACCTTCCCAGAGCTGGACTCCACTTCCCTGTGGAAAGTGGAGTTCCCCAGAGTCTGTAGGAGGTGCTCAAAAAGGCATTGGAACAGGTTGCCGAAGTTGAAGGTACTGCTGGGGCTGTGATGTCTGCCCAAGAAATTTCTGAGGCTAGGGGTACCACCCAAGAAGCTGCTAGGGCTAAGAAAGTTGTTGGAGAGAAGGCCATCAAGGAAGAACCCAAGGCTTGAGGCACTTAGTGTATTTTGTTTATTGTTTTTTTTTTTTTAAAAAAAAAAAGGGTTTTCCCCTTCATTATTAATGGAAACTTCTTTTTCAGCCCAGTTCTTGTCGCATGCTTTAGATAATTTGTAAAAGAACTATAGAATTCGTGCAACTACTTTTTGTCATTTCTGTATGGTTGAAATGTCCAAGGGGGATGATTGTGTTGATTACACCTGGCTCTACTCAGCTCACATGAACTGGGCAGAATTCTATGTCATCGCCATTGAGGCCGTCTGGCTTTGCTTGGTCACATGACCCGGGCAGAATTCTACGCTATTGCCATTGAGGCCATTTGGCTCTGCTCAGTTACGCGAACCGAGTAGAATTCTACACCATCACTAATTAAGGTCATCTGGCTCTGCTCGGTAACGTGTACCGAGCAGATTCTACGCCATTGCTAATTGATTACTCTCAGAAATAGTAATCTCTAGGCCTAAATTGTTGGTTGATTAGTTGAATTTCAGTGTTAATTTAGTATTTTAACTCCTAAAATGCATTAAACCTCTTTTTGTGCACTTCTTACAGGAATTGAAGCTTAGACCAAGGCAAATGGGCAAATATGAGGATGACCGATCGATCGCCAGACTCAACAATCAATCGGTGATCTCTGTTTGACCTTCTGCAGCAAACTTCAGAGAAGGCGCTTTTCCGATCGATCGGCCGTTCGATCGGTGACGTCGGAACTCCCTCAATAGACGACACAAATGCAAACTTCAGAGGGGTCGATTTTGCGATCGATTGGGCGTTCGATCGGCCGTTCGATCTGTCGCCCTACCGATCGATCGGTTTGTACAGACTCTGTTTTTCTGCAGAGTACAAAAGCTATATATACGGGACAAAGAGGGTTGTTTGAGTTTTTCTATAGATCTGGACAAAGGAGGAGCTTCCAAAAGGGAGCTTTTGTTATTTTGTAAGGTTTTTAGTTAGATTTACTTTAATGCTTTGTAATGTTGTCATTTATTGCTTTTGGATCATTGTAAATGAATGCTTGATATATATGAAGTGAATATTTCTCTACTCTTTCTAGCCACTTTCTCTCATTTTCTCTCACTTTCTTAGCAACCAAACACTAGTTCTATATAGTTTAATGGTAGATTTGTCTTCATTTATGCTCTTTAACATGGATTCTAGTAGCTAAACATCCCTTGGATGTGGTTGTGAAGATCCACCAAGGATCTTCAAAGGGTTAAAAATGAGATGCATGAACTTTAAATCCATGTCCTTAGAATTCCATGGTTCCAATTGATTTAGCATGAGATTCATTAGAAAAACTTAGATTCATAACCCCTTAGCAATATTTATACACAAATCAATATTTGGTATAGGTATTGCACATGTCTAAGGTTTGATTCTAGGATACTAGTTATAGATTTCATCTTTATGCTCAATCAAACGTAAACCCACGTTTTTATAGTTAATATTTTCCAAATCAAGAATCCAAGGTGCGATTCTTGATTTAAGTTATAAACCTCTCATTAGAAACCCTTGTTGTGAATTGGTGGATCGAAATAACCATGTCCAAGCTTCTTTTTCCTAATTACATAAAACTAGATTTTATTGCCTTCATTAGTTATTAAGTTATTGCATTAAGCATTGAACCACCATCATCTCAAAACCAATATATTTTCAGTCTCTTTTATGTTAGGAAAAGAAAAGAATTTTCATTTGCAATTCATCAAGATAAGTGCCCGTGCTAGTTGAGCTTTGTTGCTATATTTGCAGAATTCCCTTGGGAGAGAACGACACCGGATCCTCCGGTTTTTACTACATGCGCGACCTTCATATTCTTGCGGAGTGACTCTGGTTGTGAAGCATATCTGGAGGCGTACCATCAATTAAGGCCATCTGGCTGTACTCGGTCACGTGAACTGAGCAGATTCTATACCATTGCCAATTGAGGCCATTTGGCTCTACTCGGTCATGTGAACCGAACAGATTCTATGTCATTGCCAATTAAGGCCGTTTGGCTTTGCTTGATCACGTGAACCAAGCAGATTCTATGCCGTTGCCAATTAAGGTCATCTGGCTTTGCTTGGTCACGCGAACTGATCAGATTCCATGCCATTGCCAATTAAGACCGTTTAGCTTTGTTCGGTCACGTGAACCGAGTAGATTCTATGCCATTGCCAATTAAGGTCATCTGGCTCTGCCCGGTAACGTGTATCGAGTAGATTCTTTATTGATTTCATAGGAGTAGACAACTGTTGAACTGTTGCTTGTATTGATAATCCATCTAGTTACAATGAAGAGCATTTCAAAAGTAGTACTTCCTCAAGTGCTTGGCGTGCCATGGGTGTGGTAGTTTCTTGCTCTCTAGGTTCTTCAATCTGTAGGTCCCTTTCCTAATGTTGTCGATCACCTCGTAGGGACCTTCCCAATTAGGTCTGAACTTGCCCTCTCTCGAATCTTTTGTAGACTAGTGTTACGCCTCCAGATGTGCTTCACAATTTGAGTTACTCCGCAAGAATACAGAGGTCGCAAATGTATTAAAACTGAAGAATCTGGTGTTGTTCTCTCCCAAGGAAATTTTGCAAATATAGCAACAAAGCTCAACTAGCACGGGCACTTATCTTGATGGATTGCAAATGAAAATTCTTTTCTTTTCTTAACATAAAAGAGACCGAAAATATGTTGGTTTTGAGATGATAGTTGTTTGATGGTTAATGCAATAACTTAATAACTGATGAAGGCAACAAAATCTAGTTTTATGTAATTAAGAAAAAGCTTGGACATGGTTTTTTCAATCCACCAATTCACAACAAGAGTTTCCAATTAGAGGTTTATAACTCAAATCAAGAATCGCACCTTGGATTCTTGATTCGAAAAATGTCGACTACAAAAATGTGGGTTTTTGTTTAATTGAGCATAAAGATGGAATCTATGACTGACACCCTAGAATCAAACCTTAAACATGAGCAATACCTATACCAAACATTGATTGGTGCATAAATATTGCCAAGGGGTTATGAATCTAAGTTTTTCTAATGAATCTCATGCTAAATCAAATGAAACCATGGAATTTTAAGGATATGGCTTTAAAGTTCAAACAACTCATTTTCAACCCTTTGAAGATCCTTGGTAGATCTTCACAACCATATCCAAGAGATATTTAGCTACTAAAATCCATGTCAAAGAGCATAAATGAAGACAAATCTACCATTAAACTATGTAGAACTAGTGTTTGGTTGCTAGGAAAGTGAAAGAAAATGGTAAGAAAATGAGAGAGAATGCTAGAAAGAGTAGAGAAATATTCACTTCATATATAAAACATTCATTTACAAAGATCCAAAAGTAATAAATGACAACATTACAAAGTATTAAAGTAAATCTAACTAAAAATCTTACAAAATATCAAAAGTTCCCCCTTTGAAGCTCATCCTACCGTCAGTTATACAGAAAATTAGATACAGATCTATTTTGTTTGACTGCTGTGATGTAGGGCAAAACTGCGCTAACCGTCTAAATAACGTCTTAAGACCATCTGAATGGCGTCCAGACCAAAAACCTACAATACATATAGAAAACCACTTCAGATCAATTTATTGCTGAAAATCTATACTAATACCCATATAGAGACTAACAAACACTTAATTAGGGGACAAAGATTACACTTTTAGAGTGGAATCAACTAGTTGACCCTTTTCAAGACAAAATCCCACGCTGAGAAGTCTTTCGGTTAGACTCTAGAGTGTGTGGTATTGGCGCATCCTCTGCTGATAAGACGCTACCCTCATTGCTACATGTAGCCTCCGTTCCTCCAACAAATCTAGTTCCACATTCATAGCCTCGTTGTTGGTCTCGAGGTTGTACTGCATTGTCCTCGAGCTAGGGAGGCCAATTTCCACTAGGATGACAGCTTCGGTGCCGAAGATCAGTGAGAACGGCGTCTGCCCTGTAACACTCTCTCCGTTGTTCTGTATGCCCAGAGGATGTTAGGGAGTTCTTCTGCCCACAAGCCCTTGGCTTTTTCCAGCTTCGTCTTGAGGATCTTCAAGAGGGACCTATTTGTCACTTCGACTTGGCTGTTGGCCTGAGGATGCTTAGGGGAGGAAACGTGATGACTGATTCCCAGGTCGCCACATAACTGGTTGAACTATCTACCTTCAAACTGCTTTCCGTTGTCCGTGATGATGATCCTGGGGGTTCCGAACCTGCAAATAATATTCTGCCACAAGAATTTCTTCATTTTCTCCTCAGTGATTGTCGGTAGTGCCTTTGCCTCCGCCCACTTGGTGAAATAATCGATAGCCATAACTACGAATTTCTCTACCCCTTGCCCAGCGGCAATAGTCCCACAATGTCGATCCCCTATTGGGCGAAGGGCCACGGGGTCTAGATCGGGGTCAGCTCCTGAGTAGGCAATCAAGGAATATTGGCAAACCGCTGACACTTGTCGCACTTCTTGACAAATTCTTGAGCATTTTTCTCCATGGAGGGCCAATAGTAGGCTATTCGTAGGACACCCGAGTGGTTTCCACACACTCCTTCGTGAACCTCCCTCATCATGTACTCTGCCTTTTCCTCCGTAGCGCAGTGAAGCAACGGAAAGGTGTGCCCCCTCTTGTAGAGAACCCCGTTCTGTATGAGGTACCTGTTTGAACGGTACTGTATTCGTCTTGCTTCATTCTTATCTTCAGGTAGGGCTCCACTTTTCAAGAAACTCCTAATCTGGCTCATCTATGAAGTTTCGGGCTCGGTCTGGTTAACTTTGGAAGTCTAGATGCTTAGTGAATCAAGAAGCTCCATTGGGACATTCGGGTTTGGCTTATTGGATGAGGCAATCCTGGCCAATCCGTTTGCCTCTTCGTTCTAGAGTCTTGGGACATGTTCTAGTAGAATCTTTGTGAACCTCCTGGCTAAATTCTTAGCCATTTGGCAGTATTGTTTCATGTTATCCTCTTTGGCCTCGTTTTCTCCCTGGACTTGTTCCATCACCAATTGAGAGTCGCTTCGCACAACTATTTACTCGACCTCCATTTGCCAAGCCATTAACAGTCTGGCAATAAAGGCTTCGTATTCGGCAACGTTATTGGTGGCAGGGAACTTAAAGCAGAGAGTATATTCGATCTTATGACTGTCAAAAATGACATGGACCACGCCAGCACCACTGGAATCATTAGTGGAGGAGCCATCAATGTTTAAGACCCAATGGCTATCAATGGGGTAGTCTTCAGGGGTGGCAGTGGGTGGGTTGGTGAATTCTGTAATGAAATCCACAGCAGCCTGCCCTTTGATTGCCAATCGGGGTCAATAGTGGATATCGAACTGGCTTAGTTCGACTAACCATTTTACCAAGTGCCCCGACATCTCTAGCTTGTGTAGAATACTTTTCAAAGGCTGGTCAGTGAGTACCACGATCGTGTGGGCTTGGAAGTAGGGTCTTAAGCGTTGAGCCGCGGTCACCAGTGCGAGGGCCATGAGCTCCATCCTCGGGTATCGTTCTTCTACCCTCCCGTAGTGCCTGACTGGTGTAGTATACTGGCCTCTGGATTCCTCTTTCTTTTCTGATAAGAGCTGAGCTCACTGTTGTCATCGAAACTGCCAACTACAGAAATAGTTCCTCCCCTGGAATAGTTCGGCTGAGCAGCGGGACTGAGCTAAGGTATTGTTTGAGTTGGTTAAAAGTTGTTTCACATTCCTCGGTCCACTTAAACACATTGTGTAGGATTTTGAAGAAAGGCAAGCATTTATCAGTGGACCTAGAGATAAACCTGTTCAGAGTCGCCACATGCCCTGCTAGCCGTTGAATATCCTTTGTCGTTCTTGGCGCTTGCATGTCGATGATGGCATGGATCTTTTCTGGGTTTGCCTTAATCCCCTAGTGTGAGACCATAAAACCCAGGAACTTCCCCGCGACAACTCCAAAGGCACATTTGGCGAGATTGAGCTTCATCCGATACTTGAGCAGTGTTCGGAATGTCTCTTTGAGGTCTTGTAGGTGGCTGGTGACCTTCTTGGTCTTCACCAACATGTCACTTCCACATTGTGCCTAATCTGTGATTCAAACATAAGGTTGACCAGCCGTTGGTATGTTGCCCTTGCATTCTTCAGTCCGAACAGCAATAAAGCCCCCGGTCAATGATGAAAGCTATATGCTCCTGGTCGCGCTCGATCATACGGATTTAGTTATATCCTGAAAAAGCATCCATGAAGGTTAGCATTTCATACCCTACCGTGGAGTTGACGAGGAGGTCAATTGTTGGCAGGGGGAAGCTGTCCTTCAGGTCGGTGAAGTCAACGCACATTCACCACTTCCTGTTGGACTTCTTCACCATGACGACGTTAGAGAGCTAGGTGGGGTATTGCACTTCTCTAATGAACTTCACTTGAACTAGCTTTTCAACTTCTTCAGCCACTACATCGTTCTTTTCTAGCGTGAAGTTCCTTCTCTTTTGTTTGACTAGTCTGGCCTCGGGATCGATGTTCAAGTAGTGAGCTGCCACTTGTGTGTCAATACTAGGCATGTCCTCGCGAGACCAGGCGAACGTGTCAATATTTCCCTTAGGAACTCTCGCAACTCCTGCTTCAACTTCTCTAGTGTGGCAGCCCCAATTGTTATCATTCTGTTATGCTCTTCAGCGCCGACGGGAACTTCCTCGAGCTCCTCTGCTAGCTCGCCCCTTCTCACTTCTTCTTCATCCCTTGGCTTGAGCTCTTCGATGACCAGGGTTTCTTTGCTAGTTTCCTTTTCAGGGAAGCCATGTACCATTCTCAGGCCTCTTTTTAGTCGCCCCTTGTGCATCCGACCTTGGTCTCGGTTGGGAATTTAATCTTGAGGTGGTAGGTGGACGTGATAGCTTTGAACTTGTTCAGAGTCGTCCGCCCAATAATGGTGTTATAGGCAAACAGACAGTCTACCACCAAGAAATGTATCATTTTCGTCGCTCGATGTGGTTCTTCCCCCAAAGTCACCTGTAAGACGATGGACTAGATGGGAACTACCTGATCCCCAGTAAAGCCGACCAGGGGAGAGTTGACTGGGTGCAATTTCTCCTTGCCCATCTGCATCTTCGCGAACGCCCCCCAAAACAAAATGTCTGTTGAACTCCCACTGTCGATCAGGACTCTCCAGGTTTTGAAGTTAGAGATTATTAAGGAGATGACCAAAGGGTCATCGTGTGGTTGATGCAGCCCAGAGGCTTCCTCTTTCGTGAAAGTGATCACGGGACCTTTCGTTTTCATCTTCTTGCTTGGCACTCAGACCAGCATTACTTTCGCCTCGGTTTAGATATGCTGAACGTGCTTCTTGCCCACTAAAGAGGACTCCCCCCCTCCCGCGAACCCACCCGATATGACCCTTATTTCCCCGATGGGCTAGGTGTTGGTTTTGGCTCGTGTCGGGCTACGTCGATCCCCCTGCATTCGGTCTCGACCTGCCACATATCGAGTAAGTCTGCCTTGCTTGATCAGATCCTCAATCTGTTACTTCAGGTCGATGCAGTCTTCTGTGTCGTAGTTGTGATCGCGATAGAACTAGTAGTACCTCTTTCTGTTTTGTATGCTTGAGGGTGTTTTTAGATGCTCAGGCCATTTCAGGTTTAGATCGTCCTTTATCTCCATCAAAACATCCTTCAACTTCGTCGTGAGGGGGGTGAACGCTTGGTCTAGCCCGCGGTCGTGCTCTCGCCTCTCTTCTCCCTAGCTTTGTGTTCGGTTACTGATCCTGCTTGTCTTATTTTCCCTTTCCTCGTTCGAGGTACCACCCGACCTCTTCTTATCTGTGCGCGAGCTGCTCCCTTTGTTATTTTCTCGCTTGGCGATCATAGCATCTTCAGCATTCATGTGCTTTTGAGCTCGAAGCATCAGCTCAGCCATGTCCTGAGGCGGCCTCTTCAATAAAGAGAAGATGAGCTTTTCAGTTCTTATGCCTCTCATGAACGCTGTGACGGCCACCTTGTCGTCCACATCGTCCACTGCTAGGGTCTCTTGCTTGAATCTCCCCACATACTCTCGCAGTGTCTCCTCTTTCTTCTGTCTTACGGTCAATAGGCACGCTGCTGGCCTTCTTTGCCTCTGCGCCCTGATGTAGTGGCTTACAAATAGCTTGCTAAGTTCAATAAAAGTAGAGACCGTTGCTGGCATAATCTTATTGAACCAGGTTAGTGTCGAACCCTTCAACGTGATGGGGAAAGCTTTGCACATAATCTCGTCTGGCACTGCTTGCAGGTGCATGAGTGGCCTGAATGTCTCCAAGTGATCCACCAGATCTTTAGAGCTGTCGAATGCATCCACAGTGGGCATTTTAAACTTCAAGGGAAGTGGGTAGTCCATCACCTTCTGGGTGAATGGCGAAATTGTTTGCCAATGGACCCGTCGACCATGTTAGCCTTGGCCTCTACAACGGTCAAGACCCCTGCCATCTGGGCCTGCATGGCTATCAGTTGTTCGTCCCAAGCATGAGATCTTTTTGGTTTGTTGCCTACCATCTTCGTTCTTGATGGGACTGCATAGCTAGTTTGTGCTTCCTCGATGTGGGCTCACGGTGCAAGAGTGGGTCCTAAACCCATCCACTATTTTCATTCCCGTTTTCATTGCCGTTGAGGAAAATGGAAGGCTCTTTGTCAACCTCCTGATCCTCCTGTTCCACCACCAGCGGGGCAACTGGTGGTAGAACCCTTCTAAGTAGAACTGGAGCTCATTGTAGCAACTCTGCATTTTGGCGGGCCAACTGTTGCATGCTGGTCATCATATCAGCCACAATCTTTTCGAGGGCGGCTATCTTTTCTGCATTTGAATCTTCCATTGAGCTTCTTTCAGGGTGAGTGCTGATCCCGGGCCGAGTCAACACCATGAAAGATTACGAGAATAGTTGTTTCCCACAAATGGCACTAGCTGATGGTGTAGCAATCTCGTAGAGTCTTGCCCCTAAGTCTTTGATGAGCTCTCTCCCGCTGATTGGTGATCACCTAAGCACACTGGTGTGGTGCCTGCCAAAGTTCCTCCAACATTTAAGTTAGATTCAGAAGAATAATGCTGCTTAGAGAATGTAGTTTGCTAAGGTTTTCTTTCCTTGCGTACCTGGAAAAGAGGGTTGTGGTTTTCCTTTGTATGCATGCATGGGAGTGGTTGACGACCTTTCCACGTGGCGGCTTTCCATTAAAGGGTTAGAATTGTGACAGGGCATTTGAGAGGGCCGTTTCTACACTCCATGGTGGCGTGTGTCAGAACTACGTCAGGAGTACGGCGGTTATCCTTTATACACTCCACGCTCATGCCCAGAGTGTGAGCCAGAGTGTCCGATGTCAAGCAGGGACCCCACCGACGTTATCGTGAGGCTAACTAGAGTAGGAGGTCCTTCCAAATGGTTAGTCTGTTCAGGACCAGAGGGGAGTAGCATCAAGGGTCTGGTCAGGGCCCTACCAGACGATACGGTGTGGTGTGATCTGGTCGAAGGCCGATCAAGTGCCCATGGGGTCTCTGGTCTGGTCGGGAAAACATCACTACCAGTTAATGTTATCGAGATCCGGCTAGGGACATTGGGTTGTGGGAGCAAATTGGTTGTTCATGCCGTTGCGACTTTGATTATCCTGGTGACTTCAACCCTCGTGGTTTATATATCCACTGTTTTATATGGATTTCTGCACTGAAATGAAGCGTGTGAGTTCAAGTTCTACTTGTGAGTTCTTCATTACAATGTCAAAATTTTTCATTTTGAATCTTAAATAGTTTTAAGGTTGGTAATATTTGAATTATGTTACTTTTGAGAAATTGGATGCGGTCTCGTTTTCGGTTTTGATGGTTTTGGTTTGTGGGACTGCGTTTGGCATGTCGTTTCTTATCTCGGTTTCACAAGACAAGACCCAAAAAGATTTTTGGAGAAAAAGAAAAATGTGTTCTCACTGGTCTCGCTCTCATTTTGCCAAAATTTTGGGATTACGGGGATATGTTTATTGTGCACTTAAACTCCCTTCCTTCGCAAATTTGTGACTAACCACTCTTTCACCATCGCCATTCTACTGTGCCGTTTGTCTTCCTCTACTTCCCACTCATTTCTCACCAACATGCACCTCGTGTGGCACTCACCAACGAGGTCCAGCAACTCTGATAATCCCTACAATGTTAGCCATGCCGCCGAAGGGGACCTGCAGTGGTTGTTTGGGATTATCCCTCCTCCTTTAAAAATTGATCTTCAATTTGCTAGTTCTTTTTTGCTTCTTGAAAAGTGTATGGGGTATGAATGTTTTGGAGTTTGTGATGCCGATTTACTATAAAAGTTGTTGATTTGGGTTTGTTAATGGTTATTTGTGGTGTTTTATTCGTGTTGTTGCTTTTGTATCTTCTGGGTTTCTATTTTTTGGTTTTAATTTATGGCTTTTTGGGTTTTTCGGTTTAATTTGTTACTTTCTCATGTGGATTTGATGATGGTTTTTTTTTTCTTGTGTACTTGCGTGTGAGTTATATATTGGTTTGTTGTTTTTGATTTTGTTGAATTTTCTAGTTTGTTTATGGGGGTTTCCATGTGGATTTGGTGCCCCCAATTTCCCTATACTGTTGTTATTCTCCAACTCTCATGAAGACCTTCTATCGTCATTTACAGAAATGCTACACCAAACACATTTTGGGGTTTTCTTATTTCCAAAACCAATTTTACCAAACATATTTTCAGAGGATAAAATGGTTCTTTGGTAAAGTTTCTGAAAACATGATCTTAGAACCAATTTTTTTAAACTATAACCAAACGAGGCCATCTTCTAGTTCTTATTAAAAATGGTTTCTTGGCTTATTTTAATGCTTTGCTAATATATATGTGGGTCGAAATTCCCCAAGCCCAGCCCAAAAGGGCAGGCCCAACAAATACAAGGAGGGGTCATGCAGGTCAGGAGTATCCCAGCTTTTATCAGGGCAACTCAAGCCCACGTCCCATATCAACTTAAATAGATAGATTACCTAGTCCCAAATTGGGTCACCCGAGTAAGGGATTTTAGGGCATTTAATACTCTATTGGCCGCATTTAATGTGAAACAGACCCGCATTCAATGTGGAGGAGATGCAGCACGCGATGATCATGCTTACATCCGATCAAACGAGCTCGTGCATGGTAAAAAAGGTGTATTCCTATTTGGTCAGCCTACTCTAAATAGCATAAGCCTATGAGGTAGGACAAGATTACAAGAGTAGGCTCGACTGAGAACACTACACTATAAAAACACAGCATCTTGAAGAAGTAAAGTATGGACAATTAATCTCTAAAGTATTCACAGTCTTTATTCTAATTCTTGTTCTAGTGGATATAGCTGACTTAACCGTCAGAGTGTGATCAGTCCAAAGAGGGTCGACCCATTCTAACTCTTTTGTCTTTCTACAGCAGGTTGGAGACTCATCGATATTGGTTCAAGTGATCGGCCAGGCCTTCCCAGATATCCCACTTACAATTGGAACCGTCTGTAGGAAGGTCCTAGAAAACATGAGTACTAACCTCTTAGGGAGAAGAGGAGTTCACGCCACCGAGCGAGAGAAGACGAAGCGGGAGGCCAAGCAGTCAAGACTGAAGACCCCCCCTCCTCAGAGAGACAACGCTGAATCGGTCTGGATGATAAATGTGTTACACGGGTCGACAAAATCAAAAGCTATCAACCGACATAGATTCCAAACCGATATTCAAAAAGCCGAGCACTTGAAGGAGATGTTGCAGATAGGTCCTCCTCCCAGAAAAGTCAAGGTTGGCAGTGATACTGCGGCCGTAACTTTCACTGATGAAGACCACATGGGAGTTCAGACCCCCCATAACGACGCACTTGTCGTGACCCAACGCCTAGCAAGATATGACGTGAAGAGGTTGCTTATCGACTAGGGAAGCTCCTCCGAGGTTATGTACTAGGACCTCTTCAAGAAGTTGGAGCTGGAGGACGCCAACCTTCAGCCCTCGCTAAACCCATTGATCGGGTTCAGCTCCAACCCGGTTTGGCCACTTAGGAAAGTAACCATCCCTGTGACTGCAAGAGGAATTACCCTACAGACAAAATTTCTAGTAGTCAATGTGCCCTCCCCATATAATGCAATCATGGGCCAAACATGGTTGCATCTCATGAAGGCTATCCCCTCTTCCTACCATCAATTAATTCGCTTCCCCTCTCCAGAAGGGGTGCAAAAGATAAGAAGGGACCAAGTAACTACAAAGCATTGCTTCTTTACGGAATGTTGAACGAAGGAAAGAATAGGTAAAGTGCAGATGATGGAGCTTCACAAAGATACACCCACGATTGATGACGTTCGGCAGGTACCAGAGAAGAAGGCCATCGACGACCTAAAGAAGATCCACATAGATCCTCAGAAAGAGAAGACTTTGTGATCAGTGCATCCTTGTCCAAGGCTGAAGAAAATTCGTTGATCAAGCTCTTGATGAGCTACATTGAAATCTTCATTTGGACTCCTTACAACATGCTTGGGATTGACGCGAAAAGGTTGAAAGGCTCCTAGATGCCCGTGCAATTGGGGAAGTCTACTACCTCCCGTTGGCTGTCAAACACAATCATTGTAAAGAAGAAAGACGGCAAGTGGAGAGTCTACGTTGACTTCACCAATCTCAACAAAGCATGTCCCAATAACCCTTTGCCATTGCCCAAGATCGACCAACTAGTAGATGCCATGGCCAGCTTTGAAAGAATAAGCTTCTTGGATATTTATCATGGGTACCATCAAATCCCACTTCATAAAGATGACCAAAAAAAAACCACCTTTATAACTCCACAGGATATTTTTTTATTACAAAGTAATGCCTTTTGGACTAAAGAATGTTGGGGCCACTTATCAGCGTCTGGTTAGCAAAATGTTCAAAGACCAAATTGGCAAAACCATGAAAGTATACATCGATGACATGGTGGTCAAAAGTAAGCTCAGCAGTCACCATCTAGAGAACCTGACAGCAGTGTTTAACATCCTAAAACAATACAAAATGAGGCTCAACGCCTCCAAATATGTGTTCGAAGTTAGCTCTAGGAAATTCCTAGGTGATTACATCCTAAACGTGTAATCATAAGCCCTTAATTTGTACTTTGTTAAACTTATATTGTAATTAATTATCTTATTTTAGTTAGATATTTGTTTGAGTATGTTTTGTATATGTTTTGTAGATTATATAAGCTAATAAAGGTGAAAAGAAATTAAGAATAAGCAAAGCGAGTTCAAGGCGAATAATTTATTCATGAAAATTAAGACCTATCTCGATATTTTAGCCATAACTTTTACTCCAATATCCGATTGAGCTGATTTTTATGTCATTGGAAAGAAGACTTCAAGCTCTACAACTTTGCCTCTAATGTGTATCAGCTGAATCGAGCTCTAGGGTGGTCAAATCAAGTTTCAAAGTTTCTGCAATTGAACAGTGTGAATAGTACCCGTCCGAACGGTTACTGTTCACTGTTCGGATGGTTACTGTTCATGAACAGTGCCCATTCTGGCCATGAACAGTAACCATCCAGACTGTTACTGTTCATCGTCCGAACGCACTTCAAACGGCCATTAAACGCACCATTCGGACGATATTCGGACGGTTAATGTTCATCCATAATGTATTTTTTGCGTCCGAAGCAGCGTTTTTAGGATTTTTTGTAAGTTTTTTGTGTAGTTAGGGTTAGTTTTAGCAAGGGGCCTTCGGGAGAAGCTCCCAAAAGGTTAGTTTTTCTACTTTTCTTCATTTTTAGCTTAGAATTAGCTTTGTAATGGTAATATAGGAGTAGAACATGTAATTTCCTTTCATTGTATTGTATTTTCTTTCACTTTCTTGCACTTTCTTGTATTTTCCTTGTATCCAAACACTCTTAATCATCAAGTAAATTTTAGGTTTAAATTTCTATATGCTTTCTTTCCATTTTACATGGTTTTAGGATGAATTTAATTAGCTAGTTTTTAGATTAGGTTCAAATGTGAAAATCACCCAAATAATCCAAGAAATTTAATGGAGATATTTCATGAATTAATTGCCATAATTTTCTAGAATTCAAATTTCTAGTAATTACATGTGAAATTTTAGAAAAATTAAATTATTGACTAAGTTTGGGGATTTTTATCACCCAAATCGATGGTACTAATTTATGACTCTTGATTAGACAAATACTCCACAATTGCTAGAAATTCATTCTCATAAATTGATTGAAAATGTCTTAGAAAACCTAGGTTATTGACTATGTTTCGCTAATCAATGCACAAACCACAAATTGGGTATTGACTAAGTTGAATCGATGGTATTAACCTTTGATTCCTCATTAAACATGTATCTAATTTCAATTGCTTGAGAATACTTGGTTTTCAAAGCTAAATCCTCTGAATCAAACACACTTAAATGTTGTGTTTGATTTGAGTTATAAACCCCATTGAAAATCTTGAATGAAATTGAATGGTTGGATCATTTCAGCCCAATTCTCTTTTAATTGCTTTAATTCTATTTTCACTTTGCTTTGCTTTAATTGTCTAGTGTTAATTGCTTTAATTTCCATTGCATTAGATTAGTAATTCAAGACCATCATCAAAAATCCAAAACATTTTCGGTCCTTTTATTTTTCGTTTTATTTTAGATCCAATTCCCCTCTTTATTACAATTCTATCCTAGGTTAGGTTAGTTTGAGTTGAGTGCTAGAGCCTATATTGGGCTAGGTCCCTTGGGAGAGAACGATACCGGATATTCCGGTTTATACTTCATCGCAACCCCCGTGCTCTTGCGGGGTTACTAACTCTATTTTATAGTTTTCAGAGCCAGTCACTAGGGTTCCTGGTTACACACCGGGGCATTGAAGTAGACCCGCAGCAAGTCAGTGCTATCCAGAATGTCTAGGCTCTAAGGAATACGAAGAAAGTACAAAAGTTGACAGGCAAGGCAACAACACTCAATAGATTCATTAGCCGATCCTCGAACAAATGTAAACCTTTCTTCCAGCTTCTCAAAAAGCAGGAACAATTCAATTGGACCCAAGAGTGCGATCAAGCCTTGGCAGATCTGAAGAAATATATGAGCCAGTCTCCCCTGGTCTCCACACCGTTAAAACATGAGGAGCTCTTCCTTTACCTCGCAGTATCGGAGCATGCGGTCAGCGTCGTGTTACTTCGACAGCAAGATTGGTAGTCGCAGCTTGTCTACTATGTTAGTAAGTGGCCAAGTGGGTTGTTGAGCTGGGAGAATTTGACGTTAAATTCCAACCTCGAATGAAAATTAAAGGCTAGATATTAGCTGATTTTATTGCCAAATTTTCTGTTGAAATTCCATAGGAAATCAATCCAATCCCAATCCCTAGCGCGCAACACGACGAACCTTCCTTGGAGATTTGGGAAGAAGTTGGTCAATGGAAGTTGTTTGTAGACGAAGCGTCCAATGACCGGGGCACAGGCTTAAGGATAGTCCTCATCACACCAGATGGTATCGCATTGAAGTAGGCCATTAAGTTGGAGTTCACCTCCTCAAACAACGAATCAGAATATAAGGCTCTGCTCACAGGGTTATGCCAAGTTATTGATCTCTATATTTCTGATATCGTGATCTACTCAGATCCCCAACTAGTAGTGAATCAAATCACCAGAGAATACGCAACAAAGAAAGATAAAATGACACAATGTATGGCAAAAGCAAGAGAATTGCTAACAAAATTCAGCAAGTACAAGCTCCTCCAGATCAGCCGCGACAGCAATGCTCACGCTGACGTCTTGGCTACACTCGCCGCAGCTCTAAAGTCAGGTTTGAAGAAAACAATCCATGTGGAGACGCTGGCTAGCCTGAGTATATTTCAAGAAGAAGAGCAAGCCATGGCTGTTGAGCAGTTGGTACCCTCTTAGATGGACCCGATCGTCTCCTACCTGGACAGAGACATACTCCCTGAGGACAAGAATGAAGCCAAGAAAGTTAAATACAAATCACTTAAGTATTGGCTCTCTCCTACCAGGGAGCTTTACAGAAGGTCTTTTACTGGTCCCTATTTATATTATGTTCATCCTGACAAAGTGTAGGCTATTTTGTTTGAAATTCATGAAAGAATCTATGGAAGCCATATCGGCGGCAGATCTATTGCTCATCGAGCGATTTCACAAAGATATTGGTGGCCCTACATATAGAAGGACGCCACTCAGTATGTGATGACATGTGAGAAATGTCAGAAATTCTCCCCGTTGATCCATCAGCTGGTTGAAGACCTCACAACAATTATTACCCCCTGGCCTTTTGTTTAGTGGGGGCTGGATATAGTCGAACCTCTTCCCCGAGCTCTAGGTAACAAAAGATTCCTCATTGTGGCCACAGATTACTTCACCAAATGGGTAGAGGCAAAGCCACTCTCGATAATCAAAGAGTCGCATGCAAAGAGATTTGCCTGGAAAAGCATCATTACATAGTTCGGCATACCCCGCTTGCTAGTATCAAATAACAGCACCCAGCTTGATGGTAACAAATTCAGAGAATTCTGCAATGAGCTAGGCATCAAGAATTATTATTCGACGCTAGCTTATCCACAGTGCAACAAGCAAGCAGAGATTTCCAACAAAACAATGCTCAACGGCATCAAAAAGTGCCAAGAAAAGGCTAAAGGACGATGGGTTGAAAAGCTCTCCAGCATCTTATGGTCCTACAGAACCACTCCAAGGAGATCTACTGAGGAAACCCCTTTCTCAATGGCATATGGGGTAGAAGCAGTGATACCCTTGGAAGTGGGGCTCCCTACGATTAGATCGGCGACCTTTGATACCGACCTCAATGATCAAACTCTGGCAAAAGACATGGACCTAATTGAAGAAAGACATGATGCTGCCCTAATCAAACTTATGGGGTATCATCGACAATTGAGCCAATCTTATAACAAAAGGGTACAGCCAAGACCCTTCACTCCTGGAGATTTGGTATTAAGAAAGGTGTTGAGGGCAATGAAAAATCCAGCAGACGGGAAGCGAGGCCCCAACTGGGAATGTCCCTACAGAATTATATCCTAAGTCGGCGTGGGGGCATATCGACTGGAAATGGTCCACGAAAGGCAACAACTACCCTGACCTTGGAATGCTAATAATCTCAGAAAATTCTACTAGCAGGCCTTTCTTATCTTCAACGAGTGTTCTGATAATAGTTTTGCTTTCAGAAGGATGGAACTTCCTTCAACAAATATGTAATCTTTGCAAAATCAATGAAATGGAAGGCTACTCGACGAATTCGATGCCACACCAAACAACAAAGTATTGAGGGAAGATCCAAAGGAAAAAAAAAAATCAAATGTAAAAACTTGATCCTGGATCATTTATGACCAGATCGGCCAATGAAGGTCATTAAAACCAAGTGTAAAAACTTGGTCTTGTCTAAGTTTGAGAGGTTGGCCAATGAAGGTCACAAAAATCAGATGTAAAAACCTGGTCCTGGATCATTTATGACCAGGTCGGCCAACGAAGGTCATTAAAACTAACTGTAAAAACTTGATCCTGTCTAAATTTGACAGGTCAGCTAATGAAGGTTACAAAAAATCAGGTGTAAAACCCTGGTCCTAAATCATTTATGATTAGGTCGGCCAACGAAGGTCACCAAAAATTAATTTCACAGATAGCTTGGTCTTATTTAAACACAGGACAGGTCAACCGCATTTAAATTGCGAACCCGCCTTAGTCCAACCTAAGTAAAAAAAGGTCGGCAGAATCACCATAAGAACGGAAGAATAAAAAAAGATAAGTATTATGACCTAACCCGACCCCCGATCTAACTGTGAATGGCTTGTCATTTTCTTTACCAAAATAATTTTTTGGCCTAAAGCCAGGAAGCTCGGCAAGTGAAAACCTATTAGTTTCCTAAAATTATATGGAATAAACTTTGGCTTTGTCAAGTTAGCTTAGGTATCCATATTAAGAATCAGCTGTCAATAAGGGAAATGACACATAAAAAAGACTAGTAGAAAGGTGTACGATTATAAATAATAAAAAATTACACTGTTAACAAAATTGGAAAACAGCAAAACAAAAATAAACCCTAAGGTAGTTCAGTTCTTGGGGGTTCAGCAATAGAAGGGTTAGCTGAGTGTAGTTCCATGCTCGATCACCGATCGACTGGCGAAAGCTCGGCGGGAGTGGCTCCATCAATTTCTTCGGGTTTGCAGCCAGTATTTGCCTCACCACTATGGACATCAGCATCCTCATCGCCCTCAAACTCTAGCTCGGCGTCAGCCCAAGCTGGTACCTCCGTCCATAGAGGGGAGGATTTGTCTAATGATGATTTTTCCAATGCTGACGTCCACCCATCTTGAAAGGCACCTTCAGAGATGGTTTTCACTTGAGCCTTATACTGATCCTCAGCATCATCAAAACCCTTGGTGTGTTGAGCCTCACACTTCTTCTTCAGCTCGTTCATCTCAGATTGCAATTCAGCCAGAGTCGCCTCCGTGTTGGACGCCGATTTCTCAGCCTCGGCCAGTCTCGTTTTTAGATTGGTGACTTCAACCCTAGCTTCCTCAAAGTCTTTTTCCCTCAGTTTGAGGGAGGCCAGCGTAATCCCTAGGATGGCCTATTGCTTGGTGAAAGTCTATTGAAATCCTTTGGCCTTATTGTTCCTTATGCGAAACCTTCGTCTATATCGGTCACGGTCCAGCACCAGGTCGGCATACCGATCTCGCAGGATGCAAAATCGATGCAAAATCTCTAAGCTTTGGATGGCTCCCTGCAACCGAGAAAAGAGGACAAAAGTTAAAATGGGGACTTGGCAAAAAACTTAAAAGGGAAAGACAGACGAAAAAGAACTTCGTACCACTAGTGATCTGTGAACAGCACCTCCTAGCAGCGTATCATTGTCGATCTCGCTCAGCTCTCGGACATCTCCATGCGGTACTAAGGCCTGGAGGGCACCAATGGCCACTGTAGGACCATTAAGTATTGAATCTTGGGTGTTCATCGGCCAACCATCAATCTTCGGCCGAACTACGAATTCTTCGAGTGTCGACTCCTCAGCCCTGCCTTTGCCTCTTGGATCAGCTTCTGTCGATGTAGATGGAAGGATAGCAAAATCGGTTCTCTTCTCCTGAGCTGCCTCCTTATCTACAGCTTTCACTAGTTTCCTTTTCTTGGCATTCTGCTGAGGTACCAAGGCTCCACCCAAAACTATTTGTGCGGGGCCGGCGTCTATTCCAGCGCCGGAGTGTATAACAAGATGATGAACGTCAACACCACCACCCAGGGCAGCGACTTCGGCGGTAGAAGTGGCAGTGCCAACAAAGGATGGGATCGTCTCTTTTTTCTTCTTGGAGGCTCTCCCTCCTAGTGCTAATGATAAGTCGTGCAATTTGGGTGCCATATTCCCTTCGTCGATAACAGAGATAGGCACGACGATAAAAACAACAGGGAGTGGGGGTGATGAAGCCGGGTACTCGCTGATCTAGTGCAGACCCCCTTCTACCTTCTACGCTGTAAGGACTGAGGCGACAACTTCGTACACCGCTGTGAAAGACTTGTACTGAACGGGGTACCCTAGCAAAACGTGAGCTCTCCCAATCCCGACCAAGGCTCCTTCACCCTTGTACACCCAGGCAATGCCTAGAGCGTTCAAGTCCACCCCTCGAAGCTCGGTATCCTTGTCCTTGGCCCCAAAGTTAGCTGCAAAACGAAAAGAAGAGGGAAGCGAGTTAGAGACAGATAGGGGTCCAAAAAGAGATAGGGAGGAAACTTGCACCAGATTGGGAATGAAAGGATCAACCTATTTTTTGTGGGACTCTGGGGCATCGTGCTAGTGGAGCTAGCTCCACGGGGATTTTCCCAAATTCCCATGGACCGCTTACCCTAGCTATAACGTCATCAATCCCCTTCCCTAAGCTTGGAAGGAACTGAACCAACTCTCTGGGGCCAGCCCTAACCCTAAAATAGCATTTATGATGGATTGACCGGGCAGTGTTCACCTCTACCGCCATGTAGCAGTAATCAAATTCATGAAGCCCTAAGTTCAAACCTAACCTTCTGTTTAACTCGACCACCCCTATCACTATCCTATATCCATTTGGTGCGAGTTGGATTGGGGCGATTTTATAATGATTGAGGACCTCGGTCAGAAAGGGGTGAATGGGAAAACGGAGTCCACCTTCTACAATGGCGATGAGAGGGAAGGGAGTCCCCTCCTCTGTCACAACCATCATCTGTGGGAGCGATTAGCTTAATGTCTACACCCGTTGGAAAATTATATTAGGTTTTAAATGCAGCTATATCGTCAGAAGTGGTGAGCATACCCTTAAGGCGTGACCCCATCGTAGATCAAAGACAAAAGTTTCTATGGTTCCTACTTGAGGATGAAAGAGATACACAAGATGAGAAGGGAGACGTATCGAGTTGCTACCTTCACAAAAGAAACATATTCAAAGTTTGAAGTTAGAGTTTGCCCTTGCGTATGAAAGATAACCACAACGTCTTCGTTTGACAGAGAAGGTTGAGACGACGACAGCCTTCTTTGGGTCATTCAAACAGTCGCATTGCATTAAAAATTCTGACAGATGTAACGTCACAGCTCGAAATGGCTATGGTGTATCAGCCCTAGCCTTTTTCCGAAGGATGCTAGGGTTGGGGGCAATTGTGGGTTGAAATTCCCTAAGCCCAGCCCAAAAGGGCAGGTCCAACAAATACAAGGAGGGGTCATGCGGGCTAGGAGTATCCCAGCTTTTATCAAGACAACTCAGGCCCACATCTTAGATCAGCCCAAATAGGCAGATTACCCAGTCCCAAATCGGGTCATTCGAGTTAGGGATTTCAGGACATTTAATGCTCTATCGACCGCATTTAATATGAAACGGACCCGCATTCAATGCGGAGGAGATGTAGCACATGACGGCCATGCTTACATCTGGTCAGACGAGCTCGAGCATGGTAAAAAAAGGTGTATTCCTATTTGGTCAACCCACTCTAAACAGCATAAGCCTACGAGGTAGGACAAGATTACAAGAGTAGGCTCGCCTGAGAATACTATACTATAAAAACACAACATCTTGAAGAAGTAAGGTATGGACAATTAATCTCTAAAGTATTCACAGTCTTTATTCCAATTCTTGCTCTGGTGAATATAGCTGACTTAACCATTGGAGTGTGATTGGCCCAAAGAGGGTCGACCTATTCTAATTCTATTGTCTTTCTACAGCAGGTTGGAGACTCATTGATATTGGTTCGAGTAATCGGTCGGGCTTTTCCAGAAATTTCACTTACAATATATATATATATATATATATTGTTGGAACTTATGCTTATTTGGATGTTTAACTTAAAATTTGCTGTCTTTACTTAAAGATGCTAACAGAATCAAGTCGAAATCCTGTATAATTTGGATACTAGTCCTGCTTAGTTTTGATGAAATTCGTCACACTAGTGTGAGTGGTTTAGTTCAAGGTACTTGGGGTCAAAGTTACTTGGGGGAGTTCTTTCTCTAGTATGTTTGATGATTATATTAGTTGGTTTAGTTCAAGGTACTTGGGTTACTTGGGGGAGTTCTTTCTCTAGTGTATATTTGATGAATATATTATCCTAATGTGCACATGTTCCTAATTCAATTGGTTTGAAGTCTGTTTTTGGTGTAATTAGCTTAAATCAGCTGGACGGATCATAGGGTTTGTGGAAGGCACTTGGCGCATGGTTGCTTGGGGGGGGGGGGGGTTATTTTTTTAGTTAATACATTATGAAAGCAATTAGCTTAATGATATGGATACTTGGCTGACCGCATAGAGTTGAATTATCCTTAATGATGCGGTATAGTGGGAGAACTACTTAACTTTGGCATTCAAGGAGTGTTTTACTTCTTTTCTTTTTTTTTAAATGTAACTTACTTAGGACTGTCCAATATTTCCAGTTTTACATTGAATTGGTTGACAGAATATGTCTGGAAGAGCCCCTGCTATTATTATTATTTTCATGAAAATTGTGGGCGATCTTATCTTCCCTTTATTTTGAGAAGGAAATATTTGTTACCTACCCTTTATTTTGAGAAGGAAGCTCCTGAGGTGCTCTCTTTAAAATGAAGCATAGGGCACAAACACCATATAGGACAGTTTAGTAGTTCTTTCATTATTTGCAGCCCGAGAGATTGAAATGTTTCCTTATACCAAATTTTGGCCCATTTATGTGAGTAAAATTTCTTCTAGGATCTGAGCTTATGCATGGAGGCCGTGTTACCTGGACTCGAGAACGAGTATCGGGTGCAAGTACGTGTCCAAGTATCGGATTCATCTAATTTTCATATTTAAAGATATTCAGACACGGATAGATTTTAAATTTTTTAAATACTTCTTTTATTTTTTTTAAAGTAAAATGGTATTTACAAATTAGAATATAGCACTCCATGCGTAAAATGAAAATCTTATGTTTAGTTATGTAGTTAACTCGATTACTTGTACATTCTTATTAGATGCATACTTATTGTCTAACTAGTCATATCGGACACATATCTCATACCTTTATTTGAGTGTTGAGTGTCCGACCCGGATATTTTACAAATTTAATAGTCTAGTTAACATAGCATATAAGTAGATTTAAATTTCTTTTTTTTTCTTCAATGTCTTTAGTGATATAAGCGAGAACTCTACTTTGGAAAGCCATTTCTGAAAATAAGACAGAACCCTTGGAGAATTTTGGGCAATAGTTTTTCAAATAGTATTTTCTATTGTAAGAAAATGTCTTATTTCCTGTAGGAACTGGTTTTCAAACCTTTGAGAATTTAAATTCGAATATGAACATCATGTTTAGGTAAATCGCCTTTAAGTTCATTCTCCATGTGTTATCTTGAAGTTTGTGTCTCATCTGAAATAGATTCTCATCAAAGTTCTCTTTAGGGTCTTCAGTGTTCTATACTGTTTCTACTTATCAGAACTCGTATTTGGTTGTGCTTGCTCCTTAGGTTAGCTGTTTCATCTTGCTTCTCTACGTTCCAATGTGATGAAGCAGTAAGTCGGTTCCCAGGTCGGCAACAATAGGCTCCAATGTATTCTGAGAAGGAAAAAGAGTGAAGGGCATCGGTGTGATGCCTGCTAAGGGCACTCCGCTGCCTAAGTTAGATTTTTGGAGAGATCAACAGAGTTTTTTGGTTAGGGTTTTCTGTTTGCTTACCTCCTTGGGGAAAATGATCTTTTCTTTTATATTGGCAGGCACCCTCGTAGCCCTAGAGGGCCGTTGCATGCATGGGGAAGGTGGGAGACGGCTGTCTGTCCAAGTGGCAGCCTGGCATTGGGGGTCCTGACTGGTGGCAGGGTAGTGGGAGGTGTGGTTTTCCAATCCTCAAGATGTGGCGCTCCCTTAGGCATATGTCAGGGTGAGTGAAATGACTGCCTTCTACACGCGAAGTCTTGGAGACGGGAACACGTTATCATGATTGGGTTGTCCATGATGGCTTTCGCTGGTGTGAGAGGTGGGACGAATGACCGGTCCCATCTCGCAGGACCTGCTCGGGCGTGGCCCACTAGGTCGTGGTCAGCCAAGGGCTGGTCGGTCATGACCTTCCTGATCAGGCCCCGGCCAGCTGGACCTCTCAGGCTCGATCCTCCTGTCGTGATGCTTTCTCCTGGTCGGGATGTTAAGGGTGTCCCTGGTCGGTCCCCATCAGTAGCCCTCCATTCCTCTGAGTACCTCGAGCGTGGGGTGTGGCCAGGAAAATTCGTGGTCAGCTCCTCGGTCCCCATCAGTAGCCCTCCATTCCTCTGAGTACCCCGAGTGTGGGATCCAAAGGGCGTCTCTGGGTTGGGAGGTGTCGCTTCGTGGGGGTGTGACGCATTTATAGCACCGTAGGCGCATTTATGATAAGGCTAGCGAAGATTGAATGCGTCCATTGACATTTGGCCATGCGGTGCATGGTGATTAGCTGACGAAGAGTGATGCGACTCGTGGACTGCCAGCCGTTGGATCCATGGCTAGGTGGGGCGATATGATCCGTTGATTTCGAAAAAGAGGGTTTTAACCTAGGCAATAGCAGTTTTGGCTTCCACGCTCCCATACTTGCAGATTTTCGGACTGTTCCAGAGGTTTTTTTCATCGTCGTTGCTGGCCGTGTGGATTCGCAACCGTTGCGAAGATTCTTGTTGGGTTGGTAAGTGTTTTCATTGTGGCCCTAGATTGTTGGGCGACTTGGGGTGTAGATTATCCGGGGCGATTGTTGTGGGAGGTTGAAGAACTGGTCGGGGCGGTGGCGAAGTTTAGGAGAAACGGGTACGTGATAGGGACGATGGATGAGAGAGAGGCGCAGTCGTTAGATTCTGAGAATACCCCCTCTCAGGATCCGGTGAGGGTGAGGGTTGGGGCCCCTGACAGTTCGTCGGTGGGTCCGTCTGGGGCCTCCGAAGGGAGTACGGACCCAGGAGCCAGGGCGATAATAGTGGCGGGGGTGAGGGAATTCAACTTCGGGGTGAAAGGGGTATCCTCTGTGATGACGGAGAAGAGGATGAGAAGGATTTAGAAGGAATATCAAATGCCCTCTTCGCTGCGTTACAGGATTCCTTAGAAGGGGAGTGGGCTTACTCTGGTCAGCCAGGGGAGATCTGTGCATACGAGGCCGCCCTGGCAAATGGGCTTAGATTCCCCGTCCCTACTCCCATCAGGGAGATTTTGGGTACTTTGGGGCTAGCGCTTGGTCAGCTCATGCCAAATGCATGGAGGATTTTGGTGGGGCTGGCGATGTTGTGGCAGGCGAGTAGCGGTGGTAAGGACAGCCTCACGTTAAGGGAGTTCCTACACTGCTACAAGATGTCAGAGCCCGAGAGTGGGTGGTGGTACTTTTCCGCCAGGAACAAGGGCATGGTGTTAGTGAAGGATTTGCCCTCGTCCCACAAAGGGTGGAAGGACAAGTTCTTCTTTATATATGGCGAAGGTTGGGAGAGTCAGCCCTGGGAACCAGTGGACGAGAAGTTCGTTCGAATTCCTCGCGTTTGGGGGACGCCTTCTAGAAAGGGTACGCTCTCCAATCCCGGTGCTTTGCCTTTATTTTCTCGTTAGATTTGTAGGTCTGTAGAGCACTGACGTAGGTTGTTTGCTTTTAGCCCGGGCTGCCCCTACGTTAAGCGAGGAGTTGAAGGGGAGGATAGATCGAGCTGTCGAGCATGGCGTTACTGACGCCTGTGCCCTGGTGAATGTGGAAAACTTGGATATGTTCTTGTTAGGCCCTGAGCCTACAGAATACGCTCTAAGGGCAGAACGAGCAAGGAGTGAGTACTTGATATCTTGTAGATAACTGTGGTCTGTCAAGCTCTGACATCCATGCTCTGTGGCTTTTGCAGATCAGGGGGTAGACGTTCCTAAGGACGAGGAGGAAGAGATGGCGCTAAACCGGAGCTTCCTGAAGAGAGCAAAGCTAAACGTGGGGGCTGACCCTCCAATCCTAGTCAAAAGGTTCAAACTAGGGTCTGGTCAGAAGGCCTTTGCTCCAACCTCGGCTGAAGGGAGCGGGGGGAAAGCAATAATCGTGGAGGATGATGCTCGGTAGTGGGGCGGCACTCCCCCGGTTGAGGTCGTACCGCCACCACCTGTCGTGCCCCCTACTCTTCCTCAGGGATGCGCCTGACTCGACCTCGAATTTCGGGAGCGCTGGCGAGGCGATGAGGAGGCTGAAGAGCGCCATCCCTACTGCGGACATCAGCAGGTTGGGCGTGATGGCGTCCCAAACGTTGGAGAAGGAGGCCTGCCAGGACTTGCTAAAGGTATGGCAATACTGCCTTCTGCTGGGTACTTTGATTTTTGTTACCCTATTATTTGAGAATGCTAAGCGTTTTCCTAGTCGTGTCGTTTCCTGCTCAGGCTGCTGCTAGGGTGGTGACGCTGGTTGCTCGATCAGTGAATTTTGAGAGCTGAGGAGGCAAAGGTTTTGGAACAGCTCCGGGCCGAGCTGAGCGTTGCCTTGGAGAAGGTGAAGGAGCTCGAGAACGAGCAGGCGAGACTGAGGGTGGATCTCGAGAAGGAGAAGGGCCAGAAAGAGGCCTGCTGGGAAAAGCTGGCAGCAGAGAAGGCTACCCTGAAGGTTGCCCAGGACCAGATTGCAGGGTTTCCTGCGGAGCTGACGGAGGCGAAGAAGGCAGCGGAGCGGGCATACATGCAGGGGGTAGAGTGCCAGATGGCCTTTGCCAAGATCTACCTGAATGGCTTCGAGGAAGCCAAAACTTTGGTTACTCGGGCTTAGCCTGGCATGGACCTTTCCATGGTCGAACCGGAGGACGAAGAGGATGTTGTCTCCCAGGCAACGTAGAAGGGCAGGGTGCAAGACAAGGAGGGGGCAGACAAAGATGATGCCTAATCCCAGGCTACCCAAGTCGCAGCTTCTTCCAAAGGCTTAGAAGGCGGTGAAGGCCAGCCCAAGCCTGCAGTTCCCCCCATCTCCTCGGAGAGGCGTGAGGGCCAGCCTAAAGCTGTCATCCCCTTCAAGCCCTCAGAGAGGGGTGATAGTCAGCCCAAGGCTGCGATCCTTCCTAAGCCCTCAGAGAGGGGTGATAGTCAGCCCAAGGCTGCAATCCCTTCCAAGCCCTCAGAGAGGGGTGATGGTCAGCTCAATGCTGCAATCCCTTCCAAGCCCTTAGAGAGGGGTGATGGCCAGGCTAAGGAAGCAGTCCATCCTAGGGCCCCAGAAAAGGGGGAGGCGCAGGCCAAAGGTGTAGCCTTGTCCAGAACGCCCAAGGCCAAGTAGATCTATTGTATAGGAGCTTTCATTTCTGTCTTTGCAGTGGCTTTAGGTTTGTAACACTGCTTTGGCTTTTGAGATCTATTTGTATGTACTTGTTTGCTTTAAATGAAAAAGGCTTGTTTGCCTGTCGTTGACATTTCCATTGCGTTCTGTGTCTCCTGATGCCGCCTAAGGGTAAACAAGACCCCCCATCTGTAGCAGAAATAGTTTAAACGAATGAAAAATTAGGCTATCCCCGATGAGGAGTTGCAAGGGTCCATGGTCATTGTCTGTTAAAAGTGGGCCTCGTCCCCTTTAGTTGTGGGCGTTAAGCCTTTGTTTGCTCAGCCGTTCCCGACCATGGACTCTTGCAATTGTGGGCATAAAGCCCCCTTTTTTTTTTCTTTTTTTATAACCTGCTTGGCATGCTCCAGCAGGGCTTTATTGCCTGTGGCTGCTCGGCTGTGTCCGAGCAAGGCCAGGCTTGTGGGCATGAAGCCTCTTCCTACTCGGTCATGGCCTATGTAGGTCTGTTGTTGCTTTATGCTTGCTCGGCCGGGGCTCGAGCAGGTCTTTTGTCGTTTTGTCCGTGGGCATGAAGCCTTGGCCTACTCGGCAGGGCCTGAGCGGGACTTGTGTCTCTTTCTGTTGTGGGCGTAAAGCCTTGGCCTGCTCGGCCATGGCCTGAGCAGGACTTTTGTCGCTCTATTGTGGGCATAAAGCCTTTGCCTACTCGGCCATGGCCTGAGCAGGACTTTTGTCTCTTCGTTGTGGGCATAAGCCTTTGCCTGCTCGGCCATGGCCTGAGCAGGACATTTGTCGCTTGCTATTGTGCGAAGGAGATGTGGGAGGTTTGCAAGCAAAGAGGATTATGCAGATACTCGATACGTCATTAATCAACTTGCAGTTGTGGATATATGGTTTGATAAACTTAGGAAGGTCCTTGTATGGCATTAGTAGACAAAAAGATTCTTTGCTACAATTGCGTATTAAAACCAAATATCACTTACACATAGTACTTCCTCAGGTGCTCAACATGCCAAGGGTGGGGCAGTTCCTTGCCGTTGGGACCCTTCAGTCTGTAGGTTCCCTTTCTGGTGAAGCCCGTTACCTCGTAAGGTCCTTCCCAGTTCGGGCCAAGCTTCCCATCTTACGCCACTCTAGTAGATTGGTTGACCTTTTTTAACACCAAGTCTCCCGTCCTGAAATGCCTCACATGCACCCTGCTGTTATGGTATTGGCGCATCTATTACTGATACGAGGCCATTCTGATTGCTGCCTAGAGCCGTTTCTCCTCCAGTAGGTCCATGTCAACTGTTAGTGCCTCGTTATTGGTCTCCGGATCATAAGTTTGAGCCCTGGGGCTGGGAAGGCCGATCTCTACTGGGATGATGGCTTCGGTGCCAAAGGTGAGGGAGAAGGGGGTTTGACCAGTTGAGACCCGCTCGGTGGTTCGGTAAGACCAGAGCACTAGGGAACTCCTCCGCTCATAGCCCCTTGGCTTTCTCGAGCTTGATCTTGATGATCTTGAGAAGAGACCTGTTGGTGACTTCCACTTGCTCGTTTGTTTGGGGATGTTCCGGGGAAGAAAAGTAGTGGCTGATGTGCAAGTTTGAACACAACCCGCTAAACTGCTTCCCCTCGAACTGCTTACCGTTGTCAGTGATGACTACTTTGGGTATTCCAAAATGACACACGATGTGCTTCCAAAGGAAGTTTGTCATTTTCTGCTCAGTGATGGTGATGAGGGCCTCTACTTCAACCCATTTTGTGAAATAGTCGATGGCTATCACAGCGAACTTGTTCTGCCCGCTACCCAGGGGCAATGGGCCCACGATATCGATCCCCCACTGGGCGAAAGGCCACGGGCTGGGAATGGGGGTCAACTCCTGTGCGGGTTGTCTTGGGACGTTGGCAAACCGTTGGCACTTATCGCACTTTCTCACGAACTCTTGCCAGTCTTTACTCATGGTTGGCCAGTAGTAGGCTGTCCTGAGGATTTTATTAGCCAAGGATCGTCCTCCTGAATGGTTACCACAAATACCTTCGTGGACTTCTCTCATGATATAGGTTGCCTCTTCCTCAGTGGCGCACCTAAGGAGGGGGGTAGTGTGCCCTCGGTTGTACAGGACCCCGTCGAACATTACATATCAACTGGCCCTGAATTTGATCCTCCTTGCCTCTAGCTTATCTTCAGGGAGGATGTTGCGCTCCAGGTAATCTCTGATTGGCTGAGCCCACGAGTCATCTGTCTCTAGCGTATTGACATCCGGGGTTTGGATGCTCGGCGAATCGAGAGTCTCCATGGGCACTTCGGGGTTGGGTTGGTCTGAGGACGCTATTCTCGCCAACCTATCTACCTCTTCGTTTTCCAGACGGGGGACACTCTACAATACTACTTTGGAGAATTTTCTGACCAAGTCCCTGGCTATCTGGCAGTACTCCTTCATTTTGTCGCCTCTGGCTTCATACTCCCTCTAGATCTGCTCTATCACCAACTGCGAATCTCTCCTGATGGTTATCTATTCCGCCCCTATTCGTCGAGCAATTCGGAGCCCGGCAATGAGCGCCTCGTATTCGGCCTCGTTATTGGTGGCCGGGAAGTTGAATTTGAGAGCGTACGCCGATTTCTGGCCGTCTGGGGTAATAAGAACCACGTCTGCCCGCTTGATTGTTCGGTGGAGGAGCCATTAACGTTTAGTATCCAGGTATTCTCGGCGTCCTCTACATCGATTGTGGCATGAGGTGGGGCGGTAAACTCTGCAATGAAATCTGTCGCCACTTGTCCTTTAACCACTGTTCAAGGTCAGTACTGAATGTCGAACTGGCTGAGCTCTACTGACCACTTCATTAGCCGACCGGACATTTCAGGCTTGTGTAGGACTTTTTTGATGGGCTGGTCTGTCAGGACTACGATCGTATGGGATTGGAAGTACGGCCGGAGCCTCCGCGCTGAGTTCACCAGAGTGAAGGCTAACAACTCCATCTTCGGATATCTTTCCTCAGCTCCTCTGAGTGATCTGCTCGTGTAGTACACTGGCTTTTGGACTCCTTCACTTTCTCGCACAAGGGCTGAACTGACTGCCATTGTGGAGACGGCCAAGTAGAGGTAGAGCTCCTCTCCCGTAACCGTTCGGCTTAGCAAGGGAACAGAGCCCAAGTAGTGTTTTAACTGCTGAAAGGCTTCCTCGCATTCGCCCGTCCATTGGAATGCTTTTCTTAACGTCCGGAAGAAAGGTAGGCATTTGTCGGTTGACCTGGAGATGAATCTGTTCAGGGCTGCCACTCGTCCTGCTAGTCATTGAACGTCCTTGATCGTCTTCGGGGCCTACATGTCAAGTATGGCCCTGACCTTCTCTGGGTTTGCCTCTATACCTCTCCGTGATACCATAAAACCTAGGAACTTTCCTGAGGCCACCCCGAATGCACATTTGGCCGGGTTTAACTTCATGTTGTAGCGCCTGAGGGTACGGAAGGTTTCTTTCAAATCCTCCAAATGGTTGACGGCTTGCTTGCTCTTCACTAGCATGTCGTCCACATATACTTCCACGTTTCGTCCTATCTGGGCCTTAAACATCTTGTTGACCAGCCTTTGGTAAGTCGCTCCAGCATTTTCAGGTCGAATGGCATCACTCGGTAGCAGTATAACCCTCTGTCGATAATGAAGGCAGTGCGTTCCTGATCGCGTTCCGCCATTTTTATTTGGTTGTACTCGGAAAATGCGTCCATAAAGGAGAGCATCTCGTATCCTGTCGTAGAATCGACTAGAAGGTCAATGGTGGGTAGGGGGAAGCTGTCTTTGGGGCAGGCCTTGTTGAGATCAGTGAAATCGACGCACATCCGCCATTTCCCGCTCGCCTTCTTCACCATCATAACGTTTGAGAGCCAGGCTGGGTACTGTGCCTCCCGGATGAACTCGGCTTGGACGAGCTTGTCCATTTCTTCTACGATGGCCTCGTTGCGCTCGGGGGCAAAGCTTCTCCTTTTCTGTTTAATGGGTTTGGTGTCTGGTGAAACGTTGAGGTAGTGGGCGGCGATTCCGGGGTCGATACCCGGCATATCTTCATGGGTCCAGGCAAAGACGTCAGTGTTGTCCCTCAGGAACTGTCGCAACTCCTACTTGTGCTGCTCTAGGGCCTCGATACCGATCATGACAACCTTGGGCGCCTGGGTACTGCTATATCGGGCTGGCCAACCAATGGGGACTGGCTCTAACTCTTCCACGGGCTCTCCCCGCCTGGATCTTCCTCGTCCCTGACTTCTAGCTCTTCTATCACGAGGGTCTCTGTGGCAGTATCCCCCTTGAAGGACGCCAAGTAGCATTCCCTTGCGGTCACCTAATCGCCCTTTACAATTCCCACCCTGTGCTCTGTTGGAAAATTCAGCCTCAGGTGGTATGTGGACGTGACTGCCTTAAACTGATTTAGGGTTGCACGCCCTATACTCACATTGTAGGCCGAGGGGCAGTCCACCACCAGAAAATTGACCAACTTCGTGGTTTGTTGGGGGTCATCCCCCAGAGTGACGGGTAACTTAATGGAGCCTATGGGGATGACCCGGTCACCGGTGAACCCCACAAAGGGGGAGTTCATGGGCTTCAGGGTCTCTCTCGGTATGTGTAGTTGTTTGAAGGCTCCCCAGAACAAGATGTCAGCCGAGCTGCCACTATCGATGAGGATTCGTCGTGTTTTATAGTTGGAGATGATGACGCTGACCACCAGGGCGCCATCATGCGGGTGACTCAGCTCCGAAGCTTCGTCCTCGGTGAATACTACGTCCGATCGAGGCTTTTTCCTCGATCTGCCCACCGAGAATACTTCTGCTTGCTTCGCCCTCCTAACATGGTTCTTTCTGGCAGATGAGGACTCACCGCCACCTCCAAAGCCCCCAGAGATGACCCTTATTTCTCCAATCGGGCGTTGGTGTGCTGGGGCTCTTTCTAGACTCTTTTGCTCGGCCGGTCGTGCTCTGTCTTACCGTTGGCCAGCAACGTACCTCCTCAAACGCCCTTCTTTGATTAGGTTCTCTATCTGTTGCTTGAGATCAAAACAATCATCTATGTTGTGGCCGTGGTCCCTATGGAATCAACAGTACTTCCTCCGGTTCCTCTCTTCGGGGTTTCCCCTTAGCTTCCCAGGCCATTTTAGGTCTGGATCATTTCTGATCTCGTTCAGGACATGCTCCAATGGCATGGTCAACGGAGTGAAATTGCACTCGAAGGCAGCGAAATGGCTTCTTGGTCGGTCCCTCCTTTCTGGAGCATGGTCGGTCTCGGGGCGATGGCACAACACCAGGTAAGACGGGATCTTCGTTCACGTCTCGGCTAGCGTGACTTCTTTCATTCTCTGATTGGGTTCTGGGCAGTTGTCCTCCTACAGGGGCAGCGGGAAGTCATTGAAGCAACTCCTGGTTTTGGGTAATCAGCATCTGCATGTTGGCCATAACGGCGGCCATACGAGTTTCGAGGGTTGTAACTCTGTCGGGGCTTTGGTCACCGGCGACCCGGTTGATGTTTTGATCCGCCATGGGTAAGGGAACGCGTGAAGTGCCGGACCTGGTGATGACCATGAAAATGGAAAACAATCGGTTCCCACAGACGGCGCCAGCTGATGAAGCAGTAAGTCGGTTCCCAGGTCGGCAACGATCGGCTCCAATGTAATCTGAGAAGGAAAAAGAGTGAAGAGCACCGGTGTGATGCCTGCCAAAGGCACTCCAATGCCTAAGTTAGATTTTTTGAGAGATCAGTAGAGTTTTTTGGTTAGGGTTTTCTGTTTGCGTACCTCCTTGGGGAAAATAATCTTTTCTTTTATATTGGCAGGCACCCTCGTAGCCTTAGAGAGCCGTTGCATGCATGGGGAAGGTGGGAGACGGCTGTCTGTCCACGTGGCAGCCTGGCATTGGGGGTCCTGACTGGTGACAGGGTAGTGGAAGGAGTGGTTGTCCAATCCTCAAGACGTGGCGCTCCCTTAGGCGTATGTCAGGGTGAGTGGGGTGACTGCCTCCTACACGCGAAGTCTTGGAGACAAGAACACGTTATCATGATTGGGTTGTCCATGATGGCTTTCGTTGGCGTGAGAGGTGGGACGAATGACCGGTCCCATCTCGCAGGACCTGCTCGGGCGTGGCCCACTCGGTCGTGGTCAGCCAAGGGCTGGTCGGTCATGACCTTCCTAATCATGCCCCGGCCAGCTAGACCTCTCAGGGTCGATCCTCCTGTCGTGATGCTTTTCTGGTCGGGATGTTGAGGGTGCCCCTGGTCAGTCCTCATCACAATGTATTGTGGTTGGATTGACCATTTCTTTTCTTCTCTCTCTCGCTCTCTCTCTTTCTCTCTGTGCCATGGATCTACATCTTCCACTTGTGACAATGACTCAATCACATATATGGTCACTGAGCAGAAACCTCTTATTCTCTGCCTTCTGTTTATACTGTTCATTACTTTAAAGATTTTCTGGAGTTAAATGCATGTAATTTGTTGCTCTTTTCAGGCAGGGAACCATGTACAGGAGGATTGTGGTGAAGAGCTAGGACAACTCATTGCTGGAACAGTTAGCAAAAGGCATTGAATTTGATGTTACTTTCACTTGTGCCCCGTGAATCTGTTTCCTTTTGACATTCCAATATACATTATAGACATGATTTGGGTGGCAAGATAACTGAAAAAATCAGTAGGACAGTAGGGATTTGTTTTATTTTTTTGGTTAGTAAACAGGAAGGGATGTATATTTCCTCTTCACTATTAGTATGCGTACGCACGAGACTTAAAAAGGAAAGAAAATTTCCAACCATCTGTATTTTCAACTTCCTGTAACCATCTTTGTTTTTACTTCCTGCCGTTTTACATTTTAGTTTTGCTTCGGAATACAGAAACAGTAACTGATGCTAGCAATTGAAGTTGGAGCAACTGCTTGATTTATTTATGTGGGAAGATTCACAGGTCTCCCTATTGGGAACCAAATGATGCTAACACTTGAAGTTGGCTTTTCGTGTACAACCATTATTCATGCAAAGATACATATTTTATGTATCTATCTTTTTACAGGCTTTCCGGGAAAAGGTTCACCATTGGTCCAGGACAATGCAGTTTCCTGGCAGTGCAAGGGTTTACATGAAAATTAAGAGCCCAAGTACAAAACAAATAGCATACAGGGAAGAATTAGAAATTTGAAGGAAATTGAGGGTACTTCCGTGAATTAAATAACGAGTTAGAGCCTTAGACATAATTATGGGCTTTTCTTTTTCTTTTTCCCGAAGAGATATTTAGGTTATACGACTCAATAATGAGAAAAGCCAAGGCCCACATCACTTTCATGACACGTGCTGTATCAATCCCAGTTGCAGTTTGTCCATATTGCAGCCGAATACCATCTAATAATAAACACTACTCACATTCAGACCTTTGCTATTATATATTAGAACACATGTTAAACATATTTTGTCTAATTATGTATGGTATTAGAAATTATAAATCTTAACATACTTTTTTTTTTGATAACATAAATCTCACACTTTCACCGTCAAACAAATGATGCTTAATATATGCTCTATAGTTGATTGAGGGATAGGTAGGAGCCACAATTCCTAAAATTTTTAAAAGTTTTTTTACCCTTATAATTTTTTTGAATATGCAGGATAAAATATAGTGTATTGTCTCAACATAGTTTTTGGACTTGACTTATTTACGAGGCTTATTAAGTATATTTTCATCTTTAGTATTTTTTTAAATTTAATTTAAATTTTTTAAAGTTTGCGTTCATTGAGGTCATGTGTATCCGTCATATATAAAAAAAAAATTAACTTTTTGGTGAAAAAAAACTAAAAAAGTTGATTTTTTTTACCTTGGTCCCTATCAATAAAAATCTTGGGTTCATCACTATATATACCTGTGTTATATATTTTTTAGTTACTAGCGTAATCTCATGCTATGCACAGATTCGTTAACATGTGTAATTATGCTGTTTATGGTGCTACTCATGACCAAATAAGCCACTTTCTGTAACTTCTTTCATCTTTATTTTTATAGTATCCATTAACATATAGATGTGGGGTTAATTTGTATTTTTTTAATATATAACTGTTTGGTTTTTTTGTAAAAGATAAAATAAAATACTTATCCTCACCACCCATAGATGTTATAGAATTGTAATTATTCTCAAAAACTTACTTACGTCAAGAGTAGCGTTGAGTTACTCATCAGATTAGATTTTGCTTAGATGGTCAATTACCTTTTTTTTTTTGGGCCAACAATAAACATCAATGAATCAATATTTTTTTCTTTGGTAATCTAAAACTGTCATTCGTGCGATTCAAAATACTCAAGTTCCCACTCATATATATTCACGGTTCCTTATATGTGGTGGTCCCACCTTGAGACTTGAGAGAGGCAATTACCAATATAGCCTTAAATCTTGATTATTTGCGACTAACCATAGTCTCAAAAACAATCGAAGTAAACGACAAATAAAACAAATAATAGACAAAATAAACGATAAATAAAATGAAATTTGTTCCGAAGTAAGAAGATGAAGCTCGAATTGAACTCCAAGATCTATAATCTCACGCCCAGGAACCTCAAACTCAATTGATAATAATAAGTGGACCCCTATTCATCATGGCTCAAATACTTTACATAAGCTCATGATTTGTGATTGTGATTATAAAATTAAAGGTTGTGTTACCTTTTAAGTGAGATTCTAATTTCATAATTTTTTAATTTTTTAAATTACATTTATTACAGAGTTAATTAGTATGTAAAATTATATAGGTGCATGTGTGTGTGGCATGTGGCAAGTGGTGAGTTAGATGGTGAGTTGAGTGATGAGTCATTAATGAGTGGGTGCATAGGATACTTAAGGATGTGAGACACACTCTTGCATTTATTTTGGCTTTTAGTCACTGTCGCTCCTCGATTTTCGATCAAATCCTTTCAGTTCAGGAAAAAGCACGGAACTCTGTTATTAGAACTCGTCCTCCTAGAAAAATGAGTGCGACTTGATTTGAACTTGAAAACATGATTTGATTTAAGAGTTTTTTAGAAAAAGTTTGGAAGTCACCACCTAACTTGATTAAGGTGAGTTAGGTCACCTAAAACTAAGTATAATCTGAAGATTAAACTTAGGATTTTTGAAAAAGGTTTTGAAAACTTCTTCAAGAAATGAGTTTTTAAGAAAATAGGTTGTTTGGCAACCTCTGAAAAGTTTTAAGACCTTTGTGAAAATAACTTCATTTTGGTATTTTGAAAACAGAAATCTATAGTTCGAAGGTTGGTTACGTGTGGGAAAATATCCTAAGATCATCACCCTACCCCGCCTTTTCGGTACCTACATGTCTAATCATTCTTAATTTACTCACTTGAATCACCAGTTACTATTATCCACTTAATATCCACTTTAAAATTTTGAAAATAGGGTTAGGTCATCATTTTTTGGATGAACGATGCATGTTGCAAGTTTTGAGAAAAAATGTTTGAAAATATGGAAGTTTGGAAGAGATTCGAAAATAAAAATTTTGAATTGATAGAGAATTTTGAAAAGAGAACTCGAGTTGAAATAAAAGTTATGACCGCACCATTTTAGATTACCTACATATCTCATTTGGTGAGAATCAGGTCATCCGTAATTCGAGCGAAAGCTCGATTGAAAATAGGCGCATTAGGGCCTTTGGAATGTTTGAAAGCGCTTTAAAGTCTTTAGAAAGGTTGGAAAACACTTTGAAGTCTTTGGAAAAAAAATTTGGAGAGTTTTGAAATCAGATATTGGAGTGTTTTTGGAATAAACCTTGAAGGTTTTTTAAAGTGCTCTTGAAATGGGACTTTGAAGTGTTTTGAAATGCTTTTGAACATATCTCAAGAGAGTTTTGAAAGTTTGAAAAACTCGGTTATGGACTTGAGAATTAGATTTGGACTCACAAGAGCTCTTATGGACTTGTCTTGAAATGATTTTTGGAAGATAGTTTTCATATACCTTAGGAAAGGCGTATTGAATATTTCATCACTTTTGAGAGGTTAGTCATTGAAGAACTAAACTCCTTTGAGATTATGAGTTTTGAAAATATTTTTCGAAAAAGGGGCTAGAGACTTTCCGTAAGTTTTGGTAGCTTTAGGGTTATAGAACCTTACTTAATATATCACCTCCCTTGAACAACCTTGCCCATGTAAGGCATAAGGCTACGTCAAGGATATTACTTTTGAAAATCATTTTTGAAAGTAGCTTTTGAAAACACTTAGGGCCCGTTTGATTTCCTGGATTAAGAAGGATTTGACTACCTATCCAGTCTAGTCCTGCATTTGGTAAACATATATAAGTTGGACTATGAGTCCACTTTAGACTACTAATACCCCATATAGGGGATTATTTAGTCTTAGGGGAGGTATGGGTTTGCTAGTCCGGGATTCATAGTCCAGGATTCCATGGGTATTCGAGAAATCAAACAGGCCCTTAAGGTTTTGGAACCCTAATATGGGCAACCTTGAAGGTTGTACTTAATGTATCACTTTCCTTAGACCCCTTAACCATAAAGGGTTGGGGACACTTTAGATTTGTGAGTTCTTGAAAATATTTTGGAAATAGTCTTTGAAAAAATGTTAAGTGTTTAGCCATTTTAGTTGAGACAAATTTAAGAGAACTTCTTGGAGGCATAGAGCGTGGGGATATTCGAAAAGGTTTTAGAGTTGATTTTTTAAATCTTAAGCAAGTGGGATGTTTTGAAAAATGATTTTTGGGTTGAAAGATTATTTGAAAAGAGGTATTTGAATTAGATCCTTGAAGCTTACTAACCTAGGTTAGATTGACCTAAGGTTAACTAATTCGGGTTAGGTTAACCTAGGATTGGCTAACTAGGGTTAGGGTGACCTATGATTAACTAACTTGGGATAGGTTAGCCTAGGATTAAGGCGGACTAGGGTTAACTAACTAAGGTTAGGTTAATCTAGGGTTTAGGTGAACTAGGGTTAGCTAACTAAGGTTAGGTTAACCTAGGGTTTGGATGACCTAGGGTTAACTGACTTGACTTTCCTTGCTCACCACTTCGGAAGTGCTTGTAGTTTAAGTGAGGGTATCCCCACTATCGCGTTCTCCCATGAGACTTGTGCCAATCTAGCAATTGAAACAGGTAAAGTTTAGAAAACTATGCAAATTAAAGTCGTAAGCCAAGGACGAAATTGATGGCTATGGTAACTAAAATTAACCAAAAATCTTTTGGTGTTTGAAGATTTGTTTTGCTAATAACTAGATAAACAATTCAAATGAAATTAAGTCCACCAACTTGACTCTAGTTAAGGCAATTTGACGAATATGACAATTCTATTACAATAACAACAATTATAACTAAATTAATTTTGATCTACCTGAAATTCCAATGAAAATAAGTAGGGATTTAACTTGATTAAAAAGGGGGTTTGAGTTCAAATGTTTCAATTTACCAATTCTAGCACGGATTTTGAAAGGGGGAGTTTGGGTTAACTCAAATTAAGAACCATCCAAAGGCCTTTGATTCGAAAAGTTTAGCTTTGAAAATTTAGAGATCTCTAATTATTTTGGAATTAAATTTTATCATCATTCATGGGTTTTTTAGAAATAAATTACATGTTACTAACTATGATTATAGATCTAAGATTTCTACAACAATTAATTCCAAAATAATTAGAGAAAAGATACTAAATAGATATTCAACAAGATTGAGGACTCCCCTTTCATTTCCTACGCTTTCCTTGGTAGATCTTTACATTTGTCCCCAAACAATGAAGTTAGTTTATTGGTTCCATGGTTGAAAACTTGCCAAAGTGTAGAGATACCATTTCAACTTTAAATCAAAAGTATATATATATATATATATATTGAACTAGAGTGAATGTAAAGGTTTACAACAAGATAACAATAGAAATCTAACTAAACCCTTCCCAAAGTCCTAAATACAACAAAATAAAGTAAATCTAAGCAAAATACAACTTTTACCCTATTTCTCCCTCTCTACCCGTGGCTGCAAACCCTAAAACAAAACATAAACCTTTCTTTTTTCGACTGCTGGGTTGTAGGACAAATCTGCGCTCACCATCCGAAATGCGTCCTAAGCCCATCTGAACAGTGTCTAAATGCACTGTCCGGACAATGGAGTAACTGTTCAGACGGTTATTTCACCGTTCAGACGGTCTTCAGACGTGAAATCTCGGCTCTGTATTTCTTCAAATGGGAAAAATCGACTCTATGATAACTTCGAACGGGAAAAATCGACTCTGTGATAGCTTTGAATGGGAAAAATCGACTCTGAAATTCCCATCTCCGTCATAGAGTCCGAATGCTAATTCGTCCATCCGAACGGACCGTCCAAACGCACTATGCTGTCCAAACTCACCGTCTGAACACACCGTCCTAACGCACTGTCCGATCAGTGTTTTATCCATCCGAACAGACCGTCCGAACAGACTTCTTCACTTTAAGCCCATTTTCGCTATTTTATCACAAACAACTTATAATACACACAGAAAACCACATTAGATCAATTTATTACTAAAAACTTGTTCTAATACCCATATAGAGGCTAACAAACAACTAATTAGGGAATAAAGATTACACTTTTAGAGTGGAATCATTAACTAACTAAGGTTAGGTTAACCTAGGGTTGAAAGATGATTTTGGACTAAGGTTTGAATCAAGTGGTTTTGAAGGGATGATTTTATGCATTTTTTAAAAAGGTTTTGGAAAACAAATCATGTTATACAAAGGACTTTTGTAAACAACTTTTTTGAAGATCATTTTCGTAAAAATTAACTCTAGTCAAGTATATGGTTTGTATGGTTAATGTTTGAAAACCATTCTAAAGAAGGTTTCCTTATGACCATTATAACCTTTTATCTTGAAAAGAGTAGGAACTTTGAAAATCAACATAATAATGACAACTTTTGAAAAATCATTTTTAATACAAAGACGGAGAAAATAAATTTTTGAAAACCATGTTTAAGAAAAAGGTTTTGAAAACCATTTTTAAAAAAAAGAACCATTCTAACAAATTAGGGTTCCTATGGCTAATGTAAAGGGAGACCACTCAAAAGAGGGTTCCATGGGGCTATTCCAACCACTAAACTTAAGAGAATAGAATCCTTAGAAATCAAAGAGTTTGAAAATCATTTTCATGCAAGAATAAAAAGAGAAAGGAACCATTCTAACAAGTTAGGGTTCTTATGGCTAACAATAAAGAAGATCATTTAAGAGAGGGTTTCACAGGGCCATTCTAACCACTAAGCTTGAAAGACTAGAAACCTTATAAATCAATCAATTTGAAAACCATTTTTATGCAAGTTGAAATGCAAGGATGCAAAACTGTGAATTAGGGGTTAGTGGGGAGCTTTTCTAAGGTATGATTACTTAGTGTCTCATCCTAAACTTCAATGGACCAACTCTTAGAATCACTTTTAAAAGAACATTTGAATAAGGAGCTTAAAAATGACATGGATATGAGGATAGTGCTAATTTTGGAAAACATGGTTGTAAATATGAAAATGAAGCCAAGCACACAAAATATGAACAAGATGGTCATATGCAAAGGTGGTCATGAAATCATACAAGGCTAGAGGCTACACCATATAATCAAAGTGCTCTAAGGCCATACCATCTTAGAGTATGCTAGTGAGAGATCCCCCTACACGGTGGTTCTCACAAGCTTTCTTCTAAGCTTGAACTAATATCTCTCTTGTCTCAAGCATGCAAAAATGGGGGGGCAGATGACACGTCTCCAGATGTGCTTCAACTGGAGTCACTCCGCAAGAGTACGGAGGTCGCGCTTGTAGTAAAAACCGAAGGATCCGGTGTCGTTCTCTCCCAAGGAAATTCTGTAAATATAGCAACAAAGCTCAACTAGCACGGGTACTTATCTTAATGGATTGCAAATGAAAATTCTTATATTTTTCTAACATAAAAGAGATCGAAAATATGTTAATTTTGAGATGATGGTGGTTCAATGCTTCATGTAATAATTTAATGACTAATAAAGACAACAAAAGCTAGTTTTATGCAATTTAGAAGAAAGGCTTGGACATGGTTGTTTCGATCCACCAATTCACAACAAGGGTTTCCAATGAGAGGTTTATAACTCAAATCAAGAATCACACCTTGGATTCTTGATTCGGAAAATGTCAACTATAAAAATGTGGGTTTTTGTTTGATTGAGCATAAAGAGGGAATCTATAATTGGCACCCTAGAATCAAACCTTAGACATGTGCAATACATATACCAAATATTGATTTGTGCATAAATATTGTCAAGGGATTATGAATCTAAGTTTTTCTAATGAATCTCATGCTAAATCAAATGAACCCATGAAATTTTAAGGATATGCCATTGAAGTTCATACAACTCATTTTTCACCCTTTTTAAGATCTTTGGTGGATCTTTACAACTACATCCAATGGGTATTTAGCTAGTAGAATCCATGTCAAAGAGCATAAAAGAAGACAAATCTACCATTAAACTATAAAGAACTAGTGTTTGGTTGCTAAGAAAATGAGGGAAAGTGGCAAAAAAATGATGAAAAATTGCTAGAAAGAGTAGAAAATCATTCACTTCATATATATATCAAGCATTCATTTACAATGATCCAAAAGCAATAAATGACATTAAATACAAAGCATTAAAAGTAAATCTAACTAAAAACCTTACAAGATAACAAAAATTCCCTTTTTGGAGCTTCTTCACTGTCCAGTTTCTGCAGAAAATGACCTAAAATCCTTTTTGTCTCGAACATACAGCTTTTATACTCTGCAGAAAAACAGAGTCTGTACACACCGATCGATTGGTAGGCGACCGATCGATCGGCCGATCAAACGGTCCAAGCGATCGAACGCTCGTTCGATCGCAAAACCGACCCCTCTAAAGTTTGCTTCTGTGTAGTCTGTTGAGGAAATTCTGACGTCACCGATCGAACGCCCGATCGATCGGAAAAACGCCCTCTCTGAAATTTGCTGCAGAAGGTCGAACAGAGAATCACCGATCGATCGCATGATCACTTATCGAACGTTCCGTGGACCGTTCGATCGGACGATCGATCAGTCATCCCTACATTTGCCCATTTGCCTTAGTTTAAGCTCCAATTCCTGTAGGAAGTGCACAAAAATAGTTTTAATGCATTTTAGGAGTTAGAATACTAAATTAACACTGAAATTCAACTAATCAACTAACAATTTAAGCCAAAAGATTACTATTTCTAAGAGTAATCAACACCCCCCAACTAAACCTTTGATAGTCCCTATCAAAGTAAGAGAGGAAAACAAAAATATACACATGTATTAATCTTATTCAAGTCAAATCTCCATCCACCTAGGTTGTGAACCAACGCAAGGCAAAGACATAAAGTATGGAAGAAATAAAACACATTGACGCGTACTACCAATGACCCTAAAGATTCAAAACTCGTACAATTACGTCCTCGATGCTTCGATCCAAGTCTCACAAGGCATACACTCAACTTTGAACATGAACACTCATGGTCCCTCAATGGAAAGCTCTTTTAACGAGTAAATGTATAAACCATGCAAGTAGAGCAATTCCGAAACCAAAAACGAATAAATTGTAAGTGTATCGACTTGGCATAGCTTCATGAAGGAATATTCACAGCTGAAGCATAATCTAGAAAATTAACATTAATGCCTTATACATAATTGAATTGAAGATTCATGTATCTTCGGATATCAAGGCCATAAGGGTGATGAATAAAAGAAGAGCCATGTAAGAGGATAGAAAATGGTAAAAGGTTTCAACATATGCATGTGCATTACACATGATGATCAATGATATTCACTTCCACATTTCCAATCTTTTGAATCACTTTTACAATCTTCCTTCACCTTACTTCTTTTGTATTTGATATTTTTTTTTATTTTTCGGAACGCCTTTTCATCCCTTTCTCTATATATATATATATATTTTCTTTACTCTTCAACTCCATACACTTCCAACTTTACAAATATAAGAGCAATGCATCTATTGGCATTGACACTTTTTAAACTTATGCACATGCATATGAACATTAAAAAGAAGAAGAATACACATGGAATGGCTCAATGGAATGAAATGGCCTATGCGTTTAGAATCCGAAGAATACAACAAATCAAAACTTCAAAGTTATATAAGGGGTCAATAAATCTATCTAACACTTGAACATGTAAACCAAAATCAAATATAATAAAGCTATTCAATAGATGAGGATCAACAAAAATAATCTTGAATAAATGTGATTCACTCTTCAAAGGCGATAAATAGGCTCTAAAGCTTACACGGTAAAAATCTCCACCTTATAAGGACATGCATGCATAAGAATGAAACACAAGGCATCACATAACATGTTAGTGCGCAACAATGTGAATTGTCTCTTATAATGATTTTAAGCCAAAAACTTGCAATGTATCATAATCTCTAAGGTGGGTTAATCATCAACTCAAATTTAATAAAAAAACATGGTATGGTACTTGTTTGAAACAACCTTGACACCTCCGTCACAAAAATCCAAAAAGAAATTATATCAACAATTAAGAACATAGCTAAGGTGTCAAGTTATAGAAAAGAGCGATACGAATACCATACAATACCCATTACCTCGGTCGGAACAATATATGCGATATGGATATCAATCAAAAAGGATATCTGTAACTGAAATGCCAAAATATACCCGGAATAGACAAAAGAATACAATAAATGTATACAAAAAGGGTATGCCACAATAGGAAAGATCACTATACAAAACAGCTCAAAAATAAATACATCCACTATAATAAAAAAAAATTTAGATACATCATATGAAATGAAATGCTATGAAGTGCACAATGCATCTAATCTAACTGGAGATTCGAAAAGAAGTCTCTATCATCCTCCGGAGGAGGCCGGCCAAGGTGCTGGATAATCTCCTAAAGTCGAGTGGACTGGGTCTGCTGCTGCTGTTGAATGTCAATCAACAAACCCTGAAGTGCAGCAATGGCAGTGTCCTAAAGATCTAATCTAGCCATAATGTCGGCCTGCCACTGCTGGCGCTCAGCCTGCTGAGTGGTCAGCTACTCCTGAATGGCTGCCAAAGTCTGAAGTAACATCCCCTAAGCTAGCTCCTCCTGAGCCTGAGCCTGAGCCTGAGCCTGAGTCTGGGGCTACGCTGGCTGCCCTGTCTGATCCTACCGCTGCTCCCCTGACTGGGTCTCCTCCTAAGTCTAAGAAGGCGGCTGCTGAGAAGACGAGTAAGCCGAACTAGCTGACCCCCCTTCTTCGTCAACTGCCCTGCCGCCCTCTTCTCTGTCTTCCAGTCTATCTCAGTCGAGGAAGAAAGTAGCACAACATCTACAACACTAACCCCTGCCGCCCTAATCCTCGCTGTCAAAAAACAACCAAAGGGGATGCTGGACTGGGGAGTAGCAACCTGAGTCGCGGCCCACAATGCCATATACATGAAGTGGGGCAAGTCAATAGTCCTGCCCGTGCCAATAGCCCACATCAACTGCCTCCACATCCTACTGCACTCCACTGTCCTCCCCAGTGGAAAGATAGAATAGCATGTCCAAAGGAATAGCGGGTGGTATCTGTGGGAAAGCTGCCTAATCTTGATCTGGGAAGCGGTCCAGGACTCTCCCGGTGTTAAAATCTCGACGCACATCTCCTCATGAGATGGTGGATGCTCCCCATCATAAGAGAACTGAGGGTTAGCAACCCTCGGTATACCAAACTGCTCAGCAAAGGAATCCGGGGTGATAACAACATCCCTACCCCGAACCCAAGAGCGAAGAATATGTCTGTCGCCACCAACGGGGTCCGATGAAATGTTAGCCATGAACTCTGCCACGAGGGTGGCTGAGTACTGGCCTCTAAAAGAAGCTAACCCCAACCACTGGCGATCGGTCAATGGCTTGAGCCAACCATATGGCTCAGCATCAAACTGACTCACGGTCCAATGCCTCTCCACTACTACCTTACAGGCGCTCCACACCCGTCCAAACTCTCGCTCCTGATCTCTCCCTCGGAAACGAGTAGTATTATACTCTCCCTCTCTCTCCCTCCTAGCATGCTCACGCTGGAGCTGCTGAAACTGGGCCAGAGTCTGAGACGTCCCTGCCCCAGCTGTACCCTCAGTACTCTTAGTCTCGACCATAGCTCTCTAACTAAGCTAAGTACAATTGGAAATGAAAAGAATGGAAAAAGATCGGCGAAAGGAATACCTCTCGAAGTGCAGAAAATCATGAAAAACCTAGACAAAGTCCACCAAAGTAAGCTGGCAGGGCCTCGCTGCTCCGATATACGAAAAGGCTCTCAAAACTCTCAATTTCTCGGGAGCGAAATGAGAATAAACAGTAAACAGTGGGTTTTTATAGACAACTCGATTACCGGTCAATCGGCTCTTTAAACTGATCGATCGCCTCGCGGACCGATCGAAATGGAGCGCCACCGATCGAACGATCGATCGATCGATACCGCTCCCTTTCGATCAGTGCGGTAATAAGCCCGATCGATCGCTAGTCTTCACCGATCGATCGCAAATACAGCCTTTCTGAAGTTCTGCAGAAATTCTCAGAAATTTCCATTGCAACATAACAATGGTGCCCCCCCCCCCCCCCCAAACCGAAATCATGCTATGACCTCAAGGCATGAGGAAAATGGACGAGAAAAAGAACAACGGGGTGGGTGGGACGCTCGGGAATAGAAATGTACACAACTAACTACCAAAAAGAAAAGAAAATGAAACCTATAAAAAGGAAAACAAAAGAACTACTCCTAAACTATAAAACACGACAATCTAATGTCACTCAAAAGACGGTGGATCAATGAGATCCACACAATCCAACTCTTGGAACGACTCAAAATACGGCTTTAACCGCTGACCATTCACCTTAAATGCCGAGCCATTCGTGAGATTTTGCATCTCAATGGCTCCATGGGGAAAAACTTATTTCACTAGGCATGGCCCAGTCCACTTACTCCGCAACTTGCCCGCAAAATAGATGCAAGCGTGAATCATACACTAACACTTTTTAACCAACTTTGAAAGTTTTTCGAATGATATGTTGGTCATGAAAGTGTTTCATCTAGGCCTTAGCAATTTTTGCATTTTCAAATGCATCATTGCGGAGTTCATCTAACTCATTAAGTTGGAGTTTTTGGTGGGTACCCGCAACATCAATATCCTCATTACATTGACGAATCGCCCAATATGCTTTATGCTCAATTTCGACCGGAAGATGACAGGCCTTCCCGTACGCAAGTCTATAGGGTGATGCACCAAGAATGGTTTTATAACCCGTGCAGTATGCCCACAACCCATCGGTCAATTTAAAAGACCAATCTTTCCTATTAGGATTAACGGTTTTCTCAAGAATGTGCTTGATTTCCCGATTGGCCAACTCTACTTGCCCTTGCGTTTGAGGATGGTATGGTAATCCAACCTTATGAACCACTCCATACTTACGCATTAAAGACGCAAAGGGCTTGTTACAAAAATGCGAACCACCATCACTTATCATGGCACGAGGCATGCCATACTTACAAAAAATGTTCTCTTTCAAAAATCGCAAGACCACTTGGTGGTCATTGCTTCAAGTGGCAATTGCTTCCACCCACTTAAAGACATAATCTACTGCAACAAGAATAAAAAGGTACCCACACGAGTTAGGAAACGGTCCCATGAAATCAATCCCCCAACAATCAAATATTTCCAAAATAGTGATGGGGTGAAGAGGCATCATGTGCCTCTTAGAAAGTGTTCCTAACCGTTGGCACCTATCGCAAGCTAAACAAAAAGTATGTACATCCTTGAACATGGTGGGCCAATAAAGCCCACATTGCAAAATTTTGGCCGTGGTTTTCTTGGAGGAGAAGTGTACTCCACAAGCATGAGAGTGACAAAACTCTATTACTTGTTGAAATTCATGATTTGGGACACACTAGCGAATGATTTGTTCCGGACAATACTTAAACAAGTGAGGATCATCCCACGAAAAATAGCGCACATTCCGGAAGAATTTACGCTTGTCAATGGATGACCATGTGGAAGGAACCTCACCGGTGACAAGGAAGTTTGCAATGTCCGCAAACCAAGGGGTTGAAACTTGCTCAACGACACTCACATGCATGAGATGCTCATCCAGGAAGTGCTCCTTGATAGGGGTTGGGTTCATGGCTCGCCCATTTAAGGGAACCCGAGACAAGTGGTCCGCAACTACATTTTCAACCCCTTTTTTATCACGCATTTCTATATGAAATTCTTGGAGCAAAAGTATCCATCGAATGAGGCGCAGTTTTGCATCGGGTTTTGTGAGGAGATACTTTAGGGCCGCATGGTTGGTGTAGATGATGCCCAATGACCCAATCAAGTAAGACCTAAATTTGTCTAGTGCAAAAACCACCGCAAGGAGTTCCTTCTCGGTTGTGGTATAGTTGATTTGAGCTTCATTGAGAGTTCTAGAAGCATAATAAATGACATATGGCTTCTTATCAACTCTTTGTCCTAGGACAACCCCCACGGCATAGTCGCTAGCATCACACATTAGCTCAAATGGAAGAAACCAATTGGGTGCTCAAATGATTGGGGCTGTGGTCAAAAGTTCCTTCAACTTGTCAAAAGCTTGTTGACAAGAGGATGTCCACTCAAAGGGAACATCTTGGGCCAAAAGATGACACATGGGCCTAGAGATTGTACTAAAACCCTCAATGAAACGCCGATAGAAACCGGCATGCCCAAGAAATGATCTAACCTCCTTCGCATACGTCGGGGCGGGCAATTTTTGCCTTATCAACTTCAAGCCCTTCAGCCGACACTATATGCCCTAAAACTATACCACTAGTAACCATAAAATGGCATTTTTTCCAATTGAACACAAGGTTACTCTCCTCACATCTCATCAAAACTTTTCCTAAATTACCAAGACAACCTTCATAAGTATCCCCATAGACGAAAAAATCATCCATGAAGACTTCAACAATTTGCTCAATCATGTCGCTAAATATGCTCATCATGCACCTTTGAAATGTCACCGGCGCATTACATAGCCCGAAGGGCATACGTTTATAAGCATATGTGCCAAATGGACAAGTGAATGTTGTCTTGGCTTGATCCTCAAAGGCTACATCAATTTGATTGTACCCCGAATATCTATCTAGGAAACAATAGAAAGCCTTACCAGACACTATTTCTAGGACTTGATCAAGGAAGGGTAAAGGGAAATGGTCCTTCCGGGTCACATTATTGAGGCGGCGAAAATTAATGCACATTTGCCACTCGGTTTGCACACGGGTTGGCACTAACTCATTGTTGTCATTTCTTATCACCGTGACACCCGACTTTTTAGGCACCACTTGGGTCGGACTAACCCATTTCGAATCGGAGATGGGGTAAATGATACCCGCATCTAGCAATTTTAAAACCTCACCTTTAACCACTTCTTTCATATTGGGATTCAATCGCCTTTGCATTTGACGAATGGATTGAGCCTCCTCTTCTAAAAAAATGCGGTGAGTGCACACGAGAGGACTAATCCCATGAAGGTCGGCAATAATCCATCCTAGGGCTTTTCTATGTTTCCTTAGCAATGTTATCAACCCTTCCTCTTGGCTCCCAGACAAGCTAGAGGAAATCACAATCGGATACGACTCCCCATCCCCTAAAAATGCATACTTTAAATTAGAAGGCAAAGGCTTCCTCTTGGGAATGGGAAGCTTCTCCTCCGAAGGAATTGGTTTCTCGGCACTAGGGTGGAGGGGTTCAAAAGAAGAGGTCCATTGACCCACATGTAAACACTCCTCTCTCTCACCCTCTAAATGAGACAATTCACTTGACGCCATGCCCTCATTATCAAGTGAAGCATGCGGTTCACCTCTCACTAATGCCCTCTCCAAAGGGTCCTCAAAAACTTCCCGCTCAAAGTGTTCTTAAACTATGCTCTCTATGATGTCTACCTCCCGGATATCCTCACATTCCCCCTTTTGTTTGGCAACCGAAAATATGTTGAGCTCGAAGGTGGTGTTGCCAAAAGACAATTTCACTAACCCATTCCTACAATATATGATGGCATTGGAAGTAGCTAGGAAAGGGCGTCCCAAGATCACAGGAATTTGAATGTGAGCTATATAACTCTCAACAAGTTGGGTGTCTAGGACAATGAAATCGACCGGGAAGCAAAAGTTATCAATTTGGATGAGAACATCCTCGATGATACCTCTTGGAATATTTATAGAACGATCTGCCAATTGCAAGGTAACACGAGTAGGGCTCAACTCCTCTAGGCCAAGTTCCTTATACACTGAAAAGAGTAAAAGGTTGACACTAGACCCTAAGTCTAACAAGGCACGATCGATCTTGGTATTCCCAATGGTACAAGAAATAGTAGGACATCCGGGGTCCTTCAATTTCGGCACAGTTTTATATTGCAAAATCGCACTTTGATTTTCATTCATCATTGCGGTTTCCTTGACATGCAACCTTCGCTTAAAAGTGTATAAGTCCTTTAAGAACTTAGCATAAGAAGGTATTTGCTTGATTGCGTCAAGGATAGGGATGTTGACCTTTACTTGCTTGAACACTTCATAAATTTCCTCATTTAGAAGTTCATTTTTTTGTTTGGTCAACCCTTGCGGGAAGGGAGCATGTTTGACTATGTCCCTTCTCTTATCCCTCTCACTTTCACTCAAAATCTCAATGGGATTGGCTAAGTTCTCCCCTTTTTCTCTCGGCTCTTTTTCCTCTTTCTCTTTGTCTCCTTGGCCAACACTCTTCCTAGAAGTCTCATCCCGAGGTGGGATAGTTTTATCAATGGTCTTGCCAATTCTCAGGGTGGTTATAGCTTGCACTTGGTCATGACTCGTACTAGGGTCACTCTTACCCTCGGTTATATGCACTTGCCTAACTGTTGGGTTAGGTTGAGGTTGAGCCGGGAATCTTCCCGGGACATTTTGGGTCAAAGCTTGTGTCAACGTAGACATTTGCTTTTGGATGTCCTCAAGTAACCTAAAGTGTTGGTCTAGCACCTTCTCTTGTTTATCAACCCTTGAACTAACCCCCCTTATGTCATTTGCAAGTTGGTAAACATTGTCCTCTATGGGCTTCCTATAGGGGGGTTAGTATGACCTTGGTTGATTTTGGAATTGGGTCACAGGTGCTTGTGGGGGTGGAGGTGCTTGGTATGATTGAGGGTTTGATACCCTCCTTGGTAGTTGTGGGAGTTTGAAGTCCCTTCATTGTTCCTCTACCCAAAGTTGGGATGATCTCTCCATTCCGGGTTGTATGTGTTGGAATAGGGGTTACCCCCTCCTCTTGAATATTGGCCAATTGCGTTAACTTGGCCATGCAAAGCCTCCTTCACACCCAGAATGATTGGGCATGAAGAGGTGGTATGATCCAAGGTTTCACACACAAGACAACATACTTCTCTCATCTCCTCACTCTCTACCAATTGAACTTTTTTCACCTCAAGAGCCTCTAATTTTCTTGCCAAGGTAGCCACCCTAGCATTGACATCATCAACTTCCTTGAGTTGATATCTTCCCACCCCTTGTTGGATTGAGCGACCCTCGGGATTTTGGGTCCCGGTAAGTGCCCAATCTCTAGCCTTATTTGCCAAGTTATCAAAATAATCATATGCCTCATGGGGCTGCTTATCAAAAAACGTCCCCGCGCACATAGACTCGACAAATTGCTTGAGTTAGGGTGTCAAGGAAGAATAAAATGTGTTGATGACATGCCAATCGGCAAAACCGTGATGAGGGCAAGAATTTAAGAGGTCTTTGAACCTCTCCCAACATTGAAAGAGAGTTTCCCCCAACAAAGGAGAAAACTGTGAAATTTGCCTTCGAATGGCCTCGGTTCAATTTTCGGAGAAAAATTTGCTCAAAAATTTCCCTTGGAGAGTAGCCCAAGAATGGATGAACATGGGTCGCAAGGAATTGAACCAAAACTTAGCTTTGTCCTTCAAACAAAATGGGAAGAGTTTCAACAAAAATACTTTCCTTGGACATGAGTTGTCCGTAGCAATTGAACAAGCATCCTCAAATTCCTTAAGAAAAATGTAAGGTTGTTTCGAATCCATCCCGTGCAATTGAGGCAACATTTGCATCATTCCCAACCTAATGTTTAGAGTGTTGTGATGGGGCGGGAAAACAATGCACGATGTTGGTGCTTGCCTTGGTGGGTTTAGGTAGTCCCGGAAAGTCCGTATAGGGGGGGCCGCCACGTCGCCATGATGGCTCCCTCTTTCAAACTCCTCATGACCTTCCGGGTTGATTTGGACATTTGGATGCAAGGGTTGAATGTTAGGTAAGCGGGGTTCATTGGGATTTGCCATTGGAATAAAACCTAAGTCGACCACTAATGGTAAGCTAGGTATTGGTGAAGATGTGCTTGTGCTCTCAATGCTCTCAATCCTCACAAGGCGATGATGTTCATCCCTCGTGAAATATGACATGTAAGAATGAATGCACACATAAGGTTGGACCAATAGGGTCGTTCAGCACATCATATACAATTCCCTAGGCCGGACAACGGCTTTTTCTCAATTCAACTCCGTACCTCCAATCTCCACATACAATAAGCGTACCACTAATTTGAAACTTTCACACACTAGCCCAGCTCCATTAAATACTCCCGAAGAGGGATAATTTCCTAACAAAAATGCAATGCAATTATACTATATCAAACAAAAGAAACTAGAGAAAAGAAGAAATAAAAAATAATCCTAAAAATAAAACACCTTAAGGGAAATGAGAGTGTACCGGGGCCCGAAGCCCGTAGATGCTTCCCTCGGGGGTGGTGATGAAATCCACCCTTTTTGTGTGTTTTTTTTTTCTTTTGCTTGCTCTTTTTTTTTTTTTTCTTCAATTTTCTTCCGCAATCCTTAGCTTTCGCCCGGTGTAGCTTTTGCCTATGAACTCCCCGGCAACGGCGCCAAAACTTGACACGCCTCCAGATGTGCTTCAACTGGAGTCACTCCGCAAAAGTACAGAGGTCGCGCTTGTAGTAAAAACCGGAGGATCCGGTGTCGTTCTCTCCCAAGGGAATTCTGCAAATATAGCAACAAAGCTCAACTAGCACGGGTACTTATCTTAATGGATTGCAAATGAAAATTCTTATATTTTCCTAATATAAAAGAGACCGAAAATATGTTAGTTTTAAGATGATGGTGGTTCAATGCTTCATGCAATAATTTAATGACTAATAAAGACAACAAAAGCTAGTTTTATGCAATTTAGAAGAAAGGCTTGGACATGGTTATTTCGACCCACCAATTCACAACAAGGGTTTCCAATGAGAGGTTTATAACTCAAATCAAGAATCACACCTTGGATTCTTGATTCGGAAAATGTCGACTATAAAAATGTGGGTTTTTGTTTGATTGAGCATAAAGAGGGAATCTATAATTGGCACCCTAGAATCAAACCTTAGACATGTGCAATACCTATTCCAAATATTGATTTGTGCATAAATATTGCCAAGGGGTTATGAATCTAAGTTTTTCTAATGAATCTCATGCTAAATCAAATGAACCCATGAAATTTTAAGGATATGCCATTGAAATTCATACAACTCATTTTTCACCCTTTTTAAGATCTTTGGTGGATCTTCACAACCACATCCAAGGGGTATTTAGCTACTAGAATCCATGTCAAAGAGCATAAAAGAAGACAAATCTACCATTAAACTATAAAGAACTAGTGTTTGGTTGCTAAGAAAATGAGGGAAAGTGGCAAGAAAATGATGAAAAATTGCTAGAAAGAGTAGAAAATCATTCACTTCATATATATATTAAGCATTCATTTACAATGATCCAAAAGCAATAAATGACATTAAATACAAAGCATTAAAAGTAAATCTAACTAAAAACCTTACAAGATAACAAAAATCCCCTTTTTGAAGCTTCTTCACTGTCCAGTTTCTGCAGAAAATGACCTAAAATCCTTTTTGTCTCGAACATACAGCTTTTATACTCTGCAGAAAAACAGAGTTTGTACACACTGATCAATCGGTAGGCGATCGATCGAACGGCCGATCGAACGATCCAGGCGATCAAACGTCCGTTCGATTGCAAAACCGACCCCTCTGAAGTTTGCTTTTGTGTAGTCTGTTGAGAAAATTTCGACGTCATCGATCGAACGCCCGATCGATCGGAAAACGGCCCTCTCTGAAGTTTGCTGCAGAAGGTCGAACAGAGAATCACCGATCGATCGCATGATTACCGATCGAACGTTCCGTGGACCGTTCGATCAGGTGATCGATCGGTCATCCCTACATTTGCCCATTTGCCTTAGTTTAAGCTCCAATTCCTGTAGGAAGTGCACAAAAATAGTTTTAATGCATTTTAGGAGTTAGAATACTAAATTAACACTGAAATTCAACTAATCAACAAACAATTTAAGCCAAAAGATTACTATTTCTAAGAGTATTTCTAAGAGTAATCAGTAGAAGATAGAGTTTGAAATAGAGAATAACCTAAGTAGGCTAGGAGGGAGAAGAAATGAGTGGGGGATGACAAAAATGTAAAAGGGAATACCACCTTTTACCTTTAAACACTTCAAACTTCCATAAATACTTTGACTTGAGCTTGGATGGCCTTAGGAGGGGCTGGAATAAGGTCTTCTATGGCATAGAAGGCCTTGCAGGTGAGGTGTATGGGCTAGAATGAGGTGGAATACAACCTAAGTGTTTGGAGGGAGAGATATACGGAGGGTTTCGAATTTCTGGAGCTGTTTGTGCAAAATTTCGTTACAATTTTCAGTTCTAGAATATGCAAAGAGGGATGCCTATATTTATAGGAAATTTGGGGAGGCATGGCGCATGTATGCGCCAAGACAAAATTTGCCTTGGTGCATACACTACATGCGCCAGTACTGTTCTATTGGCAAAATGTCACGTGGTACTTATTGTACTGGCTAAATCTTAAGGGCTAAGCGAAGTTTGATCGATCTAATCAAAATCTAGGAGCATGTAGCATACGCTCCATCACCTAGAGTGTTCGTTTAAACTTTGCCTTAATAATTATGCCAACCGGGAAGGTTTTGGAAAAATCGATTGTATTCACGGTGTTATTCTAATGTTTCCCATGAATTTTTGAGTTTTCAAAAAGCTTGAAAGGTGTTCGAAAGTGTGAGATATCGTCTCGGGAAGTGTGCACGAAAACACATTCTTGCGGACCGTCTGTGATATGTTCCAAGGGAGTTCAAAAATAGCCACTTATGTACCACATGATCGAGGCCTTCGGGAAGCGATCTCTCCGATCGGATCATACCGATAGAAAGTACTCTGTAAATACTTTCAGAAATTTCCTATTTTACGCATTTCTCAAGTCGTTTGACGATGCATTATAATCAGAAAATTGGAAAAAAAGTCAATCTTGATGAAGCATTTATAAGACGCTCTAGGGGTTACTGAAAGTGACAGTTTTTGAGCTATATGATGAGGGGCTTCGGGAAGCAATCTATCCCATTCAGCCGTATCGATGGAAAGACCTATGGATAAGCTTTCGAGAATTTCTTAGTTTACGCATTTCTTAAGTCATTTGATGATGTGTTATAACTAGAAAATCGGAAGAAAAGACAACCCTAGTGGAGTGTTTGTGAGACGCTCAAGGGGGCTTTCATTGAGTCGAGCATATTTAGTGTCGTAAGGTTCACCTTAGGTTAAACATGGGTGTATGATGGGACCCGCCATTCGATACCCAGGGTTGGTGTAGTTTCGGGGCGCGTTCGGGTCGCCAGGGGTAAAACGATCATTTCGATAGGGATTGGTTGAAAAAGGTCAAAATGGGTTGGGGTGGCATGTTAAACGTGTTGAACTATCCGAGGATGGTCTTGGAAGAGTTTTTTTCATTGTTTGGTGGAATTTGAACTATACTAGGGCGTTTAGGGGCAAAACGGTCATTTTTACCAGAGTTGACCAAAATAGGACCGAAATTGAACAAGATAGTGTGTTGAGTATGCTTAACTATTTAGGAACACTTTGGAAAGGTGGACTTACCATCTTAAGGGATTTTGAACTTTCTCAAGACGTGCTTGACCCAAGGGACAAATTTAGTCATTTTTCACCAAGTCGGGCTAACAGGTGCTGGTGTTGACCTAGATGTTGGTTCCTGAGACTACCTAATTTTGGAAAGCTACATGTGTAGTGTTGGTCCCTAAGACCTCCCGGTCTTAAAGAGCTACCTGTAGGGTGGTGTTGGTTCCTAAGAACGCCTGGTCTTATAAAACTACCTGTGAGGGTAATGTTAGTCCCCGAAAACACCTGGTCTCAGAGAACTACCAAATGACAGACATTCTACATTGGCGGACTAGCAGGCGCCAGAAGTGAACCGTCTAAAACTTGATAAGGTGTTGGTCCCTAGATCACCCAATCTCGG